>WNWK01001160.1:0-316074 GCA_009830355.1 Cherax destructor | reverse complement strand
GCAATAAGGCTAACAGATTACTAGGATTTATTTCAAGAAGTATAAGCAACAGAAGTCCAAAAGTTATTTTACAGCTCTATACATCACTAGTGAGACCTCATTTGGATTATGCAGCTCAGTTTTGGTCTCCTTACTACAGGATGGATATAGATTCATTGGAGAACATACAAAGAAGAATGACTAAAATGATTTACAGTATAAGAAATCTCCCGTATGAAGATAGACTTAGAGCATTGAATCTCCACTCTCTGGAGAGACGTAGAATGAGGAGATATCATCGAGGTGTACAAGTGGATGATGGGCATAAACAAAGGAGATATTAATAAAATACTGAGGATATCGAACCAAGTAAGAACGAGAAATAACGATTTAAATTGGATAAATTTAGATTTAGAAAGGACATAGGCAAGTACTGGTTTTCGAACAGAGTTGTAGATGCGTGGAACAATCTTCCGATTAGGAGTGATAGAGGCTAGGACCTTGGGTGGCTTTAAAAGAGATTGGACAAATATAGAGTGGGAGGGTGGGTTTGATTAGTGTCGTGAGTACAGGAGTAAATTCTTAGATAGTGGTGGTTTTGATAAGGACCTGCCTTGTATGGGTCAGTAGGCCTTCTGCAGTGTTCCTCCATTCTTATGTTCTTATGCAGCTTTCTCCACCTGACCCAGCATTCTCCACCTGACTGTACCCTATATATATCTCCATGTTGCTCATTTTCCAGGTAGATCTGTCTGTGACTTGATAAAGCCCACTGCGTGGGCGAAACGTTGTCAATAAAGGATCACATTATACTGCTTATGTGTTTATTTTTCCATGGTTTTAGAGCAGGAAGATCATGATAGTCACAACTACTGGTAAAATATACATGGAAAACACTTGAGAGACTAGTCAAAAATCTTCACACCGTGAAGATGCGAGAAAATGTCAACACTGAAAAGCAGGTACGTAGTGGGCACAATAAGTGAACATTGTATCAACATCCATGGACCTAGACTATTCAGATTTCTACCAAAAGATGTCATGAAAACTGAGGAAGAAATGTAACAAGAATACTCAAAATACAGCAAGTGAGATCACAGGCTGTGATGGATATGTTGGCCAATGGGCCGCCAGCAGCAGCAGCAACAACTTGGTTGACCAGGCAATCACCAGACTAGCCTGGTCCAGGGCCTGGCTGCGAGTAGGAAAACTCTCGAAATCCATCAAAGGTATATCAAAAGTGACGGCGGTATCGGGGTCAGTGGGGTTAGCAAGGTCGGTGGGGTGGACCGTGGTGGCCAGCATGGAGGGAGGATGAGTCAACCTGAGGTTTAATACACAGTGGCGTCTCTACCTGCTGCTGCTGCTGCATCACCTGCCATGCAATAACCCACATGACTCACGAGATCGATATCCGCATAGTAATTGTCAGGAGTTTTCATTTTTTATTCCCTTCCCAAAGCAAGAGAGAGCGGACAAAAGAGCAAGCGAGAGGGCGAGTAAGAGATCGAACTAGAGAGAGAGCAAACAGCAAGAGGGCAAGTGAGAAAAAGAGCAAGAGAACACATGCCCTTATTAGGCACTTGTAAAAGGTACTAAATCAGTGTTCTCTTGAAGACTTGTACCTTTTTTAGGTTGACTACTTGGTGAACTGGTCAGGAAACAATGTCCTGGGTCATGCTGCAGTGTTCCTTCTTTATTATGTTTTTATAAGATCAGTCAGTGGCGTGGCACTATGGCACCAACTACCGCTGACTTACATTTGCTCGACTCGATGCTCTTTTATTTACTGAACAAAGACAGTTATAGTGCCTCGTCTTATCTAAGTTAAGCTGTACTGTTAAACTATGCGGTATAAATTACGCACCTGTAATATACCTAGGACCAGCTTTGAGAGTTGCTGTACCCCAGCAGCCCAGCCTGACTACATGATCAACCAGGGTATAATGCTGTTAGCCGCCCGCTGGCCTACATATCCATCACAGTCTGGTTGATCTGGCACATGCAGTTTAATCTTGAAAATATTACAATTTGTGCTTTCTAAATGACAGGTCATCAACATTATTATTACACCCAGCCCTTTAACGTGTCCATCTCATTCTATGAGATGGACCTCATGTGTTTAGTATCCAGCGGAACTTTCCAGTTCATTATTCCCATTTCTGAGCAGTTGCAATTTATCACTGAACATCACATTATTTTCTATTGCCCACTGAAAGGTTTTATCAGCTTGCAAATTTCCATATCTTTAATGCCTATTTTATCCTTCTCAAAGGACGATAGGAAGCAGTGGCTAGATTTTTTTTTATCTAGGTCTGCTAAGAGAGTGAGAAGCATCAGAGGCACCAGCTAGGCTGGGTCTCAGCGTCCTTCCCAAGCCTCCGTAAACCCGTCACAAAGGATTAGCAGCTGTGACAAGCATAATACTCCCGCTCTACATCCATACTGATTTAGGTCGTGCAAGTCGTGTTTTTCAATAAAATTTATTATCTGGCTTCTCATCACCTTTCAGAGATATTATGATCCGTGAGGTTAGTGGTAATGATTTTGATTTTTTCTGCCAGAGCTCTACTGCCTCTTTTGTGGAGACGAAATGTATGCACTTTTTAAGGACCGCTCATATTTCAAATAATTTCCTAAACAGCCAGGCTGTGGTTCGTGCACCAGACTGCGTGCAAGCAACAGCCTAGTCGATCAGGCCAGCAACCTGGAGATTTAATCTGGGGACTGGGCTGCAGAGATGACGACCCCTGAAAACGTATCAAGGGAAACAGAGAAATATGGTAAGTACTTTCTCCCATCAAGACCGAGTGCTTCTGCTGGTGATATTTTACATTTATAAATAACTATCAGATAACACAGAGCTGCCTCAGCATACTTCGTGCCTCGTAACGTATGTTATAAGTGTGATCAACTTGCTAAAAATTCTTATGTAGTTCGTCCAATGATTTCCCAAGTCTCTTCAACACCCGTCTTGTCAGGAGGCAGGAGAGGGGGGACAAGTCCCCCACACCCACCTCGTCAGGAAGCGGGTGGGGAAGAATATCACGCTGACATTCACTTTCATGTTAAAATACGTCACTCAACTCAGATATCCAACCAAACATTATGTCCCTCAAGGGGTGCCATTATAGCTTCCCCCTCTTCAGATACATCTGTCACAGGCTACGAATTTTTTTGTTATACCGTACATTTTCCTGAAGTCAAAAAAAAAAAAGCTTTAAAATGATGAGTCACTCAACATCGTTCAATAAATGTCCCCCCGCCTTCACAAACTTGTTTATGTCTCGTAGTGCAAAATCTGCTCCTGGGTACAACAACAACTAAGTTTGGTTGCACTGGTTTTTATGAGGACCGAGTTATGGATTGCAGGTAAATTCCGCTTCATGATGCACAACTACTACATGGAACTGATATGTTAGGATCCAGAAGTACTAGAAAAGAGCCAGTATTTATCCCTAAGCCTGTTTCTCAAATAAATAACAAAAGAGCACAATACACAAATAACCCGCACATAGGGGGGGAGGAGCTTACCACGACGTTTCGGTCCGACTTGGACCATTTACAAAGTCACATTTACAAAGTGTGACTTTGTAAATCGTCCAAGTCGGACCAAAATGTCGTAGTAAGCTCCCCTCTCCTATGTGTGGGTTATTTGTGTCCTGTTTATCAAATTTATACTTTGGAGGACTACGAAACTTTACCTATTTCCCTTCTGACAAACTTCAATTTTTACAAGTACGCCAGAAAATGCTTCAATCCGCTCTGAATCGTCAAAATATGCAGTTAAATCTAACAAACATACATAAAATATTTACAAGACGAGTTCTGTTAAGGAAACAAAGGCGCGGCATGTGTGGGGTCATGTTTTCTGGTAATCAAACCCAGATGAGGCATGTGTGGCCATGTTTTCTGGTAATAAGATCCAGGTATTCCATATAAGATCATGTTTTCTAGTAATCAGACCCAGGTGCGGCATGAAAGGCCATGTTTCCTAGTAATCAGACGTAGGTGCTCCATGTAGGGCCATGTTTTCTAGTAATCAGACGTAGGTGCTCCATGTAGGGCCATGTTTTCTAGTAATCAGACGTAGGTGCTCCATGTAGGGCCATGTTTTCTAGTAATCAGACTTTAGGTGCGAACTATTACCATGTTTTCTTACTAATCAGACGTAGGTGCGGTATATGAGGGCCATGTTTTCAGAATCAGACCAGGTGCGGTATGTGGGCCATGTTTTCTAGTAATCAGACCCAGGGCGGTATGTAGGGCCATGTTTTCTAGTAATCAGACCCAGGTTTCCATGTAGGACCATGTTTTCTAGTAATCAGACCCAGGTGCGGTATGTAGGCCATGTTTCTAGTAATCAGACAGGTGCGTATGTAGGGCCATGTTTTCTAGTAATCAGACCCAGGTGCGGTATGTAGGGCCATGTTTTCTAGTAATCAGACCCAGGTGCGGTATGTAGGGCCATGTTTTCTAGTAATCAGACCCATGGTCGGTATGTAGGGCCATGTTTCTAGTACTCAGACCCAGGTGCGGTATGTAGGGCCATGTTTTCTAGTACTCAGACCCAGGTGCTTTATGTAGGGCCATGTTTTCTAGTAATCAGACCCAGGTGCGATATGTAGGGCCATGTTTTCTAGTATCAGACCCAGGTCGGTATGTAGGGCCATGTTTTCTAGTAATCAGACCCAGGTGCGGTATGTAGGGCCATGTTTTCTAGTAATCAGACCCAGGTGCGGTATGTAGGGCCATGTTTTCTAGTAATCAGACCCAGGTGCGGTATGTAGGGCCATGTTTTCTAGTACTCAGACCCAGGTGCGGCATGTAAGGCCATGTTTTCTAGTACTCAGACCCTCTGTATGGACGGTAGCACAATAAACTAGCCACTTCGGCGGCAAAACCTAGCATGTTTTGTGCATTCTACGTTATCCTCGTAAGCTCTCTTATCAGAACATGTTTTATAGAGACCTTGTATGCTTATGTATTAAGGGTTTCCATTTTAGGTTATTTACCCTTTAAACTTTGAAGTTTTCCTACGTTTACTCGTCATGTTATAGATTAATGGTCTAACAGTGACGTTAATAGTTTACTTAGCTGTATTGACTTGGTGACATCTGGCAGCTCCATGATATACGGCTATCAGCACTAATCACTATAGCTATGCTCTGGCTGGTGGCTGTCTTGCAACTGGTTATATATTATATAACTATTACATATTTCGATAATGCAGTAACCGACACCATACATGAACTAATAACTAATTAAGACACAGATAAATCACGTCAGTCGAGTGAAAGCTGCTAGGCGGACCAAGAAGCTAGAGTTCAAACCCCGTGATCTCAAAGATACATTTTGTACTCAACTCCGCAGTGTAGAACCCTTCAGGCTCACTCTCGGCCAGTCCTTACCTGCAAGCAAGAAAAAAAAACATTAGCATTTCGAAAAGATAAACAAAAACCTGTGGGATAACAGAGAATATATTTGTTACCGTAATTGAAGAGTGGTACTAACTATTCTCTGGTAAACACTAACTACTGCCACTCCTCATATATGGTATCTCACATTAATGAAGGACGTTCTTCATAATACCAGTAACTGCTTCACATGAGATAAAGTTTCTAGTTATACGACAGCATTTCATACGTCGTGCCACTTTTTTGTTGAGAAACTACTGTAAATGTGGAGAATTTTAAAGCAAATAGCGTCATCAGACTGGATATATACGCCAGCGTTCAAAGGAAACAAAAAAGTATAACTGGTATTTTATTTGCGGTTTTAGTTCTTTAATCATTTTTTTAAGGTGGAACCGTGAATACACAATGGTACAAATCATTCCTGCAGCACCAATTAAGTTGTTCCATTACAGGAACCGTGAATACACAATGGTACAAATCATTCCTGCAGCCCTACCTAGGTTGTTCCATTAGAGAGTAAAAGTCTGAACTGACTGTGAAAGCCATCATCCTTGGCGACAATATAACAGCCCTCCAAGGAGACATTATTCAAAACATTATAAGGCATTGTGGATGAGGTCACGCTGTGATGAATGACCTGGGAAACAACGTTCAAGGTTGTTGACCTGTGTGTACACGATTGCGCTTATATTTATCGTACATACTGTCTGTATATTTAAGATTATAATCACAATAAAAATGAAAGTGTGTATTTTTATTACATATTTATTCCCTTTGGACGCCTGCGTATATATCCTATCTGACGACGCCCTTTGCTGTTTATTTTTATGAGCTTTTAAATGTATATTTCGAATTTTCCGCATTTGCAATAGTTTTATATATATAAGAAAATAGTTTCCATTACTTATTAGCATCCGCAAAATAAGTAAGACATCCTCATACACATCCGCGGATATCTAAATTTTCACATCCGATACATCTCTGTGGTTTAAATAGACACGTGAGCCAACACTAGGACAAGGTTGAATATTCACCAGGTCACCAACTGGACAAGACCCGGACCGGGACAATACCGGCGAACCTCATCGGTCCCAGGATCGAAATGTTTCCTAATAAATATGTCCTAGTGTTTGCTCACGTGAGTTTTTAGACTAATTTGTCGGTATCTATTACCAAGGTTTACACCATCATGCAAATGTCAACTAGGTTAGGTTACATAACTAGTGATTTACATGTGACCAGTTTCAAGAGTTTTGTACTATGGCGGACCGGCCTGGTACCTGGCATCCCTCGTGACTGCCTGCTTAAACTTTATTTAAATACAAATGAGCAAATTAAAGGAATGGCCGCAGCGAAGTGGAAGAGGGAAAAAAATAGGCAACGTTTAAATGTGACTGTACATTATCTGTAGTGTGAAAGCTAGTTGTTAAGGCGGGTTTAGGGAAAGATAGGAGAATGTTTCCCTAAACTCGTTCTCCCATCTTTCCCTAAAGACGGAAGAACGGGTTTAGAGAAAGATGGAGGTAATGCATTGGGAAATATGGGGGTGGCAGGATTTTAGGGGAAGATGAAGGCAATGGATTAGAGAAACATAGGAGGCAGGGATTTAGGGAAAGATGGGAGAAAGAGTTCAGGGAATGATGGGGGGGGGAAATAGGGGAGAGGGGGAGAGATTTAGGGAAAGCTAGGGGAAGAGGTTTAAGGGAAGATGGAGGTGGAGGTTTAGGGAAGAGGACAGGGGACGGGGTTCCTCCTACCACCCAAAACTTTTCCCCACAAGCGTACACGATCAATGCCTCGCCTCTCCTTCCACAAACCCACTACACTAACCCTCTCCTGCCACCACAAACCACCAACCATCCCCTCACCTCCACCACACACAATTTACGTTTGGTAAGCCTTGCAGTAGGCAGGTCCAGCATGATCCCCACACACAAACAAGAAACTAGCGAAGATGCAAAGGGCCTCAACGACTTGGTACAAAAACAGAAGGAAAAGGAACTACGAGGAGAGACTTTAGGATCTTATCCTAACAACCATACAACATAATATCAGGGGGATATGATCATGACATTGGAAATACTCAGAGCATTAAACAGTGGACAGGAAAGAATGACATGCGAGGAGAGGGAGCTAGGGAACACAAATATAATGATAACCTTGAAGCATTTAGCCTGGCAACTAATCGAGTAAACCACAGGGACGTTATGAAGTACTTCTTCAGTCTCGTGTAGTAAATAAAACATGAGACTTAAGACGTGGAAGAGGCAAAACATCACACACACTGTCAATACCAGGTAAAACAAAGTATTAGAGGCCGGTAGATAACTCTTAAGAGGTGTGACCAGGAGCTATGACTCGACCTGGTCAAACAACTGAGTACACTTGAGCACCAACACTTGGGTAAACATGACCTTTATGCCAACCAGAGATGAGCTCGGATATACAATGGAAATACAACTACAAATACACACCTTCAAATACAACTACAAATACACACCTTCAAATACAACTACAAATACACACCTTCAAATACAACTACAAATACACACCTTCAAATACAACTACAAATACACACCTTCAAATACAACTACAAATACACACCTTCAAATACAACTACAAATACACACCTTCAAATACAGCTACAAATCACATTCAAACAACTAAATCACATTCAAATACAACCAAACAACTTCAAATACAACTACAAACACCTTCAAATACAGCTACAAATGTAGTGGGTCATTTGATTCTGGTAAACAAGGACGAGCCAGGTACTTGTTAACCTGGGATTCTGTAGAAGTTATTTCCTGTGTTGGCTGGTGGCACTGACCGAAGGACTGTTTTCCATGAATTTAATAACTTTGAGCGTTTATCCAGTTTGGCTGAAGCAGATAACCAGAACTGCTTGCAAGTTATGGCAACTTTATCCATCATAACTTCTCTCTCATCAACTGCCTTTGCACGGGTAGCTCACACGAGCTTCAGTCGCAGATTAAGAACTGCTGTTAGTGAAGAGTTTCATGGTTTCATACTTTGATGAATGGTTTTCCATAACAGCAGCAGCAACAGCTAGGGTTTTTTCAACATGCAGCTGAACTTCTCTTGAAGACTGACAGCTCAATATGGAGTCCCTTAATACATAGCAAAACAATGCTTGAAGTGACCTGGTTCTGGGCCTGGGAAAAGTTGGTGGCAGTCGTCTCAGATAGTGTGAGAATCTCAATTAGTTTCAAGAATCATGTTCTCATACTGAGAGATTCTCGGCAGAGTTCAGCTTCTCCACGGTCTCTGGACATAACAAGCACATCTTTCGGATCATCTTAGTTGACTATTCCATAGAACTGAAGTGTGCTGATCGATCTTCAGCTCTGGCTCAAACAGCTCTGTAGCAAGATTGCTGTACCTGACATCACTAGCTAATCTGTTGACCTTCCTCATCACTGAACTAAATCTCAGCCTCATTCAACCTCTCCTTGCTGACTAATTACAGTATTGTCAAAGCAAGTGGTGTGTAGGAAGATACAGTAAAACCTCATTATTTGTTTCAAGTTCTAGTCTCGTATGCTTGCATTCCCAGCAGGGTAATACATTTTTCACCACATTGGACGGATTGTCTGTTACCACTAAGTTATTATAGTGACATGTAACTTCTGTTTAACAGCTCGCATCACTACTTGACTAGATGTCAATTAACAAACTAGTTTTACCGTGTTTTGATTATAATGAGCTATGACTTATAAAGACCTAGGGAGGGAGGAAGGGAGATAGAGAGGGAGGGAGCAAATGAGGGTGACTCTTCAATATTTACGACTAGGCATTACGTTTCCGGACTAAGGTACTGAACAAAGTCACGAAAATGATGACAGTCATCCCGTGACAGTGGTTGAAGATTGTCAGCAATAAGGCAACGAGATTGCTGGATGTTTACTGCTGACGGTGATCATTATACCAGCCGGGATGATGATGATGATGATGCTGATGATGCTGCTCAGGTGGTTGTACGAGTTGTTGAAGACTTGCAGGATGACAAGAACAAATATAGACAATATACCTCACTCCGGTACGTTGTTACATTAGCTAGTAGATTTGGAACTAGAAAGTACATTCCAAGAAACTGAGGCGTCCAGTAGGTCACATGTTTTACTGACATGTTTTACTGACATGGTGTTGACTCCTGCAGAGTCAACACCAAGCGAGAGCACCAGCAATTTAACTACAGTAGTGTGCAAATTAATTGGGACAAGAGTAAAATTTGTGATTATCTCATAATATGTCTTAATCTCCGGCTTAATTAATGTAGTTTGGGTTCTTTTCTTTTCAGAAGAGCTTGCTACCGACTTCTGGCAACCATCCAGCTGTGGTGTTACCCTGCGACTCTCGTCAGTGCTACAACAGCTGTTATTCTGTAAGGGTATTCCTACAAGTGTGCTCCATGAGTGAATGTGGTTTCACCAAATTCTTCCCTTCAATTCATGATTACTACTGAAATTCATGATGGATGCATATAGCACTTAGAAAACATGCTGATTTGAGTATCAGAGATTGCTGAAATTTTAAGCCTAGCAAAGTCAACTGTTGGTCGGATTCTGAAAAGAGCTGACGGTGTCGTGTCAGTATCATATATACACTTGTGTAGTGTATCTTTCCTCTTATACAGCTGGTCCCTTTGCGTGTGACGTCACGGTACCCGCTGACGTCAGAGGCTCAGCGCATGTGCACAGCCTCTCATAGGCACACTCTCTCACTAACGTTAGACCTACAGGCGAGACAGACGGTGTGGCTGGACTCTCCTTCACTTACTGTAAATATACCGTAACCATCCAACAAGGAGTATCTTTGACCTCCTATATATCTCTCTCAAGACCCACACAACAACGGCACTGGTGATTGTGGAGCACTGCGTCGAGGAAGATGTGGAAGAAAATGCAAGACAACACCTCACGATGATAAGATTATCATAAAAAACAGTGTGAAGGATCCCAAGAAAACCAGCAAAGATCTATAGAGATTTGGCTTCAGCTGTTCGACGAAGGCTCCTGGAAGTTGGCAGAACCGCCAGAAAGTCGGTAAAGAAACAATGAACTGCTGCTATAAAGACAAAAATGGCTGCGGTGGGCACTCGATCATAAGGGATGGACGACAGATGAATGGATTAGTTATATTTTCAGATGGAGCGTATTTTGAAGTACATGGGTAGAGATCAATAGTAGCGAGACGGAGCAAAGACGAACTTCTCCGGAATGAACACATTCAACAAGCGCCAAAACACCCACCTAAGATGTTTTGGGGTAGTCTTACTGTTAAAGGCCCTGGATGGCTTGTTACTGCTGAGGGAACGATGAACAGTGACAAATACAGGCAATCCTGGCAACTCACTTGCTTCCCATTGCAGACAGAGACTTTCCTGATAGAGAAGGCATTTTCCAGCATGTGGCTCCATGCCACACTTCCAGAAAAATGCTGACATTCTTCGAAAAGAGTGGGCTAAGGATTCCAAATTGACCTGGAAACTTCCCTGACCTCCCCAATTGAGAATATGGGCAATAACCAAACGCAGGATCGCAAAACAGAACTGTTCAACTGTGGAGAAGCTAATTGATGTTATTAGGACCTGGTACCACGATGAAGAATTTGCCAAAATGTGTTCAACATTGGTCAATTCTATGCCAAAGTGTGTAGCAATTCTTATAAAAGCAAAGGGTACTCAGATCTCTTATTAAATCAATTATCTGTCATATCATTGCCGTGTATTTTTTAAAATAAACATTAATTTTCCAAATGTCTTATTTCATCGCTGTCCCAATTAACATGCATACTACTGTAGGATCACTACAGACATTATTTCTTTTGTTTTGAAAGTTTTCATTATTCACCTAAGCTGCATTTACCTTATCGTGTGGTCCTCCAGTGTTTTACTGTACTGCATGGTCCTCCAGTGTTTTACTGTACTGCATGGTCCTCCAGTGTTTTACTGTACTGCATGGTCCTCCAGTGTTTTACTGTACTGCATGGTCCTCCAGTGTTTTACTGTACTGCATGGTCCTCCAGTGTTTTACTGTACTGCATGGTCCTCCAGTGTTTTACTGTACTGCATGGTCCTCCAGTGTTTTACTGTACTGCATGGTCCTCCAGTGTTTTACTGTACTGCATGGTCCTCCAGTGTTTTACTGTACTGCATGGTCCTCCAGTGTTTTACTGTACTGCATGGTCCTCCAGTGTTTTACTGTACTGCATGGTCCTCCAGTGTTTTACTGTACTGCATGGTCCTCCAGTGTTTTACTGTACTGCATGGTCCTCCAGTGTTTTACTGTACTGCATGGTCCTCCAGTGTTTTACTGTACTGCATGGTCCTCCAGTGTTTTACTGTACTGCATGGTCCTCCAGTGTTTTACTGTACTGCATGGTCCTCCAGTGTTTTACTGTACTGCATGGTCCTCCAGTGTTTTACTGTACTGCATGGTCCTCCAGTGTTTTACTGTACTGCATGGTCCTCCAGTGTTTTACTGTACTGCATGGTCCTCCAGTGTTTTACTGTACTGCATGGTCCTCCAGTGTTTTACTGTACTGCATGGTCCTCCAGTGTTTTACTGTACTGCATGGTCCTCCAGTGTTTTACTGTACTGCATGGTCCTCCAGTGTTTTACTGTACTGCATGGTCCTCCAGTGTTTTACTGTACTGCATGGTCCTCCAGTGTTTTACTGTACTGCATGGTCCTCCAGTGTTTTACTGTACTGCATGGTCCTCCAGTGTTTTACTGTACTGCATGGTCCTCCAGTGTTTTACTGTACTGCATGGTCCTCCAGTGTTTTACTGTACTGCATGGTCCTCCAGTGTTTTATTGTACTGCATGGTCTTCCAGTGTTTTATTGTACTGCATGGTCCTCCAGTGTTTTATTGTACTGCATGGTCCTCCAGTGTTTTATTGTACTGCATGGTCCTCCAGTGTTTTATTGTACAGTGACAGGATGTTCCAGAGAGGGAACACAGAAACAAGGGGACACAACTGGAAGCTGAAGACTCAGATGAGTCAAAGGGATGTTAGGAAGCATTTCTTCAGCCACAGAGTAGTCAGGAAGTGGAATAGTTCAGAGAAGATATAGTGGAGGCAGGAACCATACATAGTTTTAAGACAAGGTATGATAAGCTCATGGAGCAGGAGAGCAGAGACCCATAGCAGACAGCAAGAGGCGGGGCCAGAGCTGAGTCTCGACCCCTGCAACCACAATTAGGCGAGTACAATTAGGTTAGTACACACACACACACACACACACACACGTGACGAGTGGGGTTCCACAAGGGTCAGTCCTAGGACCTGTACTGTTTTTGGTATATGTGAATGACATAACGGAAGGGATAGACTCATAAGTGTCCCTGTTTGCAGATGATGTGAAGTTAATGAGAAGAATTAAATCAGTTGAGGATCAGGTAGGACTACAAAGAGACCTAGACAGGCTACAAGCCTGGTCCAGTAACTGGCTCCTTGAATTTAACCCTGCCAAATGTAAAGTCATGAAGATCGGGGAAGGGAAGACCGCAGACAGAGTATAATCTAGGTGGCCAAAGACTGCAAACTTCACTCAAGGAAAAAGATCTTGGGGTGAGTATAATACCGAGCACATCTCCTGAGGCGCACATCAATCAGATAACTGCTGCAGCATACGGGCGGCTGGCAAACCTAAGAATAGCGTTCCAATACCTCACTAAGGAATCGTTCAAGACTCTGTACACCATATACGTCAGACCCATACTGGAGTACGCAGCACCAGTTTGGAACCCACACCTGGTCAAGCACGTCAGGAAATAAGAGAAAGTGCAGAGGTTTGCAACAAGACTAGTCCCAGAGCTAAGGGGATTGTCCTACGAAGAAAGGTCAAGGGAAATCGGCCTGACGACACTAGAGGACAGGAGGGTTGGGGGAGACATGATAACGACATATAAAATACTGCGAGGAATAGATAAAGTGGACAGAGACAAGATGTTCCAGAGAGGGGACACAGAAACAAGGGGTCACAGTTGGAAGTTGAAGACACACACACACTAATTCTTTAATTTATGTTCACGAAGTATTATAAAAAGAAGTTAAAGATGGTGTTACTTGATTTTACAGTCAGGGACTAACACTGGGGGAAATGGGGTCAGTGGAAGGTACTTTCTGCCCCTTGACAGTCACTTGCCTGTGTGAGTCTGGTCAGTGTTTACAGCCAGGTCAATGCTTGTCCTCAAACTTGCTTGACCATGAACCACAAACCTAGTGACACTCAACACTCACTAGTACCTCAAAAACTGAGCCTAATTTTACTATAATAATTTTTATACGAGGTCACCAGCGTTCATTTCTGAACTTTAGTGTCATTCTTAGCGCTTCCTCTGAACTAACAAATCCCATTTTATTTTTAAACTAAGGTAATGCAAGGTAAGATCATGTCATTTAAACCAATTAAACTTATATATACATTTGAGTTCCGAAAGTCTTTCTACTCCTGGAACCGGGCCATGGGCCACGCTCATCTGGTGTTTGCCTGATCAACCAGGCTGTTACTGTTGGTGGCCCGTGGCCCCACATATCCATCCATCAAGCCTGGGTGATCTGGCACCTTTACAAAACAATCGGGATACGTGTGGCAGCGCAGCGGGAGTACATGACCAGGAAACGTCGATATGTGCACGAGTATGACTAGTGGTGCGAGCCTGGGTTGCTTGCACTGCCTGGCCATGATCCACAAACCCAGTGGCTCACACAAAGTGGGTCCAACCCGTCACGCCCTCTACACACGCTATCCGAGGAGAGAGTTGAAGGGAGAAAGGAAAGAAAGAGGATGGGAAGACAAGTGTGAGAGAGGAAAGGGAGGGTGGAAAATACAAGGAAGCCCAACAAGTACACGTACTGAGGGATCAAGGGTTCTAACGTTCTAGCATGGTCCCTAACTCACTATCTTCACCCACACACTCTCTCTTACAGAAACACACACTCGAAATTATTTACAGACATTATTTCCCAGTCCACAGCAGGATTCGAACCTGAACACACTGCATTAAGCACGCAGTACTTGTGGCTAAAGTACTGCGGACTTTAATGCAGAGTGTGCAGGTTCGAATTCTATTGTGGACTGAGAAATAATGTCAGTAAATAATTTCGAGTGTGTTTATATTATACAAGAGAGGAACTGAAAAGTCTGTCCCTGACAACACTGTAAACACTCAGCCACGAAGCTCACAATACAATGATTTTACAACCAACACAACTTTGACTTGGTTGTATCAGATACAACTGAATAGGGGGAAGGAAGGGAATTAGGTTTAATCCAAAAGGGCAAGAACAACTCCAGCTCCTTGGATGAAGATCCCCTTAGTAGCATCCAGACAGTCGCCTCACATGAAGGGGTAAGTGAACAGGTAAAAGCAGGTGAAGTAGGTCAGGGTGAGGCGGCCAGCAAGGAAGGGCAAGCAAGGCTTTATTACACCTATCACTGGTCACTCAAGATCAACACTGACCATCTTGATGTGAAACCACCATCATCTTCCATAACAAACTATAACAAACACACATACACGGCTAGAATGTTTCAGGTATTGGACAAAAGAACAAGGGGACGCAACTGGAAGCTGAAAACCCAGACGAGTCATAGGGAGGGATGTTAGGAAGTGTTTCTTTAGCCTTACAGTTGTCAGGAAGTGGACAATCTGGAGAGTGAAGAAGTGGAGGCAGGATCCATACACAGCTTTAAGAAGAGATATGATAAGGCTCATGGAGCGGAGTATGACTTAGTAGGACTAACGAAGAGGCGGGGCCAGGAGCTGTAACCCTTCAACAGCAAGAGCACCCTTCAACACCCATGAGCACTCTTCAACAGCCAAGAGCACCCTTCAACAGCGAAGAGCACCCTTCAACAGCCAAGAGCACCCTTCAACAGCCAAGAGCACCCTTCAACATCCAAGAGCACCCTTCAACAGCCAAGAGCACCCTTCAACAGCCAAGAGCACCCTTCAACAGCCAAGAGCACCCTTCAACAGCCAAGAGCACCCTTCAACAGCCAAGAGCACCCTTCAACAGCCAAGAGCACCCTTCAACATCCAAGAGCACCCTTCAACAGCCAATAGCACCCTTCAACAGCCAAGAGCACCCTTCAACAGCCAAGAGCACCCTTCAACAGCCAAGAGCACCCTTCAACAGCCAAGAGCACCCTTCAACAGCCAAGAGCACCCTTCAACAGCCAAGAGCACCCTTCAACAGCCAAGAGCACCCTTCACAGCCAAGAGCACCTTCAACAACCAAGAGCACCCTTCAACAGCCAAGAGCACCCTTCAACAGCCAAGAGCACCCTTCAACATCCAAGAGCACCCTTCAACCAGACATGCCAAGAGCACCCTTCAACAGCCAAGAGCACCCTTCAACAGCCAAGAGCACCCTTCAACAGCCAAGAGCACCCTTCAACAGCCAAGATCAATCGATTAAGAGACACTAATACTAGGCTACGAGATGAAACATGACGCCGCCTGGTGAATACTTTCGTGTCATCAATTTAGAGCAGTCTCGAGGGGCTTAATGGGAGGTTGTTAGGTATATGGGGCAATGGAAGGGCAGGAATGGAGGAGGGAGAGAGGAGGATGAACACCCAGACAACCTTGAAGGTGTGGCAAGAAAATGTTACGAGGTGCGTGTGTGCCGGACAGGATGAAAGTAAAGGAGTCCAGGCCAGCAAACTTAATCTTGTTATTATTACTATAATTTAGGTGAAGTGGTAAATCCATGTGTTATTGCCAGGAGTGCCGGAGGCTCGACCCCCCGTGTTAACCGCAGCAAGATACGCCATCATTGAGTAGAACAGACGCTTACCAGAAAGTTGACCCGCGAAGGATAACGTTGTACAGCAGTCGATATTATTACCCAACACCGGAAAACTTCCAGCAAGCAATAATAATATAGTATTATGTATTGTGAGAGGTGTTGTGTTGAGGCCGGCAGAATTATGCATTGTGAGAGGTCTTATGTTGAGGTGATGATACAGACGGCGAGAAGAGGCGAGGCCGCCAGCTTAAGATGACACCACTACCATAGATCCTGCCCTGGGAAGTAAACCAGGTCAAGAGAGGGGAACACACTGCCACTAATAAATTCCCCTCTATTACGCCATAACAGCAGCCCCGCCCCCATTCCTTGGCAGCCTCCCCATGCATGATAGCCTTTGATATATACCTCTGATGAGTTACCAGAGTTTTTCTACTTCCGGAACCCGGCCATAGGCCAGGCTCGTCTGGTGCTTGCATGGTCAACTAAGCTGTTGTTGCTAGTAGCCCGTTGATCCACATACATTACAGCCTAGTTTATCTGCCAACTGGTGAAGATACTTTAGTTTCCTCTTGAAGACTTCTACACTTATTCCAGTATTGTTTCTGATATCTTCTGGCAAGATGTTAAACAATCTGGGGCCACGGATGTTGATACAGTGTTCCCTTATTGTGCCCACTGCGCCCCTGCTTTTCACTGGGTTTATTTTGCATTTCCTCCCATATCTCTCACTCCAGTTTATTGTTACGGCAGTGTGCAGATTTGGGACAAGGCCTTCAAGTACTTTCCAAGTACATATTATGTATCGCTCTCATCCGTACCATTGAGTGCATATTTAAGACTTCAAGGCGTCCCCAGTAATTTAAATGCTTAATTGGCTCTCTGCGGGCCGTTCCAGCTCTGATATTTCTGCCCTGAACGGGGCCGTCAACACTGAGCAATATTCTAAATGAGAGAACATATGATCTGAAAGGTGTCACTACTGGCATTATTTCCCTTGTTTTGAAAGTTCTCATTACCCACCCCGTCATCCTCGTGGCTGCCGTGACTTTTGTGTTCTTTGGAAGAAAGGTCAGCTCGTGTGTGTGTGTACTCACCTAATTGTGGTTGCGGGGGACGATTCATAGCTCCAGGCCCCGCCTCTTCACTGGTCGCTACTAGTTCCACTCCCTGCTCATGTGCTTCATCATACCTTTTCTTAAAACTATGTAAGGATCCTTCCTCCACTTTATCACTCCAGATTATTCCACTTCCTGACAACTCTGACTGAAGAAGTACTTTCTAACATCCCTGTTACTCATCTGAGTTTAACTGCCAGTTGTGACCCCTAGTGGCTGTGTCACATCTCTGAAATATTATGTCCCTATCCACCTTGTCAATTCCAAATTCTGTCCTCCAGTATTGTCAGGTTGAGTTTCCATAATCTCTCCTCGTAGGATAAACCTCTCAGCTCCGGGACTAGTCTTGTTGCAAACTTTTGCACTTTCTTTAATTTCTTGACGTGTTTGACCAGGTGTAGATTCCAAACTGGTGCTGCATACTCCAATATGGGCCTAACGTACACGGTGTAGTGTAGCGAACGACTCCTTACTTAGATGTCGAAACGCTATTCTCAGGTTTGCCAAGCGCCCGTATGCTGCAGCAGTTATTTGGTTGATGTTCGCCTCAGGAGATGTGTTCGGTGTGATGTTTACCCTAAGATCCTTTTCCTTGAGAGAGTTTTGCAGCCTCTAACCTCTTAGGTTGTACTCCGTCTGCGGTCTCCTTTGTCCTTCCCCAAGCTACATTGTACTTGCTGGGGCTAGAAAGTGTACGTGCGTGCGTATGTATATTATAACCCAGCTTCCCCATGCATGGTAATCTGTGTGTATGTATAACCCAGCCTCCCCATGCATGGTAGCCTGTGTGTCATTATAACCCAGCCTCAGTCTCCCCATGTATGATAGCCTGTATGTATAACCCAACCTTCCCATGCATTGTAGCCTGTGTATTATAACCCAGCCTCCCCATGCATGGTAGCCTGTGTACTATAACCCAGCCTCCCCATGCATGGTAGCCTGTGTACTATAACCCAGCCTCCCCATGCATGGTAGCCTGTGTACTATAACCCAGCCTCCCCATGCATGGTAGCCTGTGTACTATAACCCAGCCTCCCCATGCATGGTAGCCTGTGTACTATAACCCAGCCTCCCCATGCATGGTAGCCTGTGTACTATAACCCAGCCTCCCCATGCATGGTAGCCTGTGTGTATTATAACCCAGCATCCCCATGCATGGTAGCCTGTGTGTGTATTATAACCTAGCATCCCCATGCATGGTAGCCTGTGTATATTATAACCCAGTCTCCCCATGCATGGTAGCCTGTGTATTATAACCCAGCATCCCCATGCATGGTAGCCTGTATGTGTGTGTGTGTTATGACAAGATTTTTCAACGTCCTTCCTTCATACATAATTTTGCCTGTCATCATGGGGGAACTGGACAAGTTTTTCAAATCAGTCCCTGATCAGCCGGGCTGCAATGCTTGCGTTGGCTTCGTGCGGCTAGCACCAACAGCCAGGTTGATCAGGTCATCAACCAGGAGGCTTGGTCTGGGACCGGGCCGCGGAGACATTAACCCACGGAACACACCAGGCAGGTGTCGACAAAAATACCTTTGTAAATATTTAAGTGGAAAATTTGTACGGTATAATATCACACTTAAAATCTTGATTGATGCCTTCATTAACCGAGGTGAACCTTGATTGATGCCTTCATTAACCGAGGTGAACCTTGATTGATGCCTTCATTAACCGAGGTGAACCTTGATTGATGCCTTCATTAACCGAGGTGAACCTTGATTGATGCCTTCATTAACAGAGGTGAACCTTGATTGATGCCTTCATTAACCGAGGTGAACCTTGATTGATGCCTTCATTAACCGAGGTGAACCTTGATTGATGCCTTCATTAACCGAGGTGAACCTTGATTGATGCCTTCATTAACCGAGGTGAACCTGGAAAGAACCTCAATGAAGTAGCCTACCACTACTGCATTTGAGGCACCGGAAGTGGTCACGTCCTCTCCTCCCACCATCTCTTCCGCTAACCAACCCCAGCGACCTTGAACCTCGCGCCAGAAACGCTGGTAACCTGTGAAGCGTTGTTGTGGAGGGTGTCTAGACAAGAGGTGCCTGCTGGTGTTGGTGTGGCAGGTTTGTGGACAAGAGCTGGCAGTGGTGATGCAGCAGGTGTGCGAACATACTTGCAGCAGTAGCTGCATGAGCACACTGCTCAGTTATCAGAGTGTAAACTTACTTTCGTTCAAGCTGTATTTCCCCCACAGGAGACAAATATACCATAAAAGAAAACCAGACTGAAGCTACTCGTTAAGATACTTTCATGGATAAGACAATACCTAGCTGACGATAGTGTCTCAGCCTCTCCTCTCCCCCCCCCCACACAAGCTAAGAACTGACAGACATGGTTATAATAAAAAAACAATTTTTAAAAGGGGTAAGCCAGCAGAAGGCCTCGGTCAGATGTCCAAAAGCTCCAGCTGCGGGTCATCTTATGCCAATATTCGCGTCAGGAAACACTTGTCCTGTTTCCTGACAAACCTAATATTAACCTACCTACCTAAGCTCATTTCAATGCCTAGCCTTATCTAGCACACCACCACCCAGAATACCAGCCACAATCTGAACATATGAGGAATAAAATTGGCAACAAAGACGAAGCTACAAGGATCTCTTGTCAAATAGCTTGTCAATAAAGCTAGGGATCCTAACCTTGTCAAACCCTGTGTAAAAAAAAAGTAGTAGTCACTGGAATTAAACTACATGTGATGCAAAGTTATAAGGATAAGTCAGAAGGCGACATTCAATTGAAGTTAACTTCAATCGAGTTTCTCTCCCTTATAGATTAAATTAGGGTTGATATCCCGGAACCCAGTATTAAAACTATAGAATCCGTGTACTAAATTCACATAAATCCTAGAATTAATAAATAATTTTGTATTCCCCTTTTATTTTGTTTGAGGTTATCCATAAGAAAGGCTTAATTGTAAGTGGTTAATATAATCCCTAAAAGTGAAACTAAGTGCTAAGGACTTTACTCCATTTGGCAACTTAAATGGGTTTCAGAAGTGTCAATCTTAAAGTGGCCACATAAGTGGAGGTGGCTAAGTGGAATATCTAATTTATCTGGCAGGGTAATGGGTGTCACATTGGCCCACTCCGGGCACGACAAAGACACATGAGCACAACTTAAAGATACACAGAAAGTGACAGGGACTCACTATTTACCATCAAACACTGCGAAGAACACAGCTAAAAATAAAAAGTTCATACGAGCCAGAGGAAGATAAAGATTTATTCAGTGGATGAATTTTGTTTGATTTGATTTACAAAACATTAGAAATACTTTGGTTACTCAGTATTTTACACATGTATAGTTTCTAACATTATCAAATTTATACTATCATTATCAACTTATCAATTTATTATGGTATTACAGAAATTATAACCACAAAGCAAGTACAACTATTGAGGTTGTTATATACTACAACGCATATTCATGTGTCACTGGTCGTAAATGTCACTCAATTTAGACGAAAGGTAATAGCCCAACAATCTACGTCGAAAATGACGATGGGTTCTTAGGTTGCCGCTCTGTGGGCATAGTGCCTGCCCACAGATACTCTGCCTAGAAAAGTGGAGCCTACCCTTAGACACAAACCACTCGTATAGGTAAGCCAGCGTAAACGGGTGCAAGAGATGTAAACAAATGAAATGGATGGATTAGGATGGAAGTAGATGACGCCAACTCAATATATGGATTCAAAAATAGATGTGACAAGAATTCAAAAGGAAAAAGGAGTAAGTTATAACCGTTACCTAAAGCAGAAAGGCGGGGAAGAAATATAGATAAAGCCAAGTAGACAAGCCTAGGCGAGTACATACGTGTAACTCGTAAGTGACATGGCGTAGAGGATCAGCTGGCACACGAAGGAAAGCACACGAGCTCGATTTCCGGGCGGGTCAGGTTAAGATGAATGGGAAAATCCCACATCTGCTGCCCCTCCTCTTCTTCTTGCAGTTAATAGATAACTGAGTGTTAGTCGACTGTTGTAGGTCGCATGTTGTAGACAACAGTTTAAATGAAAATAATAATAATAATAAAGATTAGACAGCAGAAGCACTAATGTACGGGTATAACAGGTGATGACACACTAGAGCACCCATTAATATACGAGCAGTAAGCAGCAGTGGTGGCACAAATCATGGCACGAGACGCACCTGCTCTCACTTTACAAAAAATATTAAAGTTACTTGTGACTTCATCAAGGAGACTGGGGCGTCACTGGCGCTGCCTCCTTCCTTCATTACTTCCTGTCGACCCACAACACTGCAAGATGAAACTCCTCCACTGCAAATATTATCTCAACACTTTGGACCTTTTTTTTTTTTTTTTTAGTCTCGCCTAGCAGCTGACCCCAATGATATATGAGAAAAAATCATTCGCCCCCACGATATATTTTAAGCAAAGATCAATCGCTGCCACGATATATTTTAAGCAAAGATCAACTCCCCTTATCTTGCTTTGTAAAACGTAGCTATACCAGAATAGTCAAATCCTCTAACCTTCAAAACAGTATGACATAACCTGACCTTTACTGCTTACATCGCAATGACCTGACCTGACTTGCTCACTCCCTTCTTGAGAAAGGTTCAGGTCAGAACGAAACGTCGTTCACGTTTAAAATCCTACGCGTGATTAGTTGTAAATCAATCCGTTTTTGTAATGCTATGTCACAGTCGACATGACATGACCGTATCCCCTTTAACCAACCCTGTGTGGGAGATACACCATCCCGAAAGATGGTAATTCCAGAGTGATAGTAACTCAAGCGCTGCTGGAACTAAACCACTGAAGTTGCCTCAGCTACAGAAGTGTAAAGTTTGACGGTATCCTCATCGCCCTAGTCTCTTACGTCAATATGGAAACTCATATGTGATGGAATAAAACTAATACAGTTAACTTTTGTTTTCACTATAAATCTTATACAACTGGGTAGCAGCACAATAATGATATACATTAATTTTTTGCTGAAAAAAAAATTGAAGCATTAATATGCTAATTAGGTGTGAAGAATCTTTTCAAATAGAGTAAGTGGTAACATCTAGAGTAGCAATAAAGTGGTAACATCTAGAGTAGCAATAAGTGGTAACATCCAGAGTAGCAATAAAGTGGTAACATCCAGAGTAGCAATAAGTGGTAACATCCAGAGTAGCAATAAAGTGGTAACATCCAGAGTAGCAATAAGTGGTAACATCCAGAGTAGCAATAAGTGGTAACATCCAGAGTAGCAATAAGTGGTAACATCCAGAGTAGCAATAAGTGGTAACATCCAGAGTAGCAATAAGTGGTAACATCCAGAGTAGCAATAAGTGGTAACATCCAGAGTAGCAATAAGTGGTAACATCCAGAGTAGCAATAAGTGGTAACATCCAGAGTAGCAATAAGTGGTAACATCCAGAGTAGCAATAAGTGGTAACATCCAGAGTAGCAATAAGTGGTAACATCCAGAGTAGCAATAAGTGGTAACATCCAGAGTAGCAATAAGCGGTAACATCCAGAGTAGCAATAAGTGGTAACATCCAGAGTAGCAATAAGTGGTAACAATAGCAATAAGTGGTAACCCAGAGTAGCAATAAGTGGTAACATCCAGAGTAGCAATAAGTGGTAACATTCAGAGTAGCAATAAGTGGTAACATCCAGAGTAGCAATAAGTGGTAACATCATCAGAGTAGCAATAAGTGGTAACATCCAGAGTAGCAATAAGTGGTAACATCCAGAGTAGCAATAAGTGGTAACATCCAGAGTAGCAATAAGTGGTAACATCCAGAGTAGCAATAAGTGGTAACATTCAGAGTAGCAATAAGTGGTAACATCCAGAGTAGCAATAAGTGGTAACATTCAGAGTAGCAATAAGTGGTAACATCAGAGTAGCAATAAGCGGTAACATCCAGAGTAGCAATAAGTGGTAACATCCAGAGTAGCAATAAGTGGTAACATCCAGAGTAGCAATAAGTGGTAACATCCAGAGTAGCAATAAGTGGTAACATCCAGAGTAGCAGGCGAGGAATCACTGGAATAAACTGAAAATCGAGCGACCTGATTCTGGCCAGCGATCACTGTCACGCTCGCCCCGACCTTGACTGGTGGTGATGTGTTGTATCAGGCAGGTGACCTGGCAGCGCTCACCAGTTCTTAGCTGCTGGGTTTAGCCCCCTGGCTGACTTTCTCTACACCTGAAGACACTCCCCTCTAGCGTTATTCTTCGCCTGTCCCCACTTCCCCGCTCACCCAACAAGGGTCTTACCGAAACTCTGGTCTAGTTCAAGCAGGTCCTGCCAGGGTACCCGCACCCCCTGGCCTGCACCAGGGAAGCACCACCTGGACACAAACGACGGAACGGGTGGGGTACCATTGATAAGTTTCGAGTCTTTCTACTCCCGGAGCCCGGCCATGAGCCAGGCTCGTAAATTTCAACGGAGGGAGTGGACCAAAAGATTCTGATTAAAAAACAATCCCTGGAAGTGTTTGAACCCATGGCGAAGGAGTCTTAAAACTCGCAAAACACGTCCAGGACACCACCATAGTTACCCCAGGGTACGTCCAGGACACCACCATAGTTACCCCAGGGTACGCCCGTTAAATAATTTCTTGCCACGTTTGTTTTGTTTGATTTAGGAGCGTATGGTGTCCCAGGCCGCCGTCCCTACCCAGGTTTCCTCTACCAAGCTTCCAGAACTCACCACCTCACCCTAACGTAACCTAATCTGTCAGTCAAAGAATATTTATGACTGCACCAAACCAACCTATTCGAAATTTTAATATCAAATTACCTCAATTTTACTTCAGTCCAGTGTACCGCCGTACGCTACTCCACTGCACCGCCTCACGCTACTCCACTGCACCGCCTCACGCTACTCCACTCAAACGTGCCACAGAGCGTCACCCCGGCCAAGGTGCGCCAACACAGCTCAGAGCCACCTGGGTGTCAAATGATGCCCTACTTGGACGCAGTTGCAGTTTCTTGTAGGTGTTCGTAAGCCTGCTGGTACCCCCCTCCCCCAGGGACGTAACAGTGCCCTCAATACTACCACACTAACTCACCATCTTTTATCTCGAGAATTACCGCCACCAGCTCATTGATACTGAAATGATGTTTTAAGGGGCACGTAAGTACCCTTGTCTTCTAGTAACTTGTTAATTTTTCCACTATAATCTACCTTGTCCATAATTACTATCGCATTTGCTTTGTCTGTTTCTTAAGGTGAAGTCCAGTATCTTTCCTTAATTCATTGTATAACTTAACAAATCTTTGAGGACAATTGTTACAGAGGTGTGAGCACCTCTTAACAATTGTCCTCAAAGATTTGTTAAGTTATACCATGAATTAAGGAAAGATCCTGGACTTCACCTTACGAAACAGAAAACAAATGCGATAGTAACTATGGACAAGATAGATAAATGAACATGTTATTAGAAGACAGGGGTACTTACGTGCCCCTTAAACCCCTTACGACACTACAAGTTACCTCTAGGTAATCCTGAGTGATTCATTCCCTAACAGTGAGGTTAGGTTTCCAGAGCGTGTTAGAAGAGGGTAAAAAATACTACAAACAAGGATTTACTTGTGTAGTAAAGGCTCACACAGGGGGAGTGCTAACGAGTCAGTGTGGGTGTCAGGGAAGGCTTGCGGCGCAGTTTGGGGGCCCGGGCTAGGGGCCATAACTTCCTTGGAGGGGAACCACAGAAGGAAAAGAACACCTTACAGGACAAAAAAAATTGTTAGTTTAATTTGGGTTAATTTAGTTTAATGTTAGGTTTAACATTGACCTTTTTATCCTGTGACCTTTTTTTTAAAGTAGAATCGAAAAAATAATGCAATGCAAGTCATTACGTCAGTTCTAACTTTGATAATCACCATTCACTGAGTGTGGAGGGTGACTGTCACCCTCCACACAAGGTTTAAGAGAGTGGTTGTGAGAGTAACAACTCACACAATCAAATATAATACCCATGGCCCTTTATTTAACTCACATCAAATATAGAGCAAACTCTTATATAAAGAGAGGAACACGAGCAGATATTGTTAAGGAGTCATAAAGGAGAGGTTGAACAGTATTACAGTATCCAGCATTCCCACAGGTATAGCATCATTGTAACCAAGGGAAATACCCAGACATACATAATCAAGGAGTTTCCCTCACGCCTCCACACACTGAAGGTACGCACCCTCACCTCCCCCACCTCCTTGAAGGGCTTCCGGAGATAAGCAAGATAAACAGTACTTAGATTACTAGGTGCTTCAGACAAGTAAAAACAAGCAAGAATGAAAAAAAGCCAGATGTGTACTATCAGTGACATCTATGAAGCAATTAACAGAGCCGGTAGCCAGTGGCACCTGAATAAGCAGGTACTGTCTCCTGAAGAAGACAGTTGATTGTCTACACAAACATATATTTTTGGTCGCGCGCGCGTGTGCGTGTGTTAGTTACCATTTTGTCCTAGGCACATGTCGATTTGACACTAGGCCTGTTGTATGTGTGTGAGTGTGTGTGTGTGTAAGGAAACACTTCGAAATGTTTCCGCCCCGCCGGGAATGGAACCCGGGCCCTCCGTGCGTGAAGCGAGAGCTTTACCACTAGGCCACCGGGGGCTGTGTGTGTGTGTGTACGCCCGCGCGTGTGCGAGTGAGTGTCAGTGAAAGTCAGTATCAGTGAGTGAGACAGTAAGAGTGAGAGAGAGTGAATGAGAGAGAGAGTGAATGAGAGAGTGAATGAGTGAATGAGAGAGTGAATGCGAGAGTGAATGCGAGAGTGAATGCGAGAGTGAATGAGAGAGTGAATGAGAGTGAATGAGAGAGAATGAATGAGTGAATGAGAGAGAGAATGAGAGAGAGAGTGAATGAGAGAGTGAATGAGAGAGTGAATGAGAGAGTGAATGAGAGAGTGAATGAGAGAGTGAATGAGAGAGTGAATGAGAGAGTGAATGAGAGAGTGAATGAGAGTGAATGAGAGAGTGAATGAGAGAGAGAGAGAGAGAGAGCGTTCATAAGTTTGTCTGCCTCCCTGGTGGTACGTGGTCTCTGGTCTGCCTCCCTGGTGGTACGTGGTCTCTGGTCTGCCTCCCTGGTGGTACGTGGTCTCTGGTCTGCCTCCCTGGTGGTACGTGGTCTCTGGTCTGCCTCCTGGTGGTACGTGGTCTCTGGTCTGCCTCCCTGGTGGTACGTGGTCTCTGGTCTGCCTCCCTGGTGGTACGTGGTCTCTGGTCTGCCTCCTGGTGGTACGTGGTCTCTGGTCTGCCTCCCTGGTGGTACGTGGTCTCTGGTCTGCCTCCCTGGTGGTACGTGGTCTCTGGTCTGCCTCCCTGGTGGTACGTGGTCTCTGGTCTGCCTCCCTGGTGGTACGTGGTCTCTGGTCTGCCTCCCTGGTGGTACGTGGTCTCTGGTCTGCCTCCCTGGTGGTACGTGGTCTCTGGTCTGCCTCCCTGGTGGTACGTGGTCTCTGGTCTGCCTCCCTGGTGGTACGTGGTCTCTGGTCTGCCTCCCTGGTGGTACGTGGTCTCTGGTCTGCCTCCCTGGTGGTACGTGGTCTCTGGTCTGCCTCCCTGGTGGTACGTGGTCTCTGGTCTGCCTCCCTGGTGGTACGTGGTCTCTGGTCTGCCTCCCTGGTGGTACGTGGTCTCTGGTCTGCCTCCCTGGTGGTACGTGGTCTCTGGTCTGCCTCCCTGGTGGTACGTGGTCTCTGGTCTGCCTCCCTGGTGGTACGTGGTCTCTGGTCTGCCTCCCTGGTGGTACGTGGTCTCTGGTCTGCCTCCCTGGTGGTACGTGGTCTCTGGTCTGCCTCCTGGTGGTACGTGGTCTCTGGTCTGCCTCCCTGGTGGTACGTGGTCTCTGGTCTGCCTCCCTGGTGGTACGTGGTCTCTGGTCTGCCTCCCTGGTGGTACGTGGTCTCTGGTCTGCCCCCCTGGTGGTACGTGGTCTCTGGTCTGCCTCCCTGGTGGTACGTGGTCTCTGGTCTGCCTCCCTGGTGGTACGTGGTCTCTGGTCTGCCTCCCTGGTGGTACGTGGTCTCTGGTCTGCCTCCCTGGTGGTACGTGGTCTCTGGTCTGCCTCCCTGGTGGTACGTGGCCCTCCCTGGGTCTGGCCTCCCTGGTGGTAGGCTGGTCTCCTGGTTCGGGCTCTCCCCTGGTGGTACGTGGTCTCTGGTCTGCCTCCCTGGTGGTACGTGGTCTCTGGTCTGCCTCCCTGGTGGTACGTGGTCTCTGGTCTGCCTCCCTGGTGGTACGTGGTCTCTGGTCTGCCTCCCTGGTGGTACGTGGTCTCTGGTCTGCCTCCCTGGTGGTACGTGGTCTCTGGTCTGCCTCCCTGGTGGTACGTGGTCTCTGGTCTGCCTCCCTGGTGGTACGTGGTCTCTGGTCTGCCTCCCTGGTGGTACGTGGTCTCTGGTCTGCCTCCCTGGTGGTACGTGGTCTCTGGTCTGCCTCCCTGGTGGTACGTGGTCTCTGGTCTGCCTCCCTGGTGGTAGTGGTCTCTGGCTGCCTCCTGGTGGTACGTGGTCTCTGGTCTGCCTCCCTGGTGGTACGTGGTCTCTGGTCTGCCTCCCTGGTGGTACGTGGTCTCTGGTCTGCCTCCCTGGTGGTACGTGGTCTCTGGTCTGCCTCCCTGGTGGTACGTGGTCTCTGGTCTGCCTCCCTGGTGGTACGTGGTCTCTGGTCTGCCTCCCTGGTGGTACATGGTCTCTGGTCTGCCTCCCTGGTGGTACGTGGTCTCTGGTCTGCCTCTCTGGTGGTACATGGTCTCTTTTCTTCTCTAAGATGTATCCAGTCTCAATGATCTTTTATGTACTGAGATTCAACTCGAGTAGCCACTTGCTTGACCACTGCTCTAGGCTACTTCAAGTATTCCTGCCGTCTCCCTCCGTTCACATCCTCCCCTATAGTTGTACTCAGTACATCAGCATTAAAAAGTAGGACGGAATCAATGGTAGTAAATACTTTACATGTATATAAAGATCCAGGAAGGATCCTTGAGGGACACCACTTACGACACTGGTTGGAAAAATCAACACATAAGCAGTATAATGTGATCCTGTATTGACAACGTTTCGCCCACACAGTGGGCTTTATCAAGTCAAAACAGATCTGTTTGTGACTTGATAAAGCCCACTGTGTGGGCTAAACGTTGTCAATAAAGGATCACATTATACTGCTTGTGTTTATTTTTCCATTGTGTCGGTATTTTATACCATATATTTCCACGACATTGGTTCATTCCTACTCGCTGACTACATTTAAGACTCCTTGGTTCACTGCCCTGCGGCACGGTCCTGAACCAAACTTCCTTATTAGTGTCTTGAGTGAGGCTACAGGTAGAACACCACTCCAACATAGTCACCACAGCTAGGCTGACCACACCCTGTCTCAGTAACCTACTGTGTTCACTTGAAAGACAGAAGGTCCCCATGTCTTCATTCATTTAACCACATTCTCTCACACCCAGACAGCAAGATGTGTCAAGTCTCCTGACTCATTCATTTCCCCTTCTTTCACACTTGTTTTCCTCTAACCAAGGCCCGCCCCCCCCCTCCCCCCCTCACCCACACCCACATTCCTGCACTGACAATAACCAGTTTCTCTACGCCCACCACCACAATGCCCACAGTATCTCTACAATTCAACATACACTTCACGGGAGAGGGAGGTGCCTTCAGGCTAGTGAAGGGCTCTTAACCCAAGGAATGAGAGCTACCCTTCCCTTCCCTGAATCAACCCTGACTACTTAACATACCCAGGTGCTGTAGGACTCCTACGGTTTAGAGTTTTCCCAATGAATGTAGTAATTACAAATAATAATTAAATGTATTTCGACCATTACACGATGCGATAGTTATCCCCTTATTCAACAACCCAGTCTCCTGTGCCTTAATTCTTGTGATTGAAATTGTGCAGAGAGTAAAAGCATTCACAAGACATCACAAGAAAACCTACCTTTACCTTACCTTTGATGAGTTTCGAGTCTTTTAGTCTCGAGATGGGCCAGGCTTGTCTGGTGCTTGCCTAGTCAACTAGGCTGTTGCTGCTGGAGACCCCGCTGCCCCACATATCCATTAAAAGCTTGGTAGATCTGGCTAATATCTAAATTTCATTAATAAAAATGGTAATTCGGATACTATACAGCCCAAATTTAATTCAAACCTTTCAGAGACCAAAAAGACCATTATCCTAAACTACACGAGCACATTAAGCTTAAAGCTGCTCAGACGTTGCATTAATCAGCTTGGAAAGTTTGAAGCCAATCAGATGTGACATTTGGAAATTATCGTATGAAAAGCAATAGTTTAATTTTTCTAGTTACCAAAAAAAAAAAATTGGTACTTTTACGCCCGGCCATGGGCCAGGCTCGTCTGGTGCTTGCCTGGTCAACCAGGCTGTTGCTGCTGGAGGCCTGCTGCCCCACATATCAATCACAGCCTGGTTGATCTGGCACCTGGTGAAGATACTTGTCCAGGTTCCTCTTGAAGACTTCTACACTTGTTCCAGAAGTGTTTCTGATATCTTCTGGTAAGATGTCGAATAATCTGGGGCCACGAATGCTGATACAATGTTCCCTTATTGTGCCCACAGCACCCCTGCTTTTCACGAGGTTTATTTTGCACTTCCTCCCAACTCTCTTCCTGCAGCATGCTGTGCTGTTATGGTAGTGTGCATTTTTGGGACCAGGCCCTCGAGTACTTTCCAGGTATATATTATCATGTATCTTATCTCTTTTCCGCTCCAGTGAGTACATATTTAAGACTAAGGCGTTCCCAGTAATTTAAATGTTTTACTGGCTCTATTCGGGCTGTAAAAGATCACTGTATTTGTTCAAGCTCTGATATTTCTCCAGCTCTGAACGGGGCCGTCAGAGCCCCGTTCAGAGCTTTGAAAATTTTGAAATTTCTCATTACCCACCCCGTCATCCTCCTGGCTGTCGTGACCTTTGTCTTATTGTGTTCTTTGAAAGAATGGTCAGCTGACATAATTATTCCCAAGTCTTTCACGTGTTCCTTTCGTTCTACTTGGTGATCCTCTTAGACTTTTGTTTGTTCCTTTTGAGTTCTTCATTCTTTCCATACATAAGCAGTTGAAACTTATCACCACCGAATGTCATGTTGTTCACCACTTCCCACGGGAAAACATTGCCTATATATTCCTGTAATTTTTTAGTGTCCTCTACCGAAGTGACTTTCATGCTTATTTTAATGTCATCTGCAAGTAATGATAGAAAACTGTGACTGGTATTTATATCTATGTCTGCTATGAGATGAGAAATAGCAGAGGTGTCAGGACAGTGCCTTGAGAAACTGAGCTTTTACTCGTTGATGCTGGATTTTGCTCTGTTTACTACTACTTTTTGTGTTCTGTGTGTTAGAACCTGAAAATCCATCTGCCTACCTTCCCTGTAATACCTGTATCCCTCTTTTTGTTTACAATCACCCCATGATCACATCTGTTAAATACCTTTGCAGTCTGTGTGCATCACATCTGCATTTTGGTTGTCTTCCAACGCCTTCTTAATTCTGTCATAGTGGTTCAGCAGCTGTGACAGGCATGATCTTCTGTTCTAAAACCACGCTGGTTAGGGTTACGCAGATTGTGCTGTTCCATGAAATTTGTAGTCTGACGTATCATCATTCTTTCGAAGATTTTTATGATGTGGGAAGTTAGGGCTACTGGTCTGTAATTTTTAGCTAGTGCTCTATTACCCCCTCCCCCGTCCTTATGCAAAGGAGCTATGTCTGAACTCTTTAAGGTACTCTTTAGTGGTACTTTTCTCCAGGCAACACTGGCCACCTTTTACTAAAGTACAGTAAGCGAGCTGTATGCAAGCTTAGTGTACATAACATACAAATTTTTAACACTGGTTTTGAGGGCACACACATGTTAAAGGCATAAAATAACATTAAGTTTATTTAACCTAGCATAAGTAAATAAAGTTAAACACTGACTTATATATGATCCGAAGAGACATTCTCCAATTATTTCAAAACTAATCTGATTAATATACACACAACCCTCACATATAAAAGGGAGGAGCTTACGACGACGTTTCGGCCCGACTTGGACCATTTACAAAGTCACACTAGCACACAGAGACGGAGGAAGGGGTATTTATAGGCAGACAGACAGGGGAGGGTACAAGAGAGTGGGGTAATAATGGAGTAAGTAGTGGAAGTGGTAGTAGTAGTAGTAATAGTAGTAGTGTGCTAGTGTGACTTTGTAAATGGTCCAAGTCGGACCGAAACGTCGTCGTAAGCTCCTCCCTTTTATATGTGCGGGTTGTGTGTGTATTGTTCCAGTCACGGTATTGTGCCTTTTTTGTTATTAATCTGATTAATAAAATTGGTACATGATAATTTACACAAATTAACATCAAGATATATCAACTTGTTGTCGTTGTTGGTGGTAAATGAATACTCTTCGGAGGCGACGTGTTACTTTACTGGGTTCTTGGTCACAGGCAGTGTGTTTGAAGACTTGACCTAGGGACATACCCAGCTACAAAGAGCTTGTTTCCTGTGAGGACAACACATCAGCACAAAGTTTCAAGCTGACCAGAAGATGTATTTTCCAGTTATTGCACAGAATCCAACAAAATTTGTGCCTACACAGCCTAAACCCATGAAACGTTCTATCCATTTCATACGATGCCGTTCATAATTATATTTTTATCAGAGGAAAGCGCTAAAAACCCGTAGGGATCATACAGCGCCTGTGGAATGGGAGACATTCAAGTTCGATCCAAGCAAGGGGAAGGGAAGTTCAATTTCATGGATCAAGATCCCTTCACCAGCATCAAGACAAAATACAATAAGGTAAAGTAATACAATATCAGTTTGAGATTAAAAGTGGCAAAAATGCCATCAACAAACACCAAACATACCAACCTTCTTACCAGAATACACAACTGTTGAAATTTTGAAGCCGATAAAATAAGGCGTTCTCGAGTAATAAACGAAAATATGTGATAAAAAACGAAAATGTTCCGAAAAATAGGTAAGTTTCTCCTCGTTAAATTTAAAAATCCCATAAATTTGCGAATTTTATTTTTTTTCCATTTTAATTTTCTAATTTACATTCAATTTAACATTCACTACAAAACTGTAAGAAAATGGTTTTATTAAAAAACAAAATGATAAATTGGCAAATTGTACATCACCTGAAGCAATACCTGTCATTTACCTGTGACACGTTGTCGAGTTTTTCTATTTCCACAGCGCGGCGAGTCACGGCCCGTCCGTCGCCTGGCTTGTTTTCTTATTGCCTGGTTGACCAGGCTGTTGCTATTGGAGATAATCAAGTTTGATACAAAGAAGGATGGCTACAATTCCTTGACTGAAGAACCCTTCACCAGCGCGACGGCAACCCTCCCCCATCTCCAAGGGAGCTTCCTCGTAAATATGTACTACGCAGGTTCCCAGAGAGATACACTAGTTATATTCCCTCCACCTCCCGCTCCGTATAGAACGTCACACCACACGCCATAGAATTTAAAAAAGAGGAGGAAGTAGATGGATGGTATGGGATACAACTATCTCTACTAATGGTACTATTGATGTATACAATACCGACAAGTTGATAAAATATGTGCAACACTTGGGTATCGTGTCTGACACAGCAACACTATGGTATCTTGGTACAAGGGAAAATCTTCTGCAATTGCTTTACTAAACTGTACATCATGACTTACTTCCACTAGTGGACCAGCTCACCTGTGACCAACTGCTTCACTTCACTTCTTTAGTAAACAAGGTGTGGCCGCAAGCCTATGCTTCAGGCTTTAGGGGCTGACCACCATTTACCACGAGTGACGGACTGATCACTTTTAAAACTACTACTGTCTCCAGTGTTGCATTTAACTGTATTTAGCTAAAGTCTGTTTTGCAGGTGAAAGTTGCGGCAATAAAGATCCCGAAATGTTGCAAATGTCTTATCTACCTGTGTTAAATTAGTAGTGTTTTATCTTAAACTGTTCCTGTTATGCCATTACATACAACCGGACCAGCTGGTGTTGGTTAAGTACTATAAAACATATTGCACAGATGAACTACATCTGACGTTGCCTCTAACAACCTGAAGGTAACACATCTGGTGAAGGACCTGGTGTCAACTTCAAGTATCTTTGTTTACAATGCACTTGGCACTTCAAGGTTTCCAAGTGTCTTGCAAACTTCTCACTCACTCATCCCATCCCCCATTTTACACACACACACACACACACACACACACACACACACACACACACCTGATATCTAACACACTACTTTCTACCTCCTCAGAAGTTTGTGATTTTTCAAGCGACTCTCAAGACTACCCAGAGATTCCCAAGACTTTCCAGACTACCCAGAGATTCCCAAGACTTTCCAGACTACCCAGAGATTCCCAAGACTTTCCAGACTACCCAGAGATTCCCAAGACTTTCCAGACTACCCAGAGATTCCCAAGACTTTCCAGACTACCCAGAGATTCCCAAGACTTTCCAGACTACCCAGAGATTCCCAAGACTTTCCAGACTACCAGGAGATTCCCAAGACTTTCCAGACTACCAGGAGATTCCCAAGACTTTCCAGACTACCCAGAGATTCCCAAGACTTTCCAGACTACCCAGGATTCACAAAGACTTTCTAGACCACCCGAAGATCCTCCCAAGACCTTCCAAACCTAGTTACTCCTGAAACCTTCCCGAGCCCTCGTGTGTCGCTGTCCGTGGCTCCCCTTGATGTATTACCCGGCAATATTACTGCCTGGCTGCCCTAGCCACACCCAACCACCAGAACTTCGAGGGTGTGTGGACGCCAGGGATCAATAGAGAGATTTACCCCAACACTGGCTCCAACACTGGCCCCAGGAATAACAACTGGGTTTCGCGTGTCGCATTAATCAATACAGGTAGCTAGGCTCCAATCTGTGCCAGCAATTTTCCAACAAGAGGAAAGAGGGAGAAGGGGGGAAAATGGATAAAGACGGGAGAAGGAAAACTGGGAAAGAGGTGGAAGGAGAGAGGAAGATAGGAAAGGAGAGGGGCAAGTGGAGAGTGCAGAGGCGCGAGGTGGGAAAGAAAGTACTTGAAAGTGAGGAATGTTAAGTCATGCAAGATCACCTTGTTGCTGGTGACACTATGCACCACCCAAGACGACCTTGTTGCTGGTGACACTATGCACCACCCAAGACGACCTTGTTGCTGGTGACACTATGCACCACCCAAGACGACCTTGTTGCTGGTGACACTGTGCACCACCCAAGACGACCTTGTTGCTGGTGACACTGTGCACCACCCAAGACGACCTTGTTGCTGGTGACACTGTGCACTACTCAATGCTCATGTAATAACGTTAAACAGTCTGTGAACATCGGGTTAGTAAATGCTGGTGGCTATGCAGAAGTGCGATAAACACACTGTGCACACAAAGTCAATAAATTATAGTGCAGTCTGACAAATTAACACGCTGCACCAACCAATGTATTAATATATATATATATATATATATATATATATAATAAACACTGATCTTGGCCGACGGAGACTCGAACCTACGAACTCATGACAAGGTACGCAGTGCTTTACCGACCGTACCACACTGGTCCAATACCTTGGCATCCAGCTTTCGCTAGACGTTATTCCAAGGCAGCCAGCTTTCAGGCAGGAAGGCTTACAGCTTTTCATCTCATCCCTGCATGCATCGACACAACTAGAGATTTTTACAATGCTAGGAATTCGCAAGAATTCGCCAAGGTTGGACCAGTGTGGTACGGTCGGTAAAGCACTGCGTACCTTGTCATGAGGTTCGTAGGTTCGAGTCTCCGTCGGCCAGAGATCAGTGTTTGTGAATATTTCGCCTGCTCTTGCGAATTCCTAGCATTGTAAAAATCTCTAGTTGTGTCGATGCATGCAGGGGATGAGATGAAAAGCTGTAAGCCTTCCTGCCTGAAAGCTGGCTGCCTTGGAATAACGTCTAGCGAAAGCTGGATGCCAAGGTATTGGACCAGTGTGGTACGGTCGGTAAAGCACTGCGTACCTTGTCATGAGGTTCGTAGGTTCGAGTCTCCGTCGGCCAGAGATCAGTGTTTGTGAATATTTCGCCTGCTCTTGCGAATTCCTAGCATATATATATATATATATATATATATATATATATATATATATATATATATATATATATATATATATATATATATATATATATATATAATATATATATATATACGTACATTGTTTCCTTTCGCAGTTCTCTCACCTCTACCTGCAACCCTCAACACAGTCTTGCTTGCAACCTCAAACCACACACACATCACTTTAATAATAATAATAATAACAACAATAATAATAAAGGCACAATACCGTGACTGGAACAATATACAAATAACCCGCACATAACAAAGAAACTTATGACGTATCGCTCCGACTTGGACTATTAACTAGTCACACTTTACTTAATGGTCCAAGTCGGATCGAAACGTCGTTATAAGTTTATTTCTCCTATGTGCAGGTTATTTGTGAATAATAATAATACATTGATGTGTGCAGACGACTTTCTTGCCCTGGAGACCAGTGCATGGGTCGACACAGGCGGGTCCAGGCACCGATTTTCCCTGTAAACAACTAGGATAGTACAACTAGGATAGTACAACTAGGATAGTACAACTAGGATAGTACAACTAGGATAGTACAACTTGACATATTTGTAACAAACCTGTGACTGATTTCCAGTCTTTTCCTAATCCTGTAGTCCAGTCTAAGGCCAGACTTATCTGGTACTCGCCTGATCAACCAGGCTGTTGCTGTTGGGGTCCCGCTGGCCCACATAGCCATTAAAGTCTGCTCTACCTGGTACTTAGCGGAAAATAGTGTAACTAGGCGAGTACAAAATATGTATCTAAGTCTCGCTCAGGATAAAGGCAGCAGCATTCTAGTGCAGGATAAAAGCAGCAGCACTACACTGTGTCGCACTGCTATTTATAACAGCAGTAGTGTTTTGTACACAAGAGGAAGCATGTTATTATATTCATGACATCCATAATGGCAGCCTAGCCAGCCATGAGCCAGACAGATACATCACTTTAACGCTCAACTCGCATAATGATAAATGTTTCTCAGAATTATTGATCTCCTCACTAATGCACAACTGACAATAATTAATGTTTCACAGCATCGTAAATCATAAGTCATCTTACATAAAGGAAATTCCCCACACACAGTCTGTAAATCTTAGAACATAAATCCCGGGAAAGTACTGGAAGAACTAGTCTCCAGTGTTTACATTGAAATTCCTCGCTGAGAGAACACGAGGCTTGGAAGAGGGTGCAAAGTGCCCCCTCGGAAAAGTAGAGGTGCAACGAATATATTAATAAATAAGAGGAAATACTAACAGATCCCGGACTCTTTTCATAAGGGAATTTGCTTAGTTCCTCATCAGTTTCTGACAGGCCAGGTTGTCTACAGTGGACTGCGTGCTGCTAGTACCAACAGCCCAGCTCGTCAGGTACAGATGCTATGAACTTTATGAAGCTCCTTCTCTGAAGATAGCTACGAGTCTAGTGGCAATTTTCCCCCCACCCCCACCAAGGTAGCTGATCCCACAAAACAAAACAAAAAAAAAACATTTATATCATAAAAACAAAACCACGAAACGGGTGGGGTTTGAACCCATGGCGGGTGAGTCTTAAAATTCAAATAACCATTCGAACTACAACATTCTTATCCAGCCTTCTGAGTGCAAGCACTGTACTTCCCACACCACAAGGACTAAAGTCCGCCTAACCTGCTTACCCCGAATCCCCTCATAAATGTTGGTGATGGCAGGACGCAATATAAGCACCACAACCCAGATGATCAAGAACTGCCTGAAGGAACTTGTCACATTCCCTCGTTGTACAGTTAAGAGCTACTCTTGACATAGTCGTGACTCAGACAGTCATGAGGAAGAAGAGTTGGTTCTGAGGACCTGCCTAGCATGAGCGAGCAGCTTGCTGCAATACTTTTCCCATTATTTTGTTCTTACTTCCATTAGTGGGCCCCGCTTCCTGTGACGCCATCCACACTTCCATACCATACTTCTGGTAGTATAAAAGGCTGCCTGCTTGTATTTTAGTTTCACATTGGTCGAAGTTCTGGCGCTGAACACAGCAATGCTGAGAGATTGATCACCTCACATCTACATCTCCAATATTTCTGTTTCCTCTGTCTTTCGACTCAAGAAGCTTGCTGAGCAGACGAAACGTTTCGCTCAGAAAGATACCAAATAGTTGCACGTGTCTTACTCATCTAGTTAAGAATCTGTTGGTAATATTATTTATATTTGAAGTGTGTGTTGAAAACTCTTGAACCTTCATCCAAATCCTCATTACCGTGCTCCTGCTGCTATTTCTGCTGTTCCTACCTTTGCCTTCTGCTGTTTCGGCTGCTTCTCTCACTTTATCACAGCTAGGCTGTAGTGCCTACTTTGGTTTAGGTGCCACGGGCACCATGAGCCTGACTGACCAGCCCGTCAATTAGGATAAATGGTTATGAAGCGGGCCGTGGAGGAACGGAGTCATCACTCCCGGACCATTAACAAATAGGCTGATCTGAAGAGACTGTGATAGTACCCTATTACATTACTTCTTCCACGAATCACCGTGTCAGTCAAATGTTCTGAGGATATCCCCCCTCACTAGTTCACGAAATACAATACACTAAAACTCTCTCAAACAGAACGAGCATTTTCACACGCATTAAAGTTTGTCGATTTCTGCCCAATCTAAGAAAAAGTTTATTTTGATAATGATAGTATAAATGAATATTTACGTTTAGTTAAGGGATAACAACAAAACAGGTAAAGATGTAAGGTGCATTACAGGTAAAGATATGTGAATACCAGGATTTGCGTTACCAATCGGATGGCTAAGAAAACAAAAGAAACTATACTAACGTTGAGCAGCGAGGGACATATTGCAGCCCTTCAGTGTTATCTTCACTCATGCTATTTAAGTTGGCCGATAGGAAACACAAAGATAGGAATGCAGATGCAGCTATCATTGTTGTTTTACGGACTGTTAACCCTCTCTCCCTCCCTTTCCCCAGTGTACCAGCAGTGTTGCTTGATAACGCTGCCAAACTCCTTGGAAAAGGTCTAGGGCTCTAGGCTATCCGAAAAAATGAATTGTGGATTTCCTCATATTCACTTAAATGAAGATGAAAGTATAGTGTGGGGGCGACGGGTGAGACTTGGGCCAGGATGATCTCAGCTACTGCAACACTGCTGCTGCTGGCTCCACATGGTGAAGCTTACTGTGATAAATTACCCAAACATCTATACCTGGAGAGGGTTTCGGGGGTCATCGCCCCCGCAGCCCTGTCTGTGATCAGGCCTCAGACAGACAGTTTCAGAAAATATAATACCTAAACTAAAAATGATGATAGAAATTAACAGGAAACAGTGAACATAAATTCAAATCTAATTCTTGATCAGGCCGGCTATGGTGCCTACGTTAAGCTGTGGCGGCCTGGTCTAGTACCGGGCCGCGGGGGCGATGACCCCAGGAACCGACTACAAGTAGGCTACAGGTCAGTAATAAAACTGAAATTTCTGTGAAATATTTCTTGCGTATTGTTGGCCTCTTGCTAATGGCAGTTTCGGAAACAATTTCAGGGGTTTTCAGAGGATGCTTACAAGACCATCCCTGTATACACTTAGCAAAAATACAAATAAAATCAATATAATACCTCTGGTTACAGGTGACAACACACACTTTGGAGAGGAGACTTTAGATGATGTTTCAGTCAGGAAAAAAAAAGTTTAAAATTTTCTCTCCTAAATGTGTCTCATTTGTGAATTGTTGCAGCCACGACAGTTCTCTTGTACGTTGGCAAATACCAGAGAAAACCCATAAGGTCCTATTACTCTATCACGCCTCCCACCTATTTTCTTTTAATTTACATTATTAGGTAAAGCAGTGAATATCTTGTACCCAACATTTGAATACTCCAGCAGGACTGGGGTTTCTTACTTTACATAACAATACCACACATTTGCAGAGTTATTTTCCCAAAGATGTAACCCACAAGACTAAGAACAGATACCAATTGTTTACTGTAGGGCGAGTAGGAGCAGCGGAGGTTTAAGGAAATTTAACCATCCGTTTCGCAGCTCTGGGAATCGACCCTGGACATTTTAGGTTAAATATAAGGGAATGTAGTGTGGGGGGGGGGGGCGGTTCTTGGGGGGCGTGGGAAGTAGTGGAAAATACCTATGTGAGCGCGCACTGTGCACCTGTTACGATTGTAATCATGGGAAGGCGCTAAATCCATAAGGGTCATACAGCCCCCGAGGACAGTGAGGTAATTAGATTTGATTTGAGGAAGTGGAGGGTATCAAGAGCCTTTCACTAGCACCAAGGTACTCCCTTGAAGGTGTGTGAGGTGACGCTGGTACAAGCAGTAGACTAGACATGTTGTCCAGCATTATAGTACACCTCATGCAGTTGCCGGGAGAATAAATATTTAAACTGCACATATCCTGATGTAGTAGTAAACTGCACATATACTGAAGCAGTAGTAAACTGCATGTATCTTGTAGTAGCAGTAAATTGCGGGTATATGGTAGTAACAGACTGTAGGTATCGTGAACGACAGTATCCGGGACAATACTCAACGTTACCTCTCAAGTGATAATCTCAACTTGTACACAAACTGACGAGGGAATACCAGGTCACTTCAGAGACGACCATTTACAATGACAATCTTTTTTGCGAGTCATGAAAACATTTTTTTCCTTAATTGTGAGGACGATCCTAGTTAAGGTACCACGAGCGTGACTGCTCTTGGGGGAACTCGAAAAGAAAAAAAAACTAATGAGGCTAATTTATTGTTCACTCAATGTTCATCCTCAGTTTCAATCTGGATTTTTTTTCACATAGGGTTTTCAAAACACTTCTGTACTTAGGTTTAGTTAGGTTAGATTGCGGTGCATTATATAAGTTAGCCAGTTATAACATACAACGGAAATAAATGAAATAGTATAAGGTAAAGGCGATAAAAGGTTTTGGTGCGCGAACGGAAAACTGGAAGCCAACCAGCATAATAAAGATGGATTGTATATCACTAAAGCTTTTATCAGTCACCCATCTGACTGTCTTAGCAGCAGTCAAACTGTTCAGAGGAGAGGCCACATGAGCACATAGATAAACAAAGGCCAAGGACCCAGTCCCTAAAAGGGGTTATCAAAAATTATTTACAAAATGGTAACTTAGGTAAACAATTTATATAAATTTACTAAACGGGGTTTCTAAAAAAAAAAAAAAATACAGAACACCAAGACCAAAAGATTTTTCTGTCCTATACAATGGAAACTTCTATACTTGCCCGTGCGCTTCAAGAGTAAATATGATTAGGAGCTGGTTGTCAGAAATCGGTGAAGCTCAAACACAGTAAGAGGCCGGGCCAGGAGCCGTGACCCAACCACCGCAAACATATCTAGGTGTGTGGGTGCCTGCTAACTCCCCATCCCACCACAAACATGATAAAATCAGCCCAAAAAACAGAAAGCCATTCACACACTCGTTCAATCGATAAATACAAGTAAATTTTGGATAATGGTTCAGTCTCTCTCATATGTTATTTACATTAGTATTATACCTTCCTCTACTGTACGGTTCTGCCTAGCTCTTAGTAAGTGAATATTCAAGCTGTTAACTGTAAGGCTGACTGCATACTTTACATTTAGTATGATCGTCAAATGCACTTGTAACTAAGCAAAAGCCTAGCTACTAGATCAGTCAGTCTAGTTACATTACAATATGGTCCGTAAATGTGCTTATAACCGCATTCCTAACATTCAAATGCATTATTTAATGCTCCAAATATTTTTAACAGTTGACACACACATCAATTCAATTATATTTTAAAGTATTTTCTTTGGCTAATTAACTTTATCGTATAGGAATAAGTGAATTCGAGATTGAAGTCATAAGAATGTATCATTTCTCTCTAATGTTTATGTATCTATATCTGGCATCTCCAGGGAGTATGTTAAAGAGTCACTGTGAAAGTCAGCCTCACTGTCATAAGTTAGCCATTAGGATGACAATTAAGTTTATAACGCAGAAGCCCAGTTTTTATTTCTTATACTCAACTAGGCTATACTTATCTTGCAAAAGTAATCTACACATTGCATATGACTTCCACACAACTGTGAGTGAAATCGAGCGCAGGCACATGACCATGAACGTTAAAGCCAAGCCTTCAGACACAGCTGGAGTGAGTGTAGCTGGCTGAGACAGGACAGCGTCAGCATGCACTGAGGTCATGAGAGAAGGACAGGTCCTCCGCCACCTGCAATGGACTCTCTCACCCCGGAAGTGAGGCAGACCTCCAGGATTACTGGCCGACCTTCACCATGTACGACCATCATTCTTCCATCTTCCCCACAACTCAACAGCTGCTGGTAAATACGCAATGCAGTGTTATTGGTACAGCGTTTACCCCCCGAGTAAACGTTATCAAGATGAAGACCACTCGTGGCTGAAACACTGTGAATAAAGACGTCATTGTACTGTCTGTGTACCACCTGTCGGCATACCACCTTGCTTTCAGTGTACATCAACACCTACTGAACCCATCCACTTTGGAATGCTTGATGATATTCTTTGTCCTTCTGAAACCTCCCAACTCACTCTGACAGATTTCATTATTTTGTGAAAGAAATCCTCTTTGTATAGTGGTTTATGACAGAGGAAAAAGATAGCCTTTGCTCCCACTGTGTAACTAACTGTGTGGTAGCCGCACACTGCTCTTGTAACCAATTACACTTAAAAACTTCCTTGCAACATCCATCCTTTGACTATTAAGTCCGGCTCCTAAGACTTTTCCCTCCTCTTGCTCGCACTTTTCTCTTCTCCATTCCTCCTTTATTTTCTTATATTTATTTACTAAATTTCATTGTTCTACACTGTTCTCCTCTAACGCTACGAGTGTGCCAAAGTATCAGTATCGATATCTGTGCGTAACGTTTAATTCTGACGGTATCGATCTAACTTGTGTATTGGGAGCTGATAATTTTGATGGGTAACTGATAGCGGGTAACTTTGATGGTATGGGTATCGGCCTGAACTTGAGTATCTGCATTGGGAAAAATTTTGGTTTAATCCCATCACTAATGAACGCTTTGACTTTTATCAATCAACGATTCTGACAAATTTTAAACAGAACCATACGCATATCATGCGTGTTCTTATATAAACATCTTATCATACATATCAACAAACATGTCATCTGCTACACCACACTTCTAGCTCCAGTACACAAGTCTTTGGCCACGTGCCTCTGCTCTAGGCTAAGAGACTGATCACCTCAAAATTGCCTCTCAACTTCTGTATCCAATGTTATAATTACCTGTTTCGACAGTGAAGATACTAAAGTGTTGCACATGTGTTGTACTCATCACACACCTCGCAAGGTAAAACTATACTATACACATACAAGACAATTAAATCGATTAGTTAACTAAAATAACTGCACTCACAGTGCGCATTATTAGTATCCATTTAATGTTGAGAACTCTAATAATAATTATCACCAACATCTGCGGTGCTCGTGGCTCGCTTCATATCCTCACAGCTGACATACTAAGGACCCGGATTCGAGTTCGCCCGCCCTTTCCTTCCCATTCCCGTGGCACGGGTGAAATGTTGGGCATGTTTGCTTACGCCTGCTTCCCATGTTCACCTAGCAGTAAGGGTGCTAGTCTCTTATTATGGATCGCACCCTGGAGGAAGATGATTAACTAACTCCAGTGGAAACTCTTACCTTCCTCCTGGTGACTGGCACTCGTGTTATAGTAAAGACTAACAACCTTACTTGTCTGTAGCTTTATTACTGAATAACTTGCTTAAAGCAGCATCAGTGTGCATACACTCAGAAGCTTCTCTCAGTGTATATACACTGAGGGGAGTGTATACACTGTTTTAATTATTGAAATATTCTTGTATTTAGTGTACAGTAAAATGCAGTTGACAGGACTCGAACCTAACAAACTAGCTATAACACAATGCTTTCACTGACTGAACCGTTACACTCCGGCAATATACAACCTGCACGATGACAACCCCTGACGGATACTCTAAGCGGCATCCTGAGACGCCTCTTCCTTCACCTACCTCCTATCTACCTGTTTACATCTTGTCTGGTTACCTCGTCAGTTTATACACGTTTCGTAACTATCTACCTCAATTAGCCTATAACTTCATAACGTATTAGGTAATTAACCTACTTATCTTGTGGTGTCTTGAGGAGTCCACCTGCCTCTTCTCTGCCAGCCTGAGTCACTGCCTATGTTTGAACCTGCAAATATTACTGGCTCGGGGAGGAGTTTAACCTGCTCTCTCACTGGCTTCTCTTATCTCCCACCCAATGCTCTTTCACTAGTACACACACCACTAAAGATGGTGACAATAGTTGAGAAGAGGAACAGATAAGGTCCTAAATGACATAATAGCACTAGCAACAGACAAGAGAAAATAGCTACAACCTGAGAAGTAGACGAAGGAATACAAGAAAAATGCCTTCTTAAAGTGGTAGAACACATGAATGAATTAAAAGATATACCTTTGAGGAGTTTCCAGAGTTTTTCCTTCTCTGGGAACCTCACAGTGTGCCAGGCTCGTAATAAGTGCTTTATCCAATGGAAATTAAAAATATATGTGAAATATTACTAAAGACTGGACACCATGAGCTCTGCTCTTGTAGCTACAAGTACGAAATTACACGAACGCATGTACACGCAACACACACACAGCGTCGGTTGCAGGTACGTGCACACTGTTACTATCAAGTCTTGACACCTGCTACAAATCAGTTAGAAAACACTGCTCTTGCCTTGCTACAACACTCGCTCGCCGGAGACCTAACTTGTGTTGCTACTCCTCCTTCCCAATATCAACATCACACTAATGTTATGAATACAAAGTCTTTACAAATGTACACTCGTTAAAGCTGGATACTGTTAAATTCATTTTATACAACGTTTCTATCATTAATATTTCTGTTAAACTGTTTATTAAGACAGGGGTTACTTACCCTCAGATCATACTGACGACCCACCCTTGAGCAGTAGGCCTACTGGCCCATGATAGATAGGTTCAACTCACACACTCACATCCACTCTTATACCTGTCCAACTTATTTTTTAAACTACCCAAAGTTCTTTACTCAATGACGCTACCCGGGAGTTTCTGCCACTCAGCCACAACTCTATTGCCAAGCCAGTGCTTTCCTATATCCTAACTCCAAATCTGTCCATTGTCGAGAGATTACGATGACTAACGAATACATGCCACCCTGTCCGGGAATCTAATCTAGTACCTTTCAGTTGCAGGCCGAACGCACTGAGCTACATATCTTATGACACGTGAATTATATATGTAATTGTTTTTGGCCACTTTTATTATGCATACAATTCAGCCTGGTGAGACGAGTGGGGAGGTAGGTCAAGGCGGATTACACCTACCACCCCCTGTCCACTTAAAGAGTAAATAGGTAACTGGGTGTTAGTCGACCATTGTGGGTGGCATTTGGCACTGCTGGGATAATGTAACTACTGCCACTGAAAAAAAAAATCCTAAAAAATTCTTAAGCCTCAAAGAACATGAAAATATTGCAAGGCATCACGGGTGGATTGTATGTGAGGTTAACACATGTCTCTTGTAATGCTTCTAAATTACCAAGTTCTACTGCCCCAGTTCATCAAGCAGTAAATAGGTACCTGGGTGTTAGTGAACTGTTGTGAATGACATACTGGAGAGCAGTACACTATAGCGAGGCCACTTTCAAATGGGCTGAAGCAGGATAACAGGTCAAGTTTGTGAAGTACCGTCATGAACCACAACTTTAAAGAAATGTATATAGTCAATAAATTGCGCGTAAATCACCCAGGGTGGCCGCGATTGACGTCACTAGCATGGACCAATCACGAGGCAGCAACCTGCGCCTGACTCACCATAACAAACATGGCGCCCACCAGTGACGGAAACATACACCTATCTTGGTCAACAAGACATGTGCAACATATGAGTATCTTTATTCGATAATAAAGATACCCAGGTGTTGCACGAGTCTTATTCACCAATTTGTCTTTATTGCATACTATTAATATAATTATACAGCAACCTTCGGTATAAACATACACGCCGTAGACAGAGGAATGTTACCAGTGTATATGCACAGGTATGTGTGTATTACTATACACACAAATACAATACACATAGGTGTATACCGTAGGCACTAAAGTGTATCAGTGTACATGCAAGCCTCACCGGCCCATGTACAAGTGTATATACGCCGAGAGGCTTGTATTTGTCTATACTGGTACGCACTAATTTGCTTGAAACTGTTTCAGATATTAAAATAATCTGTGTTAGTGTACAAGCGAGTCACTGCGTGAATGACGAGTCTGCAGATACAAAGAATTATTTACTAAAAGTTACAACAGATAGAGTTAAGGGAACAATGTACCTTTGACGAGTATTGAGAGTTAACCCTACTCCCGGAGCCCGGCCCTGGGCTAGGCTCGTAGGTATATGTACCCAAGTACTACTTTCTATAACCCATCGATAAACCTTATACCTATTAAAGTAACGGTACATATTATATCAAAGGTACATAACTAAGCTAGTCCAGAACAAGTAGATGAATATGATAACATTCTGGTAGCATTACTGTGGAGACGTGACACCAACCAGTGGCTTCATCAGTCAATATAAAGAACAAACAGTGGCAGTCGAAAAGAGATAAGGCGTAGCGATCAGTCTCTCAGTCTTGATAAGTGGGGGATCAGTCCCTCAGCCTTGATAGGTTTGTGTTCAGTCCCATTCACCCATGTACCTTAAAAATTCCTGATTTGTTTTTATTAAGCTACCGAGATTTCAAGTACACAAAATTGCATAAAGATTTTTTTTTTTCAACAAAGCTGTCATATCCCACAGAGGCAGGGTGACCTAAAAAGAAAAAGTTTCTCTTTCTAAATTTAGTAATGTAAACAGAAGGGGTTACGAGCCCCTTCCTCCCGGCATTTTAGTCGTCTCTTACGACACGCATGGCTTACGGAGGAAGAGTTCTGTTCCACTTCCGTATGGAAATTAGTTAATAAATACGTAATATTAAGAAGGTTGTGAACCACAATGAACTCGGAACTATGAAGGTAGAGATGCACAGATCAACTCCATTCCTCTCCTTACCATCGTGTGGGTATCTCGCACTATTACCCATCTATGGTACCATGGAAACTGTTGTGTAGTAGGTAACCAGGTCTCAGAATATAGATGTAAAACACTGGAATATACTACTTAATTACCTTCCTCATACACGCCCGACCATCCATCCTGACCCACTATCATCACACCGTGCCTGACTCGCCCACTACCATCACACCGTGCCTGACTCGCCCACTACCATCACACCGTGCCTGACTCGCTCACTACCATCACACCGTGCCTGACTCGCCCACTACCATCACACCGTGCCTGACTCGCCCACTACCATCGCACCGTGCCTGACTCGCCCACTACCATCGCACCGTGCCTGACTCGCCCACTACCATCGCACCGTGCCTGACTCGCCCACTACCATCGCACCGTGCCTGACTCGCCCACTACCATCGCACCGTGCCTGACTCGCCCACTACCATCGCACCGTGCCTGACTCGCCCACTACCATCGCACCGTGCCCGACTCGCCTACCATCGCACGTGCCTGACTCGCCCACTACCATCGCACCGTGCCTGACTCGCCCACTACCATCGCACCGTGCCTGACTCACCCACTACCATCGCACCGTGCCTGACTCACCCACTACCATCGCACCGTGCCTGACTCACCCACTACCATCGCACCGTGCCTGACTCACCCACTACCATCGCACCGTGCCTGACTCACCCACTACCATCGCACCGTGCCTGACTCACCCACTACCATCGCACCGTGCCTGACTCACCCACGACCATCGCACCGTGCCTGACTCACCCACGACCATCGCACCGTGCCTGACTCACCCACGACCATCGCACCGTGCCTGACTCACCCACGACCATCGCACCGTGCCTGACTCACCCACGACCATCGCACCGTGCCTGACTCACCCACGACCATCGCACCGTGCCTGACTCACCCACGACCATCACACCGTGCCTGACTCACCCACTACCATCACACCGTGCCTGACTCACCCACTACCATCACACCGTGCCTGACTCACCCACTACCATCACACCGTGCCTGACTCACCCACTACCATCACACCGTGCCTGACTCACCCACTACCATCACACCGTGCCTGACTCACTACCATCACACCGTGCCTGACTCACTACCATCACACGTGCCTGACTCACCCACTACCATCACACGTGCCTGACTCACCCACTACCATCACACGTGCCTGACTCACCCACTACCATCACACGTGCCTGACTCACCCACTACCATCACACCGTGCCTGACTCACCCACTACCATCACACCGTGCCTGACTCACCCACTACCATCACACGTGCCTGACTCACCCACTACCATCACACGTGCCTGACTCACCCACTACCATCACACGTGCCTGACTCACCCACTATCTGTAGCCTTATCGCACCATCCACACGCAGATCCTCTGCCTCCCTCCGTGGCTCTTGTTGTCACCACCATGTTATCAGCGCCTTGTTTGTACCACCACCACCACTATCAACATCACCTCGTCTCACTCTCACTTACTGCTGAGGAAACCCTACTGTATTATCACTAAGTATTACTTGAAAGATATGTGGGCCTTTTGTTGTTGTTGATTCGCCGGTACTCTGCCATCCCTGGCTCCCAGTCTTGGCAGTGTCGTGAGACCTGTGTCTCCCATGGGAGGAGGTGGGGTAAGAAGGATTAGCATCTTATTGTAAATGATTTGGTACACAATTCCGATAAGTTGATGGGTGCGACTTGTGTAACACTTGTTTATCTTTAGTTCTGAAGCATTGCGAATGACGAAGGCTGCTGAGCAGGCGGGAAGTTTCGTCAAGATACCTACAGTAAATGTTGAGTAAGTCTTACTGGTTCAAGAAGGCAAATAACTGTAGACAACTTCAGGTAAATGGACACGAAAACATTCACTTGGGAGACCTTTATTGAAGAGTGTCGGCCCTTCAGCACTTCACATACAAGTATTGAAAGTGATCAAGGTTCAAGGACTTAAAATCTTCAGAAAAAGTTTCTAAGGATACCTGAAACACGAGGACCGCATTTGTCTTCTTTATGACTGGTGACCAACACTGGTCCTAACATTACTCTTGATGAAAAATGGTATGGTGATACCGACAAGATGTGGGAAAAACACTTGTGTATAGTGGCGAAACGTTGCTTCTAATAAATGTCCTGAACTGTACATAAGTGTTATTTTCCACATTACTCTTTATAGATAAGGACTGCCTTGCTAAGACTTCAATCTACACCACATTACAAGACTGATTTTTTCCTTCCAACTTACGGCAGATTACCTGTAGATGATTTCGGGGGCCACCGCCCCCCGCGGCCCGGTCCCAGACCAGTCCTCCCCAGTTGCTGGAGTGATGTGACTCATAGTGCAGTTTGACAAAGTCCCGTTATGCGTGAAATTGTTCAAATAAAGGTTTGATCATTGGTTAAAGTGTGTGACTTACCTCTTGTGAGTTTACGTCACTGGCTACCTGGTTATTATCAAGTGTATGCGAGGGTTCAACCCTTGAGGGCAAACCTTGCTCATCTGTTATCTCTTGTTGCTTCACACTCGACCATACTGGACTCTCATATCTATCTCTGTATATATGTACTCACTCATATTCAACTATAATTCTTACTGCTACACTGATCTTCACTACACGCTCACTACACTAAAAATAATTATATCCCAGTGAAATATCTTAACCTCCTCTCACACAGTTACTTAATTCTGTTGTATCTGAGGATCTGCCTTTGATATGAGAAGATCCTGTCTGGCACAGGCCAGTAGGCCTGCGGTGGTGCTGCTCCAGTCTTTATGTTCCTGGATCCACTTCTGCCCATACCCACATCTTTGGCCCTCTCAGAGTATCTTGTATGAATCATGTCGACGTATTCCCTCCACTTCTATCCTCTATCGTACCTCATGAATTGGACATGTGCTGCATCTGGGTATCTATTTTGTAGACGTTTCGCCATCCAGTGCCTTTATCAATTCAATACATGGACATAATCCGAAGATTACAAAAATATATATAGAGTAGAAGACAAGGTATTCAATAAGTCTCTCACACATGTTGCATATGTTTAACTCATTATCTTGTTCGTATTGTATACTTTATTGTACCTGTTCTTGCAGCTGTATACGACGATTACCTTCACCCCTGCTTCGTCTAGCTCACTCCTCTTATCTGTCTGCCTCAGACTAAATCAATATTTCTTAGTTTCCCTGTGGTACCCTTGTCCTTGGTTCTCGCTTCTCAAACCAACTAGTAAAATTCGAAATCTTTGAGACACTATTACCCGTCCCTAAACCTGGGGCTTCGGATACCAGATATCTCCTCCCTCTCTTCAGATGTCCCACGATCCTCTTCCTGACACTCTTAGAACTAATAGACATGTCATTTACACCAGTCTATAGATGAATGTCCTCTGGTGAGTTTCTTGGCATGAATATTGGGACGTTAACTTCGTTTCCAGACTTCTGGCAGCTGGTAGAAGCGCCACAACCAGTCTAGGGAGTTTACTTCCTGGTCCACACTGTGTGGCAGATAGTTCGTCTCTCGTGACCTGTTGGCTCACTGCCGAGGGTCAACTCGTAAGTTGCTGCTCTTCCTTCCAGTGTCCCTGAAGACATGTCATGCTCCAGTACTTCACGATGAGCTTCTTCAGTCGAGTACAGAGGAAGCAGTAGAGATGTAAAGTCGATGTAATCAGTTCATCCCCCATGAAGACGTAGTTTTAAGGTGGTCAGTCCATCAGCTTGGAGAAGAGTTGTGTTCCATAGTCTGGAGCGATGTTCCAGACTATGAAGCACTTCTGCTGCTTCCTCCTTTTACCTAACATCAAAGACGTCTACTGTATATGCGAAACGTTTCGCAATAAAGATACCTAACTGTTGCAGGTGTGTTATCAACTTGTCGGTATTGTATACCATTATCATATTCACTCATGAAGTACTTCACGTTTATTTTACTTCCTCTTCCGTAGAGTTGACAACTTGTGTCTCAGCTGGAGTCAAGCAGCTGGTGGCACCAGTAAGGATCCACGTGGTCTCTCACTGGTGGTGTAAGTATAAAAGACACATGTGCAAATTAAGGTAACTATTGCTGAAACGTTCACCCACCAGGGCCTCTGTATCAATCAACTACAGACAAAAGCAGTGATGTATATAGCAGCGTGAAGGTCAGATGTAGAGTAGGCGGCTGCACACAGCCGAAAATCAATTTGGCAAATTCTCTGGCGATGGAGAGAATTGGTATTAAATACCGACACTATAGAAAGAGAAATGCAGTATAATGAGACCCTTTTTTAACAAAGATTCACCCACTCAGTGGGCTTCATCTAGTTAAACAGATCTACAGAGAGATCTACAGAGAGAGAGAGAGAGAGAGGAGAGGGGAGAGAGAGGGGAGAGAGAGAGGGAGAGAGAGAGGGGAGAGAGGAGAGAGGAGGGAGAGAGAGGGGAGAGAGAGGGAGAGGGAGAGGAGGAGAGAGAGGGAGGAGAGAGAGAGGAGAGAGAGGGAGAGAGAGAGGAGAGAGAGGAGAGAGAGAGGAGAGAGAGAGAGAGAGGAGAGAGAGAGGAGAGAGAGAGAGAGAGGAGAGAGAGGAGAGAGGAGAGAGAGAGAGAGAGAGAGAGAGAGAGAGGGGAGAGAGAGGAGAGAGAGAGAGAGAGGAGAGAGAGAGAGGAGGAGGGAGAGAGAGAGGAGAGAGAGAGGGAGAGAGAGGAGGAGAGGAGAGAGAGGAGAGAGAGGGAGAGAGAGGGAGAGAGGAGAGGAGAGAGAGAGAGAGAGGAGAGAGAGGGGAGAGAGAGAGAGGAGAGGAGAGGGGAGAGAGGAGAGAGAGGGAGAGAGAGAGGAGGAGAGAGAGGGAGGAGGAGAGAGGAGAGAGAGAGAGAGAGAGAGAGGGAGAGGGGAGAGAGAGAGAGAGAGAGAGGGAGAGGAGAGAGAGAGAGAAGAGAGAGAAGAGAGAGAGAGAGGGGAGAGAGAGAGAGAGAGAGAAGGAGAGAAGGGAGGAGGAGAGAGAGAGAGAGAGGGGGAGAGAAGGGAGAGAAGGAGAGAGGAGTAGGAAACTGAGAGAAGGAAAAGAGTAGGGAAAGACTTGCCAAGGAGAGAGAGCAAGAATTGATAAGAAAATGAGAGAGAGAAAAGCTATATACAGTATAGGAGTTATGATAATTTTACTAGGTAATGAATATTGGACTTAAACATTTGGCAACCTTTTTAATACAACATTATATATAAGTGCAAATCTGCCAAGGAAAAACCACAAATGCATTGAATTTTTTTAGCTAGCACTAAATGAAGTCATTACATTTTACTTCGCCTATATATAATATATATTATATATATATATATATATATATATATATATATATATATATATATATGTGCCGAATAGGTAAAACATGCGATTTTGGCTTAAATAGCAACGCTTTTCTTGCCAAATAAGGCAAGCGAAAATTTGTGTATGCAATAATTTCGCAAAAATCATTCTGAACCTAACGAAAAAAATATATTTCATTGTGTTTGTTTATTATTAAATTACTGTAAAGTTATCTAAAATATATTTAGTTGGATTAGGCTAAATTAAATTGCGCTTGTTATAAAAGGTTAGGTAAGTTAGTTTTCGAAGGTTCTTTCGGTACAAAATTATTAATTTTTTCATTAACAAATTTAAAAAAAAAATATATTTTTAAACGTATAAGAGAAAATTTTAGAAACGACAATTTTAAACGAGTTCTTGCTAAATGACCAGTTTTACCTATTCGTCACGACATTATATATATATATATATAATTGATTTATGCCTATTTGATTTGTAAAGTCCTGCTGTAATATTATTGTTGCAACAATAAAGCTGTCTCATGTTGCATAACTCATTTATACAGACCTGGGAGTGAGAGACCGTAATTTAGGAACAGGTATGGATGGGAAAGAAGTAAAGAGGAAAGAACAACACAAACAAGCACCACAAGAGGGTGGGATGAGGATAAGCAGCAGCAGCAGCAGGTGTGGGAGGCAGTGCCAGGTGCCAGCGCTCTGCAATGTACATAAATAGCACTCTCGCCACGGCCTACCACACTCAAACCACCGTGTCCGGTGCCGGCAAGGCAACACTTGTTCTGCTGTAGCCTATGACCACATTACCACCAGTGTCAAACCCAGTGCTACATCACCGAACTGTCTCTTAGCACATGACTGTACTCAGTCACTGCTTTTACCTGGAGGTGTTAAATCTAGCTCTAACAGGAAGCTCTATCAGTGTCAGGAGACGCCTCTGTTTACTGCCGAACAGCACCGCTGTGGATGCTGCTTTTGCCGCGCTCCTGCTAGAGTTCCGCCACTAATGTGATCCACACCAATCAGGTGATTTCACATGACCAATTAACCAGGTTATCCCTCGCTTCCGTAACCTATGCCCAACGCCATTTTTAAATAAACGGGATAAAGCATAATAAAAGGTGTTTACGAATATTTGTAGCAGCATTATGTTAACACAAGACATGCAAATTAAGGAGCATAATTAGAGGGTTCCTAACAAATTTTTGAACAGCTGTTTGTTTAATACTTAATCTGAAATCATACAAAACAGTTTTGACACCATTCTCTGCACAGTGGTATCATGTGGAAGCTTATCACATGATAAGATACTGAGATATAATTAAAACTAAATAATAAATAGTTTATAACAGATGCATAATCTAAGTCAATGGTTCTTAACTTTAAAGTGCCTACACCCCTTCACTTGTCTTAGTATTTTTTCGTAGCCCCTGTCAAAAATAACTTTTTTTTAACAACTCAATGTAACTGAAGCAGATCAATGACAGTTATGAATAAAAGCTTATATTCATTCAGTTGTAAATAGAACAAATATATTTGTCGTCAGTGGCTTTGTTGTTGTTGTTGTTGTTATTGTTGACGTTCATTAGTGACGCTAAAACAAGGCTCTTGTTTTAGAAATAGCCACACAGAAGAAAACGGCATACAACAAACTTAAATAGAGAAATAAAATAGACAATCTTACAGCAAAAATATTTTTTAATATCTTTCACAGTCGTAGTATTTTTAATTGCTGGGTGTGTCTTGTACCCCAGGCTCGGGTGTTTCGCTCCCCCAGGGGAGGGAGGGGGTTCTGGTACCCCTGGATAAGAACCACTGCACTAAGCAATTATCGTGTATTCCACTTAGGAAGGTGAGGAAAGAATACATACAACACTCAATTTACTATACGGTGTTGGGGGGAAGACTCAGGATCCTGGTGTAACTGATGTAATGGTACATTCTCATATCTTGAATGATAATACTGCGAAACACCGTATGTATTTACTTAGCTATGTTTAAAGAGGTTGAGACATAGCTTCTGGCTCTGCTTATCGACTTGTTTCACAGTTCTGATTTCCAGGGCCCGAGTATATCTATCCTTAAAACACTGCATAGTGCTATGTTAGACGTGTGTACAATCATTTACATTCTACCAAAGGCTGTAAGAAATATTCGCCTCGGTTATTCACCAGCATCAAGATATTTCTTGGCAACGCGTTTCATCAACTTCAACAGCAAAGCTGCCCAGTAATTATATTTATAATTAGCTATCTTATGACCATTAGAACAGTGTCGTATTTCCTAAATATTTTCTGGTCAATTTAGCTACTGGTTATAGTCGCTTATTCCTGTGTTGAAAGTGGTATTAAATACCGCCAAATTTATTATTAAGACATGTGCAACAGTAAGGTAACTTTATTGAGAAGAGTTCAGCTCCATGGAGCTGAACTCTTCTCCAGGCTGAGGGACTGACCACCTCAAATACTTTTTCTCCAAGGTTGGACTGATTACAACTTCATTTCACTACTACACCTGCTGCCTCTGTATTTGACTGAAGAAGCCTACTGCGTCTTAATCATCGCTTATCCCTGCAGTGCGTCAAGAGAGAGCAACTATCCAAGGACGTACTACCGCCCTGTCATACCAATCTCAAACTGAAGCCTGTTAAGTTTTTTTTTTTTCACTCTGCTAGATGGCAAGTACATCTTACACGTTTATTATATTAATGGTATTCATTATTGGTATTTATATTAATGGTATTCAATGATGAATAATACATATGCAACACCTGGGTATCTCTGCTGTAGAGAAGTTTCGTCAGCCAGTAATTTTTTTAATTCAATAGTATAAACAGTGGAAGTAGAGGCAAACAGTCCACCATTTTTTATCAATCTAAAGCAGAGGTAGAAAAATGGATAACTTCTACAACCCTATTATGAATATTTGTCCCAACTCTTCGGCATGACCTACTTCCACCAGTGGGTCCTGCCCATCTGCCACGATGCTGTCAACTACTAAGCCTCTCGTGACTCCAGTGTACAAGTGTCCATTCTCCTGTCTCTGCTTCAGATTAATCAAGACAGAGACTGATCACCTCATCTTCCACTGTCTTCACTATATAGTCCCTGTATCATGACTCACGAAATCGTAATGACACGATTGCAAACAAACCATACCACGGGTGGGGTTAGAACCCGCGATCAGTCATAAAAACTTGCATTTGTGGTCACAGTGGTGCCTATGCTAACTTTCCTTATGGTGTATAAATATACCTAGTTGGACGAATCTTCTTGTGGCCAGCTGGCCCAGTGGCTAGCGCGTCGGTCTGGAGTTTTATGACTCTGATCGCGTGTTCTAACCCCTCCCGTGGTATGGTTTGGTATGGTTAGTCCCTGTATTTAATTCAAGGTGTTGCACATGTCTTACAAGCTTATAATTTACATTTAATATAAACTGGTATTTAATTTCCTGCATGTTTCTTAATAGGCTTCACTCCTGTAATATTTGTTTTCTGGCGGCGGGATGACGAACGCCAAAACTAGCATTAAGAATTAAGACTTCAGTGTTTCCTTCGCTCCCAGACCTTACTCTTCCGTTAATGTAATGTACTTAATGGCGGGTTAAATATGTGCATTAACACGTTAATGTTAAAGCAATCTAACTTAAATTAACTAAGTAGATCGTTCAGACACCCATGCATGTAAGAACGTTAGAAAAAACTAGGTATTTACCCCCCCCCCCCGAGAGGGAAGGGACGAAGGGGTTGTGTGAGGGTATGCACCTTGGCAACCCATCCTTTTAATGTCACTATATTACTAGTGTTACGACAGTGACAGATGAACTAGTCTTAAACAGTAATAATATGACGTAGATATTTCTTCTGCGCTCCGTGGGTTTCCAGTTTTCTGGTCGCGAGCCAAAACCTTTTATTATCTTATATTCCATTTATCCCCTTTGTGGCATGTTATAAATGGTTATTTGTTTTAAGTGATAAGAAGACAGTAACCTAAAATAATTGTTTGAAAGTGTAGTTACTCAGTGTTACCATGGTGTGATCTCATCCATCAGTCAGGTGTAGCTGGTCAGTGTTATTATAGTGTGATCTGACTCATAACTGATTAATAACTTATAAACATGTTTAACACACGTTCATAAACAAGAATAATAAAGAAGGCATTCAACCTCGTGTTTCTACCATATGTCTGACCCTTGACATAACCCTAAACTGCGCAGCAACCTTTAATATAATCAACAAAGTTGACAAGCCTGGGTGTGACAACTCAAGACCTTGTTACCTCAAACTAAGTGTAAAGGGCAGTTTAGGTGACCCTGACGGGAAGCGGAAGTGTTCCCGGCAGACTTCACGCTTCTACATAACTCTGCTTGTGAAAAACGCTTCGCTGTAAAAACGTTGTCCTAATAAAATGTGCTTTGTAACTTGGTGTTTTTTTCTTCACTATTAATCAGCATTACGTCATTCGAATCCACTTATACGGCTTCTTGTAGGATAAGTGGATACCCTCCTTAAAGGGAGTGGGAAACATAACTAATCTTAACTCTATGTAATTATTCCACCGAATGGGGGGTGCGGGTCTACCAAATTTTATTACGAACCATATCGTTGCCTAATACGTGGAAGTGATGCCGGAGGAGTGTTGTGGCGCCGCTAAAGGGCCGCTTGAGGACACGTCGACATGACCAGCGGAAACTTGTTTTGTTTGGTGTGGGTTAAACCAATCCAGGAAACATTTAAGTCATGAGGAGACTCATAATTACTTACTTACCAATCTACGCACCGTGCACACACACTAATTAAAGTTGGAAATTGAGAATCATAATACCGGAGCCGGAACAAATCATAAGGAGTATACCTGGAGGGTGTTCCGGGGGCCAACGTCCCCGCGGCCCTGTCCATGACCAAGCCTCGCGGTGGATCAGGGCCTGATCAACTAGACTATTACTGCCGGCCGCACGCAAACCGACGTACGAACCACAGCCTGGCTGGTCAGGTACTGACTTTAGGTGCGTATCCAGCTCCCTCTTGAAGGCAACTAGAGGTTTATTAGTTACTCCCCCCCCCCCCCATTATGTATGGTGGGAGGCAGGAACTCTCAAATTACAAGTGAAAACTAGACGAGGTTTCAGTAAGCGATGCTCCATCGTTGTAAGTCACTGACTAACAAACTACGTCAAGTTTTCATTTCTAATTGGATTGGTTACAATTACACTCCTTCACCAATAATGACGCAACGAGCGCCTATCACAGACGCCACTACCCTGACATTTCAACCTCTGTCATTCCCAGCAACCTTTAAGAGGCGCTTGATGTTTCCCTGTTTCTTAATATCATGTTTATTTTGTCCCTAAAATCCACCTTCTCCATAATTACTATCGCATTTGCTTTGTCTGCTTTCGTAAGGTGAAGTCCAAGATCTTTCCTTAATTCATGGTATAACTTAACAAATCTTTGATGACAATTGTGTTGCAGAGGTGTGAGCTGTGCTCACACCTCTGCAACACAATTGTCCTCAAAGATTTGTTAAGTTATACCATGAATTAAGGAAAGATCTTGGACTTCACCTTACGAAAGCAGACAAAGCAAATGCGATAGTAATTATGGAGAAGGTAGATTATAGGGACAAAATAAACATGATATTAGAAGACGGGAAATGACGTGCCCCTTAACCAGGATGCATTTTGGTAAGCAGTGCACACATCTTAACTAATGGTGACTAGCGTGCGTGCACCTGGACTCTTGGCGCTTCTAGCATTGCTAAACACCCTCGTGTGAGTAGGCCTATGTGATCCTAGCATCTAAAACAAGTTATAGGTGGTTGTCACGAGCCTCGTGCAGTTGGCAGCAGCAGCAGCAGCAGCAGCAAGGCCGCCACCAGCTGAGTGGTGCCCCCCACCAGCAGTCGGCTTCCCCAGGCCCAATACTGCAAGAGTTCCGCAGTATTAAAGCAGAGTCCCTCTTCATCAAGACCCGCATCCTCTCACTCAATACTATGTACGCGCTTCCTCACTTATATTATTATGGCACCCACCTACAATAAGTGCCTCCTATGGCACCCATTACCATAAAACATGATGCAATGAATCATCATAGCAACACACTATAGCACCCATTACCATAAAACATGCATGCTATGAATCATCATAGCAACACAATATGGCACTCATTACAGCGGCATATACTATGGCACTCATTACAGCGGCATATACTATGGCACTCATTACAGCGGCATATACTATGGCACTCATTACAGCGGCATATACTATGGCACTCATTACAGCGGCATATACTATGGCACTCATTACAGCGGCATATACTATGACACTCATTACAGCGGCATATACTATGGCACTCATTACAGCGGCATATACTATGGCACTCATTACAGCGGCATATACTATGGCACTCATTACAGCGGCATATACTATGGCACTCTACAGCGGCATATACTATGGCACTCATTACAGCGGCATATACTATGGCACTCATTACAGCGGCATATACTATGGCACTCATTACAGCGGCATATACTATGGCACTCATTACAGCGGCATATACTATGACACTCATTACAGCGGCATATACTATGGCACTCATTACAGCGGCATATACTATGGCACTCATTACAGCGGCATATACTATGGCACTCATTACAGCGGCATATACTATGGCACTCATTACAGATATGCCTATGCACGCGCGCACTTACACCACAAACTAAGAGTGTGTTAACAATACTCTGCCTGACCACCAAAAACAAACACACACACACACACACACACACACACACACACACACACACACACACACACACACACACACAGCTGGTGTAATCAATATTGAAAACTCGGACATGCATGTAACAGGTTTATCAAGTGTTATTCTAGCAATCTTGCCTGAGATTAAACCTCCCACTTGACCACCTCTTAAATCATCCAACCTGATGTACCGTAAACAATCATCCTGACCTTACCTGGTCAACTTAAATACCACGTTGAAACAGCCGTCTAGGAGACAAGAGTCGCAACGGCCGTCTAAGGAACAGGGACAAACAACCAAATACGGGACAGGGTCGAAATTACTGTCACTGAGATATCAATTCTGGATGCCTTAGCAGAAATTAAGGAAGATAATGACGAGAGGAGGATGACATTATCAGCCAGGCCACCTATACTCTCCCAGACGCCCAGTAAATACAAGATAGTCACATTTACAAAGTAGAAAACACTGCTTAGGCAATAGTGTTGTAGAGGAGTGGAGTAAACTGCTAAGAGGGCCAATTGAAGCAAATGTTTTGGGTATCTTCAAGGGTGAGTTGGATAGATAAACGAATGGAAATAGTTGAATCGAGACAAACCTACATATGTAAACTAGTAGGTCTACTGTAAAGGTGAGTTATCTGTAAGTAGTTTTGGAGATTAAATTTCCCACTGCCTGGTCTCAGACCAGGCCTAGGTTGGAAAGAAAATCTTAAAAAGGACTATAAACGATTAACAAGCATACGGTAATGTGAATATTGAATGTAAGTAGATTTTTTTTATTATTTACCTGTCATCTAACGTGTTTGTGAGAAAGGAAAGAGCAGCTTTCCTGTCAGAGTGCAAAAAATCTAACATTTCCATTTCCCATTCATCTGATATAATAATAGTCTAGTTGCCTGTATGGTTGTCGTCTACCAACCTACGAGTCAGACAGACACACGAGTAGGAAGAGTTGGATTGCAGTTGGCGCTGCATAATCTGCGCTAGTAGATCTACTCTATTGTAAGTACCAATTATTACGTGGTAATAACTGGTAACGTGGTAATAATCTGGGTTGAGTTCAACCTGTAATCTCTAAGACGCAAGTCATACCAAACAATGACTACACGGTGAAGCTGGGAACATTACAGGGTAGAATTTCTTTTTTTCCAAGATGTTACATTACAATATTCTCACTGCCAGCATCAGCTTGTAAAGAATTACGACACAAATCTTACTCTCACATAAGATTAACTCAACAAACTATCGTCCCACAATTGTCACACAAATAGGTAACAATTCTTCTGAAAGAAACTAATCAGATCAACCAGGTTGAGATGGATATTTGGGGCTGCGGGCCATCAACAGCCTGATTGACCAGGCAAGCACCAGACGAGCCTGGCCCTTGGCCGGGATCCGGGAGTAGAAAAACTCTCGGAACTCAAAAGGTATATCTTGAATCTGAATATTTCTAGAAACAATTCAAATTCTACAACCATGGCTGAGAGTTTTATGTAGATGCTTGGGACAACACGTGGTAGGTTACCCAGTGTTGCAGTGCACCCCACACTGGCATCTCTCCCACCAACAAACTTGAGAATTTGAGAACACAGCAGCTGACACACATCTACCAGCAAGCTTGTAATGTTTGCACATCTCACTCTGGGAACGAACACAAAACCTACAGATTGCTGCGTTTAGGAACCTATAATAAGCATAGATTTCTCCCACCAAGGGTTTGATAAAGCTCCCTGAAGGGCGAGACAACCTCATTAATGTCAGACATGTCATATTTATACACGGGTTAGTATATCTTTACTTATCCCAATACTGGAGTTTAATATTTAACGGACACAGTGGCGTGTGAGGGCCACCCCGCCTCACGCCTCAACTATTGGACAAGCAGCATCTGTACTTCAACGCGAACTTGACACATTTGGCCACATGTTAGCAGCGAAAGCCAAGGTCTCGTATGCTGACTCAGTCACAGAAAAAAAAGACGTCTGACCAGGATGATACCTCTTCAGAAAGACTGCCAGCGTGTCTGTCTGCTCATTCATTACGTGTTTAACAATTCAGTGCATATGTTGAAGTTTGTTTAGTGTCTCGTGTAGCCGTACCCATCCTGTGAGCGGTAGTCAAAAGATTGCAGAGATATGCAAATGGGTCCAGGGAATTAGCTATCTAGGTTTTGATACACAAACAACTCGCACGTAGGAGACAAACTTATGACGACGTTTCTGTCCGGTTGATTATTCTGTAAATAGTTCATGAACACTAACTCGCTTAGCTATCAAAACTTAAGGACAAAAAGGCACAATACCGTGACTTTAACAATACACAAATAACCCGCACATCAAACCTCATGACGACGTTTGGACTATTAATTAGTTAATGGTCCAAACATTGTCACAAGTTTTTCCTATATGCGGGTTATTTGTGTATTGTTCCAGTCACGGGATTGTGGCTGTTTGTTCTTCACTGGTAAACTGGCACCACCACAACCCAAAACTAATGGAAACCTTTCTAAGATACGCCAGGGTTCAGTTTTGAAACTGATCATACGAAGTTTTCTTCAGTTATTCCACAGAAACCAAACTGTTTAATAAAAACCAGGAAATTAAAATTTACACCACCCAAAATCAGTGCGTATCTTCCTTTGTAAAACACCAGCGGTAAAACAATGTTAGTGAGTGTGTGTGTGTGTGTGTGTGTGTGTGTGTGTGTGTGTGTGTACTCACCTAGTTGTGGTTGCAGGGGTCGAGTCAAAGCTCCTGGCCCCGCCTGTGTGTGTGTGTGTGTGTGTGTTGTGTGTGTGTGTGTGTGTGTGTGTGTGTGTGTGTGTGTGTGTGTGTGTGTGTGTGTGTGTGTGTGTGTGTGTGTGTGTGTGTGTGTGTGTGTGTGTGTGTGTGTGTGTGTGTGTGTGCGCGCGCGCGCGCGCGCCTGCCTTATAATCGTCAAGTAGAGAGTTAACTTTGACATTTTTAAGCACACAAGTAATATTAATATTTTAAGAGTATCAACTGGTATCGGGTGTTTTTCCACCGATACCCGCCGATATCGATACATCAGCACATCCCTACAATAACGTGGTATAAGCGGGTGGCTTACATCTGGCAGAATGGGATATACTGTAGTCCCTCAAAGCGCTGATATCTCCACACAAAGTGTTTAAAGCTACAGGATGGCAACATACAGACATGCACGAGACGGGAACATGCTTGGTTTACTGCTTCAACAACACCAGCAAACACCGGCACCCGACGCTGCACGCATTGGCACGCTCTCATGTCACTCTGATCTCAGGAAACAAATTATGACGCAATTACTTTGATGGGTCTCTGCTACAAAGGCAAAGGATCTCCAAAAAAAAAGCTGCAATGGGCGGATATATGGTCTTATTGATAATGAGACGAACAAAGCAAACAATAACCGGAAATGTAAAGATAAACAATATTATTAGGTACATAAACAACCAGGAAGGAAAGGAAGAGGGAAAAAAAAAGTCAAGGATCGGGGTTTTTTTTAGAGGAAGAAGGATAAATATTAGATATGGGGAATGTGAGAAGTGGAAAAGGGGAGTACGGGATATGGTATGAAGGGAAACAAGGGATAAATGAAAAGACGGGAAGAGGCCGAGGAGTAAAAAGAGGGAGGAGGAGTAGGAAGATGAAGCAACCCCAAGACCATATGAATGAGAAAGCCCAAGGAATCAGGAAGCAGGGTTGGCCAATATGGTGTAAAGGAGAGCCGGAGGTGAGGTCAGCAGCACCACGCCGGGAACAACAGAAACCAACTAGGTGATGCCCAGGATGGTGGCATCGAGGAAGACTTAAGACATCGTTGAGACGTAGACAGACATGCCAGGGTATGGTGGTGACGTTAAAATACTCTCTGATGTCACCGAGGACGCTACCGACTTGCCACAAGAACACAGATGGTACAACTATCACACTAGCACCACCACCACGCTAGCTCCCCTCTTTCAAGCGTTGAATTTTACTAGGTGAGACTTCCCTATTATTGTCACATATTTACAAGGTATAGCATTTTTTCTGCGAATGATTACGTAAAGTATATTCCCCTTCCCCCACCCCTCCAAAAGAGCCGCTACTTTTTAAGTTTCCAAGTTCTATAACTTGCTTTTATCACAAGGTTAAAACTTCAGTAATCATTGATTCCATGTCCTTGTTCACCAAGCAGTTAGGTACTTGGGTGTTAATGGGCTGTTTGAGGGTTTCAACCTGGATCTTGAGGAAAGGTTAAATATTAATAATGAAGACGGGGTCACCACGACTATAGCTCTGCTGGTGTGGCTACAACCATGTTTTAACACACACAAGATACTCGACACCAGTAAACACAGACTATAGAGGACATCACAAAACTTGGACACTGATTCTTGTCTACACCCGCCACTTCCTGTATCCCCCCAAAAAAGCACATACACTAGCCAAGTAAATAAAATCTTCGAACTGATTTTAGGGAAAACTTGTGAGCGGTGGCGTGTTCAAGATGCAATAATGTAAACACTTAGTTTACAACCTATGAAATTATGACAAACTAAAACAAATTAATCAGCTAAAATACAGGAAAATATGATGGGGAATAATAAATGAATATGAAGCCTGGGGTGTTGAGAAACATCTGGCATTCCCCGGGGGCGGGGGGAAGGGGTAAGAAGGGAGGAGAGAGCTAATTAGGTGCAATGTATTCACTGGCAATCTACTTAGAAACAAATACATCTCTCCCCTCCCTTCCTCCCCCTACCATCTCCCTCTCACTGTTTTTTTTTTTGTGTGTCCGTGTCAGTTTCTCTACTTACCGAGTTGCGTTTGTGAGAGCCGATTCTCAGCTCCTGTCCCCACTTCTTAAACTACCATCACCGTACATTTATTGGTTCCTGGCCTCATGGGCCCTACCATACCAACCCTTGAAACTCTGTATTAAGTCTGCCTCTTTCACTTCCTCATCAAGCATATTCAACTTATTTACCCACCTTGTGTGTCTCGTGTGTCTGTACTGACTAAGATGTGTTTCCAGGGGTCTAGATACAGCTCCGGACCCCGCCTCTCAGGTCGGTTTGAGAGAGATCTGATTAAGACATATGAAACAGCTGGGTATCTTTATTCTTGAAATGTTTCGCCTACAGACCCCTGGTTGTCTTTACGAAGGCGCTGGACAGGCATCTAAAGTCAGTACCTGACCAGCCGGGCTGTGGTTCGTATGTCGGTCTACGTGCGGCCAGAAGTAACAGCTTGATTGATCAGGCCCTGATCCACCGCGAGGCCTGGTCACAGACCGGGCCGCGGGGGCGTTGACCCCCGAAACCCTCTCCAGGTATACACTGCAGGTGAGCGATATCTACTGAACTAAACGCCCGGGCTCTGTCATACCTATTCTTAAAGCTGTGAATGCTACTAGCTCACTCCACTTCTGAATCACTACCAGACTGGAATACTCAGTCAGTCCAACACTTCAACTGAACAATCAACCTATCAGTTCAATACTACAACTGATGATTCAACCTTCGAGTCAGTTCAAGACTACAGATGATCAATCAACAGTTGAAGACTTCAACTTGCCTGTCGATCAATTCACTTTTGTTACGCTAACTCACATCCTGGTGAGATCTATCTCCACTAAGCTCGTAGAAGTCAGGTTACTCTGTAGTCATGTGACAGTTGAAGGTCATGCGGAGTCTGGGGAATCCTACTGCCCTATGTAGGTATAACACCTGTGGAGGTGTTACAACCAGCTGACAGTTATAACACCTGTGGAGGTGTTACAACCAGCTGACAGTTATAACACCTGTGGAGGTGTTACAACCAGCTGACAGTTATAACACCTGTGGAGGTGTTACAACCAGCTGACAGTTATAACACCTGTGGAGGTGTTACAACCAGCTGACAGTTATAACACCTGTGGAGGTGTTACAACCAGCTGACAGTTATAACACCTGTGGAGGTGTTACAACCAGCTGACAGTTATAACACCTGTGGAGGTGTTACAACCAGCTGACAGTTATAACACCTGACGAGGAGTTAGAACCAGACAAGGAATGATCCTAACTAACAAAAAGTTAGAACCAGAGTTCTCCTGTCATTCATACACACACACACACACTCTCACTCACTCTCCTCACTCACTCACTCTCACTCACTCACTCTCACTCCTCACTCACTCCCTCCTCTCACTCACTCTCACTCACTCTCCTCACTCTCACTCACTCTCACTCACCCCTCACCACTCTCACTCACTCTCACTCACCTCACTCACCTCACCCCCTCCACTCACTCCACTCCCTCCTCCACTCCTCTCACTCCTCCCTCACTCTCACTCACTCTCACTCACCTCACTCCTCACTCACCTCACTCTCACTCTCCACTCACTCACTCACCTCACCTCACTCCTCACTCACTCCCACTCCACTCCCACTCCTCACTCACTCTCACTCCTCCTCACCTCACTCACTCCCTCACTCTCACTCACTCCTCTCACTCCACTCCCACTCACTCACCTCACTCACTCACCTCACCACTCTCACTCACTCCCTCACCTCACTCACTCCTCCACTCACTCCTCACTCACTCCCTCACTCACTCTCCACTCACCTCCCACTCACTCCACTCACCTCTCACCTCACTCCTCCTCCTCACTCACTCCTCCACTCACTCCTCCTACTCACTCCCTCACTCACTCTCCACTCCTCTCACTCACTCCTCTCTCACTCACTCCCTCACTCACTCCACTCACTCACTCACTCACTCACTCACTCTCACTCTCACTCTCACTCACTCTCACTCACTCTCTAAACACGCTTACAAAAGAAAAACTGTTCTCTTGTGTACGTGTGAGCTAAGAATGTGGTAAAGGTTTAAAGTTATACAGAATATTTACTGCTACACGCTACCCACCAATCTATTTACGAGAAGTCAATGTTGTAAACATTCACTCGGTAGAAACTACGTCATTACATTTTTCATTATCTGGCAAGATGATAGACATCAGCAGTGTGCTGCTACTCTTTTTCTATTCAACCGTTAGCTAGGTGTGGTTCCCATCATATACGTTTCTTTGATACATTCCGTCACATAGGGTGGATTTCATGCACTAACTGAAGTCAGACTGAGTTAAGAGACTGCAGGAGTGGGAGAGAAGAGGGCTTCATGATCCAGTAATTTGTTAATCCTTAAATTAACACACACACACGTACCTATTCGCTCACCTCCCACCCCGCTTCCTTTCCTGGGGGTGAGGCCTAGCTAACTAGTGAGAATACTGGCAAACACAAGTTACAAAGCAACTCTTTATGGAGATAATGTTTCGCTCTGTGCAACGTCAGAGTCAGCTTCACACGGACTTTTAAGTCCTACACAGAGAGAAACGTTGTCGCAGAAACAAGAGCCTGTTTGACTCGTGTCTTTGTGACGGTGCTCATTACGAGCACAGGTGTAGTCTTGTAACATGCGCACCTGTTCGTAACTGAATCAACACGACAACCAATTAGCAGTGCAGGAACGAGCAAAAGACAGGTGTAGTCATAAGACTACACCTGTGTACGTAATAGTGCTTGTCACTAATACTGAACTTCATTTCACCTTTTCCCTAGTGACACTGAGTTAAAACACTTACAAAGCACTAGATACGCTTTCAATCTAAAAAAAAAACCTGTAAATTCACTATTACCAATTTCAAGGTCTGTTAATCTGCTATCACTACAATATTATCTTTCCTATTAGCCCATTAGTATAAACAGTTGTAGGTGATACGGACAGGTAGTCTAATGACTCACGAAGTTGTAACAACACGATTGCAAAGAAATCACGGAACGGGAGGGGTTGGAACCCATGGCGAGTGCGTTGTACAACTCCAGGCCAGTGCGTAAGCCACTGGGCCAGCTGGCTACACTAACATTCATCCATCTAGGTACAGTTATACACCATAGGGAGGTTACATGGGCTACCAATGTGACCACAAATGCATTTGTGGTCACAGTGGTGGCCCATGCTAACCTCATTATGATGTATAAATATACCTAATTGGATGAATCTTATTGTAGCCAGCTGGCCCAGTGGCTTACGCACTGGCTTGAAGTTTTGACTCACTCGTCATGGGTTCTAACCCCCACCTGTTTCGTGGTAGGTAGTCTAATGTGTCCCGCTGTTTGGTTTAGGTGTCTTTTTAAAACACTGAGGAGACTAATAAAAATGGCATCCTGTAGAAGAGTGAGACACTCCAGTCCCGCTGTGTAACGTCTACCTAATGAAAATACGTATATGTAATCCATTACAAATACTCATCTAGTTCACATCTGCATAGTTCACATACTTATATACCTATTGTTGATTCCTGGGATCATCGCCCTGGCGGCCTCTGGTTGACCGCCTGATCAACTAAGCTGTTGGTACTAACCGCAAGCAGTCCAACATCAAGAACTTACACTTGAGGAACTTTTAAAATTATCTTGAGAACTGTTGCTAATTTACTTCATGTATTAGAGAGGGTGTTGAAACGACTCGGTCCCCTTACACTTATTGAGTTACCCGATTGTTAGCTTATTGGAACCTTGCTTTCCTTATGAGGTACTTCACTGTCTGCGAGCCTCCTGCTCTTACAGGAAGCAATTTCAGTGTGCAGGTTTGGAACCTTCAAGTATATTACAGGTATAGATTATGACTGATCTTTCTCGCATGCTATGCATTAGTTTCAACTGAAAGAACTTCAAGCATTCCCAATAAGTGAAATATTGAACTAAATTTTTAAGTGAATGTTGTCTATATATTTCCCAGAACTACAATTTCACCTGCCTTAAACAGGATTGTTAGTGTAGAACAACATGCATGGGTAGAAAGTACAAATATTAACACTGGCTCGGCATCTCTTCTTTTGAAGGTTCTTGTTATCCAGCAGTCATGATATTAACATTCTTGTGATCTTACAACGTTAAGAGATTTCTACATCGTTACTCTTTGCTAGGTTCTTTACATTTATTTTCCAATGCACAGTTTGATGCTCAGTTCTGTTTATATTGCTTCAAGTTTTCCACAGCGGAGTAACTGAAATTTGTCCTCGCTGGGTCACAACCAACAATTCCAATGACCCACTAATTTAAATTCCCAGACAAAACAAAGAACAGTAAACATCTCCCTGGGTGCTGTGGTAACTCGTACAAGCTCACCTCACTGCCTCTTCCATGGATGACACACCATTAATACACATAACATGCCAAGCTCAACGCCACACTCGACACCACTCGCACAACACTCGACACCACTCGCACAACACTCGACACCACTCGCACAACACACAAGATCAAGAAACCAACCAACAGGGTTATTGAAGCTAGGACCTTGGGTAGTTTCAAATTTAGGTTGGATAAATTCATGAGTGAGAGGGGTTGGATTTGAGTGGGACTCGCGCATGAGTGGGTAGAATTGTCAAAGCTTATTTCTTGGGTAGCATTGAAAATTGGGTTGAGCAAATATTCTGTTAGTGGGACGGATTGTGAAGGACCTGCCTAGTATGGGCCAACAGGCCTGCTGCAGTGTTCCTCCTTTCTTATGTTCTTATGTTCTTATACTGCTGGCGCCGCCCCTTACGCAAGAGTTGCATTTATCCAATGTTTGTTATTTCAGAGGGAGTAAATATTTATAACATTAAGAAGATTTTATCATCTTCAGTTTGTGCTTAGCCTCGATCCGGCCAGTTTATCACAACCAGCAGATATATATACTTAACCCGTACACTTGCTCTACAATACCCAGAGCTACAGCAATGAACACGCACAAATGTGTACACACGCAAACACACACGAGCCAGGAGCTATGACTCGACCCCTGCAACCACAACTAGGTGAGTACAGGAGTGCGCAAATGAAGACTCCCCCTCCCTTACCCTTTCAAATAAGAACCCTGACATCTCGCGACCTTCGCATGCCATGCAACATGTGCAAAGTCATGAGGGTTGCACTTTGAAAGTTGACCAGCGACATTGTACCAATTCATCACTTACTTGGCACCACTAGTGATACACGTGGTTATCTGAACGTTTCTTAGTGCTACTCGCCCAACACGTTGACACACGTCTTACGGCACATTTATTATCAACATATACTTCAATATAATATTTGAGAGATTTAATTAGATTAATCTGATCTACTCCGCTCACAAAACTAATTATTTTAAAGAAAATAGTATTTGCAACTTGACAGAGAACATAGAAAAAGAAACTTCGGGAGTGAAATAAAAACAAAAATAGTAAAAAGAGGATAGCTTGAAGATTTGAAAAAGAACAATAGACGGAATAAAGCAAATAACCTGTAGGTGGTCATCAAATTCATTCACTCTGTGGAAGCTGACATCAGCCATATATATCAACGGTGATGGTGAGGCAGGCCGACGTAAACACTCAGTCAACCTAAGGAGGAGTCGTGATTAAGACGTTTCAGAATAAAGATACTTAACTATTGCACATGTGTCTTACTTATCAACTCTCAATTTCTTGAATGAACGTTTCACTCTTGGCAGTTCCTCTGGTCTCGGCAATCCTCCCGATTTCATAAAGTGTCTTGCCTCGCAACGTCACTTCCGTCAAGTCTGTTCTTTGCCTTCCTGCATTTACAATACTAAAAGTTTCATCTCTGTCCTCCAGATATGGAACTTGCTTTTCGTCCCACTAATACACTTCGTAGTAATGTTGTTAGTTCTTCTGTCAGTGATGCTTCTGGTGTCTACTTCTTTTCCCGCTACACTTGTTCTTGACAATACTTGGGCGAAACTGTCCACTCCATTTCTGACAGGCGTAAAGACGACACAAGAAGTGGTCACCTTACTGACACCAACAATGCTCTTTTCAGTCTTGTGTAAAATTGATTCAACAGGACAACTAACGTGAATCTTAGTCCTGGTTTTATTTTATTAGATGCCTAACTTTCCAATACACTGTCAAATGCTCTAACCTTCAGAATACTCGTGACTTGACCTGATTTTCCTAGATTTTCCTCTTGACCTGTCTTCTGCATGTAATTTGTCTTGCCTGTCTTCTGATTCTCCTCTTTCTTGTTTCCTTTTCTTTCCCATCTTGGTTCAGTAGGCCGACTGCAGTGCTCCTCTGCCCCTTGGGGTCAGGTGTTAATGTTCTTAGATGCTTTCAACTCCACTGCATCGAAATATAATTCACTCATTACTATCACTAGTCCTGTCTGGCATGGGCCAGTACATCATCTGCAGTGCTCATCTGCTCTTGTGTTCTCAAGTGCTACTACTAATACTACTAATTTTTCACTATCCTCTTTATTTCTACCAGTACAATTAACGCTACTACTATTATCTTATTTCTACTACTACCACTAATGTTACCTTTATTACTACTACTAACCACTGATACTGCTAATACTGTCACTGCCTCACCCCCCCCCCTCCTACAATGTATTCTGGCCGCCTCTATTTTTTTCGCTTCATTTGTCACTTGACAATGGTTCAGGACGGACCGAAACGCTGTCGTAAAGTTCCTCGGCTACGAGGGAGTTTTTAATGAATTGTTCCAGCCACGGTATTGTGACTATTCTTTGAACAAAGAGATCGACAGATCAATATAATACTCACCACCTGTTTCGTAAGAAGATTAGGACAGCCAGACACACAGGTCAATGTAACAACGCAAGTGGCGGCACCAGTGTTGCGTCAACAAATGAGCACAAACAGGCACACAATAACACTGTTCTAGACGCCGCCTTCATCTCACACCAACACCAAAGTCACTCACCATCAAACTCGCTGCTTTCCAAAACTGCCTAAACATAAATAGCACAAATTTATGATACATATCTACTCACAGTATTCTTGTTTCATGTACCCAAAATTTTGTGTGTACTCACCTATATGTGGTTGCAGGGGTCGATTCATAGCTCCAGCCCCGTCTCTTCACTGGTCGCTACTAATTCACTCTGCTCCACGAGTTTTATCATACCTCTTCTTAAAGCTATTTATAGATTCTGCCTCTACAACATCACTTCCCAGACTATCCCACTTCCTGACAACTCTGCGACTGAAGAAATGCTTCCTAACATCCCTGTGATTCATCTGAGTCTTCAACTTCCAACTGTGACCCCTTGTTGCTGTGTCCCATCTCTGGAACATCCTGTCTCTGTCCACCTTGTCGATTCCTCTCAGTATTTTATATGTCGTTATCATATCTCCCCTATCTCTCCTGTCCTGTGTGTGTGTGTGTGGTTTCTCATTTATATATGCGGAGTTAAGCCTCAGCTCCTGGCCCCGGCTCCTAGACCACTGATTTCTGTCCTCTTGGACCCTATATCTACTCTCGAGTTTGCCTCCACCACTTCATCCAAGTCATTCCACTTTTCAACCAACCTGAGACTAAAAAAAAAATACTTCCTTACATCCATATGGCTCATCTGCGTCTTCAGTTTCAACCTGTCCTCCCTTGAGTCTGGTCCTCTTAATTCATTCTGTCACCGTCCGCCCTATCAACACCTCGTAAGATTTTGTATTTTGTAATCACGTTTTTCTCCGCCACGGTCGTCAGGTTCAGTACTCTCAACCACTCTGTTCCTCTCAGGTCTCGTACTAGGTTGATTTTGAACTTTTTGGACCTATGTGGGAGGAGGCGATTTGTGTGTAGTCTAACAAGCGTGAAAGTTAACAGGCGTGCAAGCTAACATGTTATCTTGCACCATAATCATGGCTTAAAATAAAAGGGATCACAATTAACTAGCTGCTTCAAGGTTAAAAGCAAGCATCTGAAACGGAGAGTGACTGTCATGGTGGCACCTGCTGGATCTCAACGATATAAGCTTTATAATAAGTGTTGTGTATGTGACAAGGATAACATGTGGGAGGTGGTTAACTAGACCAGGGCGTCCAACATACTGCCCACTTCACTGAGACCACAAGTACTTAACCTGTTTAGCAAGGTTGTTTCACCCCCTCAACCCCACCAGGAGCTAGGCTTCTCTACTGACCACCTGGTTAACCAGGCTGCTCATGCTAGTAGACCACACATGAAACACTATACTGATGCAACTGTTATCATCATAAAACCAGAGATTTTACACTTTCAACGTAGCCAGTGTGTGTTAACAAGGTGTGTGTGGGGGGAGGTCCACACACTAACTCACATGATGCCTTACACACACATGTCTTGTTTATATAGTTATCACCAGTGTTATTGTTGGTGGTACTCGGTTATATTGTACAGAAGATAAACCATGTTCACACACACACACAATACACAGACACATACACGACATATACACACGACACACACACACACACAATTGACCCTTGAACAACACAGTTTTGAACTGCGTGGGTCCACTTATACACGGATTTTTCAATAAATATACTGGAAATTTGTTTGGGAGATTTGAGACCGAAAAAATAAGAACAAGTTAGGTATATCATGAATGCATAAAATACATGTAAATACTAGTCTTTTCATTTACTACCATAAAATATACACAAATATATAAGTTAAATTTTATCAAAATTTACGCGCACAAACAATTACGGATTATACATGTTCCATTACCAGTCCAGAGAAATGTTAACAAAGATGCAAAAATATTTATAATCATTACTAAGTGCTAAATCTACAAGGTAATGTCCGAAGACCTCACCTTCAAGGACCACAACAATGCCACTATCACATCTGCGAGGAAACTGATAGGATGGATAATGAGAACATTCAAGACAAGAGATGCACTTGTTCTCTCTAGTGCTGGTGGAAATGACATTGGGAAGGGCAGGAGACAGGAGCTACTAGATAAGTACAGGTCAGCCATAGAAGTCGTTAGGTCTAAGGGAGGTATCCCAATCATATGTAGCATTTGCCTAGAAGGAGTGGGCAATGAATGGATGTCTAGGGCAATTGGTATAAATTGCTGGCTAGACAGGTACTGCAAGGAACTTGCAATTCCATTCATTGATAACTGGGACAAATTCTATGGCAAACGTGATATGTATGCAAGGGATGGGGTTCATCTCTCTGGGGCTGGAGTGATTGCATTAGCCGATACGATTGAGGGGTCATTGGAGACTTGTCTAGGACTTTAAACTGATAGATTATAGAGGTATGGGTGTTTGTGGGAAACAATCAGGCTGTAGTATTAGGCCTGAAACAGCAGATATTACCAGGATACCTCAGGGATATGTTTAAAAACAATATTCAAAATAAAGTTTGTAAATGCAAAGCAATTGATCAACAAACAAAGAGAGATAGTAGAGGGCAACGAGTGACTAGCTCCCTTAAGGTTTACTATACAAATAGTAGGAGTCTAAGAAATAAGATAGATGAGCTAAGATTACTTGCAAGTGCAGGTAATATAGATATTATTGCTATAACAGAGACCTGGTTCAACCTGAAAGATAGAGAAATGCCTTCCGAGTGCAACATTCAGGGTTACAAACTATTCCACACTGATAGGGTCAACAGGAAGGGTGGTGGAGTGGCGATGTATGTCAGAGATAATTTAAATTGTTGTGTTAGACATGATATAAGATTAGAAACAGCGGACACAGAATCTGTTTGGCTACAGTTTCTCGAGGGTCGTGAAAAATTAATTTTGGGTGTGATTTACAGGCCCCCAAGTCTGGATAGGGAGTGCAATAAGCTGCTATGGGACGAAATTCATAAGGCGTCTAGATATGAAAATGTTGTGTTAATGGGAGATTTTAACTTTAGACAAATTGATTGGAACAATGAGACAGGTAATCTCGAGTCTAGTGACTTTCTTGATACGGTTCAGGATTGTTTTTAAAACAGTTTGTGACAGAACCAACTAGAGGTAGCAACTTGCTTGATTTGGTTCTTGCCAACAAAGAATCACTAATTAATAATCTTGAGGTTAATGAAGAGCTTGGGGAAAGCGATCACAAATCACTTAGCTTTAATATATCATGGAATTACCCAGGTAACTGCAATCAAGTCTCTGTTCCAGACTTTCGTGTTGCCGACTTCATGGGGCTGAGAAATTACCTAGGTGGGCTAAATTGGGATGACCTGACTATGGGTCAGGTAGGTGGTTTTGGTTGCCAATATGACGTTTTTCAGAGCGTAGTTCTAGCTGCCCAGACAACTTTTGTTCCAAGTAGGAAATTAGATCTAACAAAAATGATCCTAAATGGATGAACAATAGATTAAAACATCTCATTGGTCAAAGAGAAGGCATATATAGGCGTATCAAAGAGGGGATGGACAGATAAGAAATCAATATTTTCAATTAAAGAGAGAAATAAAAAGGAATAAGAAAAGCAAAAGGGATTATGAGGCTAAGGTCGCAAGGGATTCGAAGACTAACCCAAAGGGTTCTTTCAGGTATACAGAAGTAAGATTAGGGACAAGATAGGCCCACTTAAGAGTAACTCAGGACAAATCACGGACAGTGATAAGGATATGTGTGAAATTTTCAATACTTACTTCCTCTCAGTTTTTACTCAGGAAGATACTAGCGGAATTCCAGAAATAATAAATTATGTAGAACTGGAAGATAATAGACTATGCTCGATTGGGGTAACTAGTGACATGGTCCTCAGACAAATAGAGAAATTAAAACCTAACAAATCCCAGGCCCTGATGAACTGTTTGCAAGAGTTTTAAAGGAATGTAAGAGGAACTTAGCAAACCTTTGGCAAATCTTTTCAATATATCACTACAAACTGGCATAGTGCCAGACAAGTGGAAAAGGGCAAATGTAATACCTATTTACAAGGCAGGTGACAGGTCCTTAGCTTCGAACTATAGACCAATAAGCCTTACCTCCATAGTTGGTAAATTTATGGAATCAATAATTGCCGAGGCAATTCGTAGCCATCTTGAAAAGCATAAATTGATTAATGAATCTCAACACGGTTTTACTAAGGGGCGTTCCTGTCTTACGAATTTACTAACTTTTTCACTAAGGTGTTTGAGGAGGTAGATCATGGTAATGAATATGATATTGTGTATATGGACTTCAGTAAGGCTTTCGATAAAGTTCCACATCAGAGGCTACTGAGGAAACTTAAGGCACACGGAATAGCAGGAGAAATTTTTCCTGGGTAGAGGCATGGTTGACAAATAGGCGGCAGAGAGTTTGCATAAATGGAGAGAAATCAGAATGGGGGCGCGTCTCAAGCGGTGTTCCACAGGGGTCAGTTTTGGGCCCCCTGTTGTTTACAATTTACATAAACGACATAGATGTGGGAATAAATAGTAACATAAGTAAATTTGCTGATGACACCAAAATAGGTCGTCCAATTCATTCAAATGAGGACATTAGAGCACTCCAGGATGATTTGAATAGACTGATGCAGTGGTCGGAGAAGTGGCAGATGCAGTTTAATGTAAACAAATGCAAAGTTCTAAATGTTGGGCAGGACAATAACCATGCCACATATAAGCTGAATAATGTAGATCTTATTACTTGTGATAGCGAGAAGGATTTAGGAGTTCTGGTTAGTAGTAATCTGAAGCCAAGACAACAGTGCATAAGTGTTCGCAATAAAGCTAAAGAATCCTTGGCTTCATATCAAGAAGTATAAATAATAGAAGTCCTCAGGTTGTTCTACAACTCTATATATCTTTAGTTGAGGCCTCATTTAGATTATGCTGCACAGTTCTGGTCACCGTATTACAGAATGGATATAAATGCACTGGAAAACGTACAAAGGAGGATGACAAAGTTGATCCCATGTATCAGAAATCTTCCCTATGAGGATAGACTGAGGCCCTGAATCTGCACTCTCTAGAAAGGCGTAGAATTGGGGGATATGATTGAGGTGTATAAATGGAAAACAGGAATAAATAAAGGGGATGTAAATAGCGTGCTGAAAATATCCAGCCAAGACAGGACTCGCAGCAATGGTTTCAAGTTGGAAAAGTTCAGATTCAGGAAGGATATAGGAAAGCACTGGTTTGGTAATAGAGTTGTGGATGAGTGGAACAAACTCCCAGTACCGTCATAGATGCTAAGACGTTGTGTAGTTTTAAAAATAGGTTAGATAAATACATGGGTGGGTGTGGATGGGTGTGAATTTGGACCTAACTAGCTTGTATTACCAGGTCAGTAGCTGTACTAATTCCTTAAGTGGAAGTGACCTGACCAGGTGGTCGGCTGACCAGGTGGTCAACTAGACAATTATATGAGTGGGTGCGGTTGGGTGTGAGTTGGTCCTGACTAGCCTGTGCTAGGTCAGATGCAGTGTTCCCTCCTTAAGTGAATGTAACCCTGACCTGGCTGGGTCGGGCTTAAGCCGTTGGAGATTTGGACCTGCCTCGCATGGGCCAGTAGGCCTGCTGCAGTGTTCCTTCTTTCTTATGTTCTTATCATAATCTACACCTGGAAGATTCTGGAGGGACTGGTCTCTAATATGCACAGAAATCACTCCATACGAAAGCAAAGACTTGACAGACGGTGCAACGTACCCCCAGTGAAAAGTAGGGGCGCCACTGGTACACTAAGAGAACACAATAAGTGTCCGGGGCCCAAGACTGTTCAACAGCCTTCCACCAACCATAAGGGCATTACCAACAGACCTCTGGTTGTCTTCAAGGAGCTGGACAGATACCTAAAGTCAGTGCCTGATCAGCCGGGCTGTGATTCGTACGTTGGACTACGTGCAGCCAGAAGTAACAGCCTCGTTGATCAGGCCCTGATCCACCGGGAGGCCTGGTCATAGACCGGGCCGCGGAGACGTCGATCCCCGGAATGCCCTCCAGGAATATATAATAATAATAATAATAATAATAATAATAATAATAATACATAATAAATTATTACAGCGCGTACATGTCCCATTCACAGTGGAGAGGAATGTAAACATAGATAAAGACACAATATTTAATCATAAATAAATATGAATTTCTTTTCACATATTTTCATTTTTGATGTGTAAGTGTTAGTAATATGTATAACGTCTACAGCATTTTGTATCATATAAGACAATATTGATGCAGGTACTGACAGACGAGTCATCTTGTAAACAGACGACGTAAACTAACAGTACTGATAAACACACTACAGTACATGAATATCTTCCTTATGATTTTCGTAACATTTTTTTTTCTCTAGCTTACTTATTGTGAAGAATACAGTATACAATACATATACAAAATATGTGTTAATAGACTGTTTATGTTACAGTAAGGCTTCCGGTCAACAGTAGGTCAGTAGTAAAGTTTTTGAGGAATCAAAGTTATTAGCGATTTTCGACTGTGAGAGGAGTATGGGGGGGGGCCCTAACCCCCGTTGCTCAAGGCGGTAGGGAAATATTCGAACTGCCTCTAGCAGAAATCAGTATTTTTTCATTGAAGCCATTGTATTTATACAACGATTAACAGTTTATCTATATCCTCTCATTACTTATACCTTTGATATACCTTTGAAGAGTTTCGAAGTATCTACTCTCTGAGCCCGACCATGGGCCAGGCTCGTCTGGTGCTTGCCTGGTCAACCAGGCTGTTGCTGCTGGAGGCCCGCTGCCCCACATATCCATCACAGCCTGGTTGATCTGGCACCTGGTGAAGTATTTGTCCAGTTTCCTCTTGAAGGCTTCTACACTGGTTCCAGCCGTGTTTCGGATATCTTCTGGTAAGATGTTGCTTGTATTAAATAACCTAAAGTTTATCACATCCCTGCCAATTCTGCCACAGACTCCCGCCAAGGAAGTCACAAAGTGGTAACAACGAGGTCTGGTTAATGCTGCAGCGCGGGCAATGTTAGATAAACCCTCTGATGTTATTACAAACATGTTTATACCAGACAGGCCAAGTTACACAAGGAAATGTGGAGTCTGAAGTCCCAGTAATCCAGGACGCTCCCCAGACCAAACTATATCCCAACACTACACACGTGTGTAATGTTGGGATATTTACAAGAAATGTTTCTCCACAAATGGCCTCTACAGGACTGAAGAAGCCATTCGTGGCGAAACGTTTTCCCACTGAAATATGCCAACACTGCGGGTGAGTAATTTCACAAGTGTGGTTATCGTACAGAATCACTTACCCGTCAGCAGGGGCGGCCGTACGTCTCCACAGTCCCTTTATTTCAGGTCACGTATCCAGTTTCGCAAACCTATTTCCGCGTGAGTCTCCAGCAAGGCCCTCTCTAGACCTGTGGATCACTGTTTGGCACGCCCAGAGGTTTGTCACTTAAAAGCCCACTAAAACAGTGTCAGAGTGCCGCTGGAAGTCTTAACAGCGGTGTTATTGAGTCAGTGCAACGACCAACGAGGGACACACACAAAGGATATAAAATATGGTAGTGATGTTATTGATAATATAATCCATTATTACTACCAACTCGTTATTAATGGTAATAAACAGCAGCAGCAACAACAATTAACATTAGGTGCTACCAACAGTACCAACGACCAATAACAGCAGCAACAAGCAACAACAGTAAGACCAACGACGTAGCAAAAGCAATTAACATTAGAAACTACTACCAGTATCAACAACCAACACCAGCAGCAACAGTAGCAACAGCAACAAGACACCAGCAGCAACAGTAGCAACAACCAAAAGCAACAACCACAAGAGCAACAACCAACAGTAGCAGCAACAAGCAACAGTAGCAGCAACAAGCAACAGTAGCAGCAACAAGCAACAGTAGCAGCAACAAGCAACACCACAAACAGCAACAACAACACCACAAACAACAACAAGCAACAGTACCAGCAACGAGCAACACCACAAACAGCAACAAGAAACAGTAACAACAACCACTAACACCAACCAACAGCAGCAGCAGTAGTAACCACCAACAGCAACCACCACCAACAGCAACCACCACCAACAGCATCCACCACTAACAACAATACCTACAGCAACGGGTGGGATGGCGGGTTATTTCGTTGTGAGGGAAGAATAACAAGTCTCCTGCCACGACTGTCAGGTGGTAATCCATCACCGGTTAATTATTCACTGGCCTACCATAGCCAGGTGCCGCACACCACTTAGAAAACACACTAGAGGACCTAAATAAAAGGATCGAAACAAACAGCATACAGGGATCAACAAACAGCATACAGGGATCAACAAACAGCATACAGGGATCAACAAACAGCATACAGGGATCAACAAACAGCATACAGGGATCAACAAACAGCATACAGGGATTAACAAACAGCATACAGGGATCAACAAACAGCATACAGGGATCAACAAACAGCATACAGGGATCAACAAACAGCATACAAGATTAACAAACAGCTACAGGATCAAAAACAGCATACAGGATCAACAAACAGCATAGGATCAACAAACAGCATAGGATCAACAAACAGCATACAGAGGATCAACAAACAGCATACAAGAATCAGAATACACAGTATACAGGGATAAAAAACAGCATACAACGATCAGAAGAACATACAAGGTAAACAGCATACAAGGATAAAAAACAGCATACGAGAATCAAAATCAAAGTAAGGGAAGCATATGTAGAGGACTGTCAAGCAAATGACTTGGTAATACAAAACAAAGAATCATTCTCCCAGTTCAATCTTATGAAGATTCATTGTGACCTCAAATAATATTGGTGGGAGGTGGAGGGAAGGGAGGTGGAGGAAAGGGGAGGTGGAGGAAGGAGGTGAAGGGGAAAGGGGGGCGGAGGTGAAGGGAAAGGGAGGGGAGGTGAATGGGAAGGGAGGTGGAGGGAAGGGGAGGTGGAGGGGGAAGGGAGATGGAGGAAGGAGATGGAGGAAGGGGAGGTGGAGAGGAAGGGGAGGTGGAGAGGAAGGGGAGGTTGAGGGGAAGGGGAGGTGGAGATGAAGGGGCTCACCCGCTCGCACAATATAACCTAGCCTTGCTGCAAAAAATTAAATTAAATTCTCCAGGTGATCGCTGCAGGATCATATTATTCCTAGTTACTTTTTCAAAACTCTTGTATAAAAATAAATCAAAAGAAAAAAACATCATAAATTTGTAAGAATTTACACGGAGTTGAAAGAGAGACTACCCTAGGTGGGTGATATTTCTCTGACGATATTGCCTCCTAACTACAGAGTGTATACGGGTGGTGTAAGTCTAGGCTAGGGATAAGGATTCCTCCACCTCGGATAATCAGTAATCCCAGCGGAGTCGAACACGGTTCACTGACCTGCTAGCTACACCATAACCTCTCGTAACGCTCGTCTCTTCCATTATTCTCGCCTCACCATTTACAGTTTTTTTTTCCTTTTACCTCAATAGGCGAGAATTCCCAAAGGATGAGCGAGAGTAAGAGGTTGGAGGGATGGGGGTCCATGGCATGTTATTCGTTGCAAAATTGCCCCTGGAGCGAGTGTTTTTATTTTAAGGACATGGGATGGATGGTACGCACAGGTTTACTACTATAATCAGTAAAATTATGGCTTACCTGAAAATTCGGCCTCCCAAGGAAAGCAGTTAACAAATTCTAAGAAAAGATAGGTAAAATAATTTTACATTACGTCAATTTTTAGCATGGTGGGTGTTAGGAAGGCTGCTAAGATCTGAAGAGCACTTGATCACTCAAAAAAGTAACTACTAGCACCCCAATTTACAATAGCCCACATTAAGAAAATGTTAAACTGTCAATTTCAAAAGATTCTCTAAAAAGATCCCCGAGGTCTCGACAGGCACCATGGTAGTTATCATAAACCACAAGTTAAGCGAGAGGCTGGAAGCCGTGGACCAACACAGAGAGGCAGAACATGCAAGCAGGTGGCTATGACGGATGTGAGCCAATCCTCAACCTAGAGACAGTTTTTTAGGCGTATTTTCGTCCAAAAGTAAAAACTGGCATATCAGACATGTAAATAGTAGCATAACTTTAATAACTTTCCTGGGGAGAGGCGGGTCACTATCTAAAAGTGGCCCAAAATTAACATTACATCCAAAAGCTAAGAGATATTACACGTTTCTGGTAGCAAAACTAATTAAATGCCGCAAAAATCTTCTTCAACGTGCATCTCTCTCTCCTCGTAGGAATAATTTCATCTCGTTCCTCCTGCATAGTAATTTATTACGGTGGCTGTAGGGGAAATTGAATAGCTGGCAGGCAGGCCGGGGTCAGGGTGCCGCGGGGTCAGGATGTAGGGGTGAACGTCCCCTGCAGATAGCTGTAAGTTCCATGTTTGTGTAAGATGGACGGGCGAGGAAAGGCACACCCAACACTGGAATTGATACTACCAAGAAATACAACTAGAAGGTGCAAGAAGATGGAATAGGGGGGGGGGAGAGAGAGAGAGAGCGAGAGAGAGCGAGAGCGAGAGCGAGAGCAGAGCGAGAGAGAGAGAGAGAGAGAGAGAGAGTTAAAGATGAAAGGAGGGATGAGGGAGAGTAAATGGGAAAGACAGCAGAGGATTTACAAGTCCACACCGAGGCTATCTGCTGAGAACTATCTACACCTAAATAGATTAAGTATTGTGTATTATCTGTGTATGAGAAAAGGATAGAAAAGCAGAAGGCTCTTTTCCCATCCTTCGCTCCCATCGTCCTATGCTGATATGAAAATAAGTGGACAAAAATGACATATCCTAGTTCCTGAAGGCTTTGGCAATTCCTCCCACTAGGTGACGATGTGTCTAGTTGAATTCTATACTTGCACAGTGCTTGTAGAGCCGATTCTTGAATGACCATTGTCTTCACCCTCACAACATTAGCGGTTAGTTTATTTCATAGACATAATTCTGGTTCCAAAAAAATTTTTGCATGCGTTTATGTTGCAACTCCTGCCTCACAGTTTCATTCCACGTTTTGAAGTTATGATCTCATTCGCACGACAAATATTCTTCACGTTTGAATATAAAAGCCATTCGATAACCTAAAAGTTTGAATGAGATCTCGTAGTCTCAGTTTCTTAAGAGAAGAAAAAAAAGGGTTGAGTGTTTAGAGTTTTTTCATAAGGTTTATCAGAGTGATGATACGAGTGTGTACTTTTCTAATATATCTTCGTCTTTTAGGTAATTTGCAGACCAAAACTGGACTGCATATTCAAAATGCGACCTGAGTATTATCAAGAGTTAATATTTTGTGTGGTGTTGTGTGCTCCGAGGTTCTAGCTATGAAACTCAGCATTATGTTATTTTTGTTGCAGGATGATGGTCGTTGTTTGGTACTGTTCAAGTGCTGCTTATTACTCAAGCTTATTTTCTTCACTACTGTCAAACTTTTTTACTCTGAGATTATAACCAAAACCTTCTATTTTGTTTATAGTAATAGAAGAGTAAGGGAAGAGGGAGAAACGAAGGAAGAGGGAGAGAGAGAGAGAGGAAATAGGAAGGGAAAGAACTGAGAGATCGACCACTATCAACTTCCTATCTCTACATCTACGTTACTAAACAATAAAAATAAACAATAATGATAATAATCACAAACTTTAAATCAGCTGAGTGATGCACAATGAACAGGTTAGAGCACTGAAAATAATGCCAATTCAGAGCTGATACTTTAATATACAAAATCAGCTGATTTCACAAAAGCAAAACCAACTTGCCAAATCGTCACGGTGCATTATTTAACCTAAGCATGAAGTATCAAATTACAGCAACACAAGTGGTTAACTACCAACGCTCTCTATGATAGAGGAAGATCACTTAAATAGAAGTGTAGGACTTGGCACATTACACAATCAATAAGCTGGAGGAGTCTTGGCTGTCATCAGTTAAAAGTGTTGTCAGGAAGTGCGGGTTGGATTGTAGGACTTGGCACATCATGTAGGGTCAACAAGCTGACAAAATATTGTCATGGTGTCAGGCATCAGAAAGATGTGACTGGAGATTGGTGTAAACAGGAAATACAATGACAGCAAATTCATATAATATACCGATTGTTAAAAGTCTAGTTTTCCATTTCCAATCTGTCGGTTAGTTATTAAATGGCAAATTCCCACAAATGGTAAAGTACTTAAAAGTCAAACTGAGGGCGAAACGTGGTTAAATAAAAGGCTTACAGTGATTAGATGTACGAGTCATCAGAGTTACTTGTCAAACGTCAGGTCGTGTAATTAACTAGAGGATAACGACGGCAACACCACCACTACAAGTCACCCTACATCTGCAACTGTTCAACTACCAATAAGAAGGTAGGTGGTATTAGTCAGTTGTAGGTGAAATCCTGGAGTCTAAGCAAGGACCCTTATATTTTCCTTTCTTTTCATATTTAGCACCGATGAAAAATCCTTAGCTACTTTGAAAAGCTTTGGCCAATAATGGGTTCGAACTCCATTCGTCGGCCATAAGATCCAAAAATGTTTGCAAATATATTATTTGTTTGTGGGTTTTTTTTGAGACAATCTTAAGTTTGCAAAGGATTAATTTAGGTCTTACAAAATAATTAAAAGTGAGCATAAAATAGAATAAGGTGATGAGAGGGTAACCAAAAACAAGTCTAGGCAATGACAGATTAGATACGAGAGTGGAGGGAGTATAGAGGAAGTGAATGCATTCAGATATTTTGGGGTGGACAAGTCGGCAGATGGTTTATGAAAGACGAGGGGGTTGAGGCATCTGTAAAAAGAAACGATTATCTATGGAGGCAAAAATGGGAATGTACCAGAGTATAATGGTACCATCATTTTAATACGAGTGTGAAGCGTGGGATTCAACACTTCAGCAAGGAGGCGGCTGGAGGTCATGGAGATGTCAAGTTTGAGGGCATTGTTTGATGTGAATATTATGCAAATAGTATGCAAATTCGAAGTGTGGAGATTAGATGATGTGGGGTTACTAAAAGTATAATTCAGAGATGAGGAAGGATTGTTGAGATGATTTGGGTGTTTAGAGAGGATAGAACAGACCAGGATGACTAAGCGGGTATATAAATCTGGGTTGGAAAGGAGGGGGTATAGGGGTAGTCTCAGGGAGGGAGGAGACAGGTTTTGAGTGGTATTGGCATGAAAACACACACACACACACACACACACTTTGTGGATTCTTCCTCTCATACATGACTTTCAAATTATGGTAATAACAGATGCAACATGCTTTAGTAATATTTAAGAGAGGAATGAAAGTATAGTCATTGTTTAGTATTCATAAATGCGAATTTCATTACTATGTACTGATTCTACCCTAGTTGACTCAAGGACCTTAACGTCCTTCATTATAAACAGCTCAGACACACACGCCTTTGTATCATAATATATAAACTAAAAACAATCCCCTGGCACGCGCGCGCGCACACACACACACACTCCCCTGGTGTAGAAATACTTCAGAAACATCACGTAAGGTGGCGTGTTTACAAAGACTATGATGGGTCAGGGTCCAGAATAAGTAGGGAGTCATCAGCAGCGTGACAAGGCCAAGTGACGATCACAAACGAAGCGTCATAATCAAGTCAAAGACCAAAGCAGCCTAAGGAACCCCGCCAACTTCAAAGATCCACACTCATATAAACGAACCCCTTCCTCGCATACACCTACACATGGTATAAGTTATGTGGAGTGAGCACTGCTTCACAAAGAGTGACATTAACGTTGACATACTGGTGTTTGGCACACCGCTTTTATACCTCCACCAACGTTCACACACAAAGCCCAACAAATATAAGAAAACTATAGGTCTCCAAAACGCTTAACGGCCACCTTTGTTCTATGGTAAACAGATAAAGAGTTTATATTAGGTACATGGACACGTGATAGACACCTGAAGATACACATGAGCCATAGGGATCTGAATAGGCATTTCTTTAGTCTCAGGGTGGTTAAAAATGGATGACTTGGATGAGACAGTAAACGCAAATTCTATACACAGTTTCTAGACTAGGTATAAGACCCAAGAGGCTCATCAAAGTAGTCTAGGTGGTTTCAATCAATAAAATCACAACAACTATGTGAGAACAGAGCATAACTGATTTTAAGGGTTTTTAAAGAAGTTGCTGAGGATAGTAAATGGGAAAATAGGGAAAGGGAACAAGAAAAGGGGGAGAGAGATTTGTGATGAAAATACGATGAGTGTTGAGGTGTGGAAGGAAAGGTGGAAGGCTTAGAAACTAAAATCAATTTTGAAATGGCAAGAAATTTAAAGTCATTCAGAAATAATCAAGAAAATAACAGGCAATGAGGGAAGAGATGTGTATATTAGTGTATCAGTGGGGGAAGGGAGGGAAGGGAAGGGGAAGGTAAGAACCAACGAGGGCAAATGATGGAAAAGGGGAATAATAAAAAAAAAAGGAACTGGGAACAGTAAGGAAATGAAACCTTTCAGACGTAATCAAGTCAGACAAAAAATAATAGAGGAGATGTGAAGGAGGTTGTTGGAGACACAGGGCAGTGAATTATACAGGGAAAAGGGAACAAAATGTTTCTTTTTTTTTTGGACTGCCAGAGCAACAATGGGTGACAAAAATGAAAGAAAATAGAACAATATGAGACAGAAGATTTGTTAACAGCTACAGGTTCAGAGGAAAGAACAAGAGTTAACTATCTTTTTCCATTGTAGGATTGTACAATAGAGAACGACGCCGCCCAGTCAATTATTTTCCTTCCAAAAGCAATGAGGGATCAGGTACTGAACAGAAGTTAAACCTGTACAATACACTATTTATGCAGAGGGACAAAGCATGCGAGCAAAGCTGTAGAGAATTCGCCTATCAAAGAAGTAATAAAACTTAAAAAAAAAAAAGTTGAACATCAAAAATCATAGGGCCCGACAGTATATCATGCGTACTGAAAAAGTAGAATTGTGTGAACGCATAGCAAAAGTTTATACATCACTAGAGACGGGAGAACTACCAGATAACCAAAAATTACAAATGTGGTCCCAATCTAAAAGCAAGGTTCAGACCAGAGCCACTGAATTGCACGCCAGTATCACTGACACCTATAATATCCAGAGTACTGGAAAAGATAATCCGCAAATAGTTGATTGAGCACCTAGAGAAAAGGAACTTTGTTGCAGAAAACCAGCATGAATTGTCACAGAAATAAACTTCCACAACCATTTAATCAACTACAGGGAAGAAGACACTCAGAGTCGTAGGATCTTGCGATCACTCATAATGGCAAGCCTAAAAAGGGATTCAAAAACCCTAAGAAATTTTAAAATAATGGCAAGCCTAAAAAGGGATTCAAAAACCCTAAGAAATTTTACAATAATGCCAGAACAATGGCAGAATGACGGTTATCAAGGAAGAAACAGGGCTGGATCGACTGCAGGGAAGTATGACACTGTACCCTCAAAACATTGATTCACACATTAGAAGAGCAAGCAGGGATACAAGGTCCAGTACCACAGTGGATCAAGGAATACCTAACAAACAAAGATAAAGGGCAGACATTTCAGGATGGGGAAACTAATACAAGTGGGGATTCCTAAGGACCAGTACCAAAATTATTACTATTCCTAATAAACTGTACGTAAATAACCTGCAAGACGGGATTGAATTTTATTTAGCATTGCCGATGACTTAAAAATGAGAAGAATAAAAACGTAAGAGTATAGAGACTGTACAAGATGAGTTGGCAAACAGCAAGTGGTCGAACAAGTGAGGTTACAAGAGTTAAACCCAAATAAATAAAGGATCATCAAACCTGACAATGGAAAGAGAAGACTAGAGATGTAATATATAAAGCTTGCGAAGCGAGAAACTACAGATATCACTTAAAGATCTCGTAGTGAACATTACACCCAACATATCGCCAGACTTACGCAACATCGCTAATCTGCAACATATGCAAAGTTGGTTAAGCTTAAAACTACCTTCAGAAACCTCAATAAAGAATCTTTTAGAACTCTATACACAAAATGTGCCACTCATCATGTAGTATGCAGCACCAGAATGAAGCCCCCACATGATCAAGGATGTATGAAAACCAGAAAAAATGTCTGACTGGCAAAGAGCCAAGTCCCAGAGCTGAGGAGACTGAGTTATGAGGAAAAATTAAAGGAATTTAACACTATGATGACTTTAAAAAGAGGTCAAGTGGAGACATGATTATGATCTACAAGATACTCACGGGGATTTGACAGAGATAAGGATGAAGTTTTGAAATTCTGGACATAGGGGCGAGGGGAAGGGGTCATAGATGAAGCTAAAAACACACATGAATCACAGGGATATTAGGAAATTATTTTCAGTCTCGGGGAGATACATAAGTGGAATGAGTTAGATGAGAAGTGGTAGAGGAAAACTCAATACAAATTTTTCAAAGTAGGCGTGATACAGCCTACGAAGCTAGGAACTAATAATATCGGCGATTGTAATAAAAGAGGCGGAGCCGGGAGCTGATACTCGACCCATGCAACACAACTGATTGCAACTCTGAGTACGTACACCCCCCCCCACACACACACACCCATCCACCTTCCTTAACTGGCACTAAGTTCTTCCGAAGATGTGGACATTTAGTAATGATATTACAAAAGAACATCAGGGCAGGTAATATCTGCTTAGCATAGACCAGTAGACCTACTGCAATATTTCTATATTATGTATTTGTTTTGTAGTGCGTGCGCTAACACAGAGTTGCACAACTTAAAACTGGAGCTGAACGCCGTGAACACTTCCTCAGTTTGCACAAAGTTTCCTGAAGATCCACCATCACACACACACCACAAACACTTAAGGAACACACAAGTAATAACATTTATTTTTCCACTATAATCTGCCTTGTTCATAATTACTATCGCATTTTCTTTGTCTGTGTCGTAAGGTGAAATCCAGGATCTTCCCTTAATTCATGGTATAACTTAACAAATCTTTGAGGACAAAGATTTGTTAAGTTATACCATGAATTAAGGAAAGATCCTGGACTTCACCTTACTAAACAGACAAAGCAAATGCGATAGTAATTATGGACAAGGTAGATTATAGTGGAAAAATGAACATGTTATTAGAAGACGGGGGGAACTTACGTGCCTTTTAAGGAAAGCTGAACTTGTGTCGCTTGATTAGCAATTCTTTCTCGCTAAAATGGTAGAAAGCCAGTATGTGCCAACAAACATTTATTTACAGACTACGTTTCGCTCTAAACATTAACATGAAAAAAAACTGTTTAGAACAACACGTAGTCTATACACAAGGGTTTGTTGTGTACACAGCGTCTTGCTACCATGAGTGAGAGACGAATGTCTGGGCATTCCTGCCATTACCACATTCATCATATCACACACTATGTAATTATTTTATATCTGAGATCAGCGTCCAAGGCCGATACCCATGTTTACTAAGTGGCGCCTTCTACAAGGTCAATTGTCGCCCAGGCTGTTTTTTCTTGACAGTCAAGAAAGCACTTTACATTCCTGTCCTCGCACACACCCTTCCTCCCTCTACATGCATACATACAATGGTAGCATCTCCCATAACAACCCCTCCCTATCTTTACCTTAACTGGTCGACTCGCCAACGCAACACTGGTGTTCATGGGATGGGATAATTTAAAATTTAGACAATTTCAAGAAATTATATCTAAAAAAAAAAAAAAATACGCACGCTTTTATTCCCACAGGAACACCAATGTCCAATAACCCCAACATCTAACAAAGGCCCACAAACTGAATAACCAGGTACGTATTTTATAGCTCCCTGGTAGTGTCTACCTGTCTACACCTGTGATGAAAGTTATCTTGTTCATCAGAGAGAGAGGGGAGAAGAGAAAGAGAGAGAGAGAGAGAGAGAGGGGGGGGGGTCGTGGTATGGAACAAAAATGCAGTGTCACTAACAAAGGGTAGAGTTAACAAGAAAGAATAAAGGATAAATCAACGGAGACGGATCTGATGTGGGTAATAAATGAACTTTTCCCGGATAGGTACAGCATAGTAAAAAAAATAAGCAGAGGAGTGGCAGGACTGATAAAGAATTAGTGAAGATTAAAACTTCCTGAGAATCATAAAGTACTGCACGGTGTGTGTGCTCACCTCACCTAGTTGTACTCACCTAGTTGTGGTTGCAGGGATCGAGTTACAGCTCCTGGCCCGGCCTCTTCACTGGCCACTACTCTGTCCCTCTACCCGCTCCATGAGCTTTATCATACCTCTCCTTAAAGCTATGTATGGATCCTGCGCCTCCACTACATCACTTCCCAAACTATTCCACTTCCTGACAACTCTGTGACTGAAGAAATATTTCCTAACATCCCTTTGATTCATCTGAGTCTTCAACTTCCAACTGTGTCCCCTTGTTGCTGTGTCCCATCTCTGGAACATCCTGTCTGTCTACTTTGTCGATTCCTCTCAGTATTTTATATGTCGTTATCATTATATATATATATATATATATATATATATATATATATATATATATATATATATATATATATATATATATAATATGCTAGCCGGGTCTTCAATCTATTCCCTCTCACTTATTTGTCACAAGTAGATGGAAAAAGAACCTTGAAAACAGAAGCGTTCTCAAGGAGCACAAGGTATCACCGTATTTACCTGGATCGAGAGAGAACGGAAATGAAGAGGGAGATAAACCCACAAGTGGGTTTATCTTTGTAACAGTTGTGTACCTAATAAAACCCACAAGTGGGTTTTATTAGGTACACAACAATGAGGAAAATTACAGCTAATATATGGCATCTGGGGGAGGGTGGTCAGGCATAGTTTAAAAAAAAATAGGTTGGACAAATGAGTGAGAGGGAATAGATTGGAAGACCCGGCTAGCATAGGCCAGTTTGTGTGTAAGATAGCCTATTGGCCCATCCTAGGTTTCAGTTTCAAGATGGTTCTCTATGAGACTTGGTCAAGTTAAGATACCAAAATTTTGTTTTATGGCGTTAACTAGTTTAATTGTAGATTACCTGGAGAGGGTTTCGGGGGTCAACGCCCCCGCGGCTCGGTCTGACACCAAACCTCTTGGTGGATCAGGGTCTGATCAACCAGGCTGTTATTGCTGGCCGCACGCAAACTGACGAACGAACCACAGCCCGGTTGGTCAGGTACTGACTTTAGGTGCCTGCCCAGTGCCTTCTTGAAGACAGCCAGGGGTCTATTGGCAATCCCCCTTATGCATACTGGAAGGCAGTTGAACAGTCTTGGGCCTCTGACACTTATTGTGTTGTCTCTCAATATACTCGTGGCACCCTGCTTTTCATTGGGGGGAATGTTGCATCTGCTGCCGAGTCTTTTGCTTTCATAGGGAGTGATTTTCGTGTACAAGTTTGGTACTACTCCCTCTAGGATTTTCTAAGTGTATATTATCATGTATCTCTCGCCTGCGCTCCAGGGAATACAGATCAAGGGCCTTCAACTGTTCCCAATAATTTAGACGCCTTATCGTACTTGTGTGCCGTGAAAGTTCTTTGTGTACACTTTGTACACTCCCCCAGCCTTGAAGGGGGCAGTTAGTGTACAGCAGTATTCCAGCCTAGAGAGAACAAGCAATTTGAAGAGAATCATCATGGGCTTAGCGTCCCTAGTTTTGAAGGTTTTCATTATCCATCCTATCATTTTCCTAGCAGATGCGGTAGATGCATTGTTGTGGTCTTTGAAGGCGAGATCCTCTGACATTATCACTCCCAGGTCCTTCACATTATTTTTTCGCTCTATTGTATGGTTAGAATTTGTCGTATACCCTGACACAGTTTTAATTTCCTCAAGTTTTCCATATCTGAGTAGTTGAAATTTCTCTTCATTCATTTTCATATTGTTCTGAGTGGCCCATTTGAAGATTTGGTTTATATCCGCTTGGAATCTTGCGGTGTCTTTGATGGAGGTCACCGTCATGGCCATACGGGTGTCATCTGCAAAGGAAGACACGGAGCTATGGCTTACATCTCTGTCTATGTCTTGATGAACACGGAGTTCCACGAGCCTGGGCCTGGGGCAGAGTGCATGGGCATGTCATTTATTACCTTTCAAAGTCTTGTGGTGTTAGGATAATATCCGAGATTTTTGAGATGACCAAATTTTGGTTCCAAACACCTTCGTTTAATCTTGTTTTCCTGAAACAGTAGTCTGACTCTGGCTTTCAGGAATCTCAACAAAAGTCATTCACGGCCCAAAATACAACATACGTCAGGATTATTAGAGTACGCAGCGCCACCATAGACCCTTCACCTGGTAAAGCATGTTAAGAAAGTGAACAAAGTGCAGAGATATACAATGAAAACTGGTCCCAGAGCTAAGGGAAACGACCTATGAGGAGTAGACTATGGAACTGAACCTGATGAAGGGACAGAACCAGGGAAGACGTGACGACATTCAAACTACTGGGAGGACTTGATCGAGTCAACAGGTGTACTCTAATTCCTAAAATTTGTGTAAAAGTAAACACAGTGAATACATACACTGAAAAACATACACCTCTCTTAGTTCAAACTATCAAACTAAACCCAATTACGGAACTTTCTCGTCTCTATACGTCTGTGCGAAGAACTCTAGTAGCACAGTACAAAGAGAATAACATTTAGCTAGTTATTCTTAAACATTTGCTTAACGCAGAACAACCTGCAGCCGAGAAGACAAACAAATTTCTTCAGAATATAAGTAAGAATATTGATCTCATGGAATTTCCTGAAATAAAACAGAAAATTACCTGCTCTCAAACAGGGACCATTATTGCATCAATCTTTTGATCTTTGCAGCTTCAAGGGAGGTTCCTGGATGTGGTGAAGGGCTCTTGCCCTCCCCTTCCTTCAATTGAACCTGATTGCCTCCCTTTCCCTTGTGCTGTATATTCATTACGGGTTTAGCATCCCTTAAAAAAATGGCAATAATGCAATAAATAATTATTAAGTGATCTGCGATACACTTTACCTCCTTTACATCACGGAAAATTAATATTAATTTAATAGGATGATCATATTTATTGCCACAAGAGTTAGTTATTTTGCAGTTACTAAACTTTGACTTGGTGTGACTCCTGTGCCTTGTGATCTGTTTCTAAGACTCTTCTACCCCCCCCCCCGAACCTACACAGACGGGCCTAAGTTTAGGCAAACTTGGTCTAGCAGGCTCTGTACTAGCAGGTCGCTGGCCCACAGCCGTCACAACCAGCTGATCTGGCACTTGCAGAAGGAAGTTATTCAGCATCTTGAAAACTAAAATTTTAGTTACGGCAGTATTTCTGATATCTGCTGGTAGTAATGTCGAAGAGTCTTAGGTCACGGATGTCGAGAGAGAGACTCATGTTTTCAAGATCTGCTCTCTGTTAAAAGTTCGGAGCGGTTTTCCTTGTTCTTCTAAACATTATTCTGGGTAACTTTGTTCTCCTGACTTCCCCTTTCTTCCTGACAATGTGACATCACGTGTTGTGTGACAACTACCGAGTGCCCTTACATTACCTCGTTCTCTGGCAAGCACCTTGCCTTGGCACACTGACAACTACCGAGTGCCCTTACATTACCTCGTTCTCTGGCAAGCACCTTGCCTTGGCACACTGACAACTACCGAGTGCCCTTACATTACCTCGTTCTCTGGCAAGCACCTTGCCTTGGCACACTGACAACTACCGAGTGCCCTTACATTACCTCGTTCTCTGGCAAGCACCTTGCCTTGGCACACTTGCTGCTTGTTTTCTTTACCACAGTCTTGCCTTCTCAGCGTTTAGTTCGATGGCTTCAGTTTGTGATATATTTAAGCAGGGAAGGGTTTTAGGATTTAAAGGTAAATACTTCTGTTGTTTACCGATGTGTTATGACTGAGTAATATAATTAAGCATAACTTATGTAATAACATTCTGGCAAATTTGTTTTATAAAAAAATATTTTATAAATATTATATAAAACTGCATATTTCATAAACTCTGTAAGAAATTATTAAATTACGAAATGAACGTGTTTTGGAAATTGTATGTTGTATTATTTTGAAAATTTTGTCATACATAGCAATGTAACGAGTATTGGAAGTTTAATTTTTATGGAGTCTTCAGCATTTTAAATGATTTTTTCAGGTCTATATGCAATCGTTGTGTGCGCCTCAAGACTCGAGTCTCCACCAGTCCTTGCGCATAGATACACGCGCATTCAGCGTGTCTCAAAGCTTAAGGAGCACCTCAGTTCCCCGTCTTCTAATGTTATTTTCCCCTATAATCTACCTGAGCTTTGCTCACACCTCTGCAACACAATTGTCCTCAAAGATTTGTTAAGTTATACCATGAATTAAGGAAAGATCCTGGACTTCACCTTACGAAACAAAGCAAATGCGATAGTAATTATGGACAAGGCAGATTACATTGAGAAAAATAAACATTATATGTATTGGGAGACAGGGGAAACTCACGCGCCTCGTAAATAGTCACCCATTACTGACACCATGCTATCACCTATTACTGTTTAGATTATGTTTCTTTAAGCTTAAAACATTTCCAATAGTGCCCTTAATTTAGATATTACGTAAGATACAGGTTTAATATCAGAGGACATGGAAATAATTTTTTACATTAAGCTCGCTATGGTACTGACCAAATTTAGTTAGCATTCGCCATTACAGTGTTGTGATCAATATGGTACAAAGCCGTAGTTGTAAACACAGGTGTGAAGTTGAGGTTAGTGAGCACCTGATGACTTGCTTCATGTTTAATGTAGCAGCATTAGTTTGCATTTTATGTTTTGTCAAGCTGAGTTTCAGAACTGTAACACCCGCTTCTGGTCCTCCTACTTCGACGTTCACTCGCTGTTTCATTTGCTTGTTCAGCTTCAATCTGGTCTCCCTTGTTTTGCACTCTGCGCCTTGAACACTATGGTTATGTCTACTGTTGATTAAGTAAGTTTATTCAGGTATACACAAATACACTTACATAGATTATCTACACAGCAGCATATGTGTAGAGAACCTAGGATAACACAAAAAAGTCAGTGACTTATTTCCATTGTGGTCCTTTTAATACCTTATTATTATACTATAAAGGAGATAATATCTTATTATTATACTATAAAGGATATATACTAGGAATAAGGTAAAAAGAGTTATTTACATTTACGTGTGTTAGCTAAAAAAATAGAAAATCATTCTCCTCCCTTTCTGTCGCTACATTCATTAGATACCTTTTGGCTTTCTTCTTGAACTGGCTCATGCTATGACTGGCTTTGACATGTGCAGGCAGTCTGTTCCATTCCTTTATTGCTGTACAATAAAGTAATACTACTTCAGTGATCCCTTCCAGGGAAACTGGAGGTGTCCCTTTCCTTGAATAGGGTCTGATTCTTTTTTTCCTCAAGCGATATTACAACCCTTACAGATTTAACGCTCCCAATGATAATAGTAATACTGCAGTGACGTGAGCTTCAAACAGCAAACTTGTTGAACTCTTTCCCCCTCTTCAGTTATCAGTATGATTGCAAATTTTTGTACACTGCTGCTGCATACTCACGGATCAATACTACATATGTGATAAACAGTGTTTGGAAGTTTGTTTTGTTAGTGTGTACGCCACTAATATTTGCCCCTCGTTTATACAACAGTCGCTTGAGGTGACAGGTTACGTGTGTGAGACTGATTACTGAGAGTCTGGAGTATCCGGGAGTAATGCTATTTGTAACTATCGCTTAACTGGTACATTAATCAAATATCTGTTTAGCTTCCTGAAAAAAACAAATGACAATCTTATTAAAAGCAGTTTCATATTAGTTAACTAGAATAAATAATTGTAACTAATATTTTGTACTCTAAGTAATGTTTGCAGGGGTTCTACTGCATCTGGTCCTGCTTCATTGTATACTGATTACCGGATTCACTGTCGCGTATGCACCAATCCTGTTACAATACTTTATCTAGATCGTTCAATTCACTCATAGTGAATAAACATTTTTTATATAGTCTTCGTGACTGCCATTACGTAGTCACTCTTGAATAGTTAGTTACCTGCGTATTTTGTGTATATTTAGTTGTTACTCCTGATAATTATTCCTTCTCAACCTACCTTTCTTTTACTACGTTACTCAACGTTAAGTTCTGATCTCTCCTGTAAGCTTACAAATACGATTTATGCTAAACTAGAGTAAGTTGGGTTAGTTCGTACAAACCAATTAAACGTATTTTTAACTACGATAAGCAAATAAAAAAACGGATGATACATCTGGCAAATCGGTGACCAAACATCAGCAGGAACTGTACAAACCCGCACGAACACCACTCGTGATGCGAGAATGTTTTGATCTACTCTTGTTGGTAGGTTGAGCTATTGCCTCAGACTAGTATATTCAGCCATGGCCCGTGGTACCACTCCCATCACTAACCTCTGGATCATCTCTAGCATTCTGACGTTCTTCAACAAGTGTAGGTGCTACGCTGGTACTATGTTGTGATGGGACTAACTAGTCACGTATGCAGGTTTCACTGGTTCTTAAAGCATGCTGAAAGCAGTTGAGATAGTCTTCCATATACCGTCTAAGTTATACGGGTGATAATGTGCGCTAGAAATTTGTTGTTTTCGGGGATGAATTCCAGTAACCACTTGTGTCACAACTCAACATCTTCACGTTTCGTCTTTACCATTTTTTATTCTTCACGTTAGTAGCTTTTTTCTCTGGCAAGTAATTTACGTATTTCGGTAACAAGTGACCAATAAAAACCGCCGGGAACAGAGGTATTAGTTTCCAATGGGAAACTGAACAACTTCCTACAAAGAGTGCCTGCTGGCCGCTGGCAGCAACAGCCTGTTTGAGTAGTAGTCTAACAAAACTTAATTTTAAGCTGGGGTGCGGTAGGAAGAACGCTTGAAACCCATCACAGGTATACCGTGGCTAGAACAACTCACAAATGTTAGTGTCAATGGTGTACTCTCCCAGCACATCTTACAATATTGTAATCTTCAAGACAACCTTGCATTAACCTGACCTTAGCTGTCTCCTCACCTCCGGCTGCCTTCACTTTTCCCCACTTAACGAGGTTTATTCCAGTGTAAAGTTTTTGAATGAATCAGACAACTGAGTTACACTGTGAAAACAGACGGCCTGGGTTCCAAATGTGAACTATAAAGAACCCTCCCCCATACGGTTGTGCAACACTTCTAGTGGGAAAACTGGTTCACATTAAGTACACTAAGGAATAGCTCTATACAGTTTAAGTAGAGAAGATCCAACAGACTCCTGTCTTCAAGAATAACATTGCATGATACATGCAGTTTTCTTAAGATATTTCTTAAACATTTACTCAAGCTCTTCCTGATTATCAGGACTGTGGTTGCCTGTGATGCTGCCACCACCAAATATATAACTGACCAGGAAGTCAGCAAAGAGGCCTTGTCCGAGATCTGGTTACGAGGTCTACTTTCCTGGAGGGTATTCCGGGGATCAACGCCCAGTGGATCAGGGCCTGATCAACCAGGCTGTTACTGATGGCCGCACGTAATCCAACATACGAACCACAGCCCGGCTGATCCGGCACTGACTTGAGGTATCTGTCCAGCTCCCTCTTGAAGGCAGCCAGGGGTCTATTGGTAATTCCCCTTATGCCTGGTGGGAGGCTGCTGAACAGTCTTGGTCCCCGGACACTTATTGTGCTTTCTCTTAAGTGTACTAATGGCGACCCTACTTTTCATTGGGGGACATGTTGCATCGCCTGCCAAGTCTTTTGCTTTCATAGGGAGTGATTTCTGAGTGCAGATTAGGGACCAGTCCCTCTAGGATTTTCCAGATGTAGGTTATGATGCATCTCTCTCGCCTGCGCTCCAGTGACTACAAGTCAAGTGCTGTCAAGCGTTCCAAGTAATTAAGGTGTTTGATGGAACATAATTATATGTGCAGTAAAGGTTCTCTGTACATTTTCTAGATCTCTAGGTAGATGATCCCTGGAACCATCACCAGGCAGATCTAGTTCGTTCCATTTATTGACCACACAGACTAATATATGTCGTGCCGGATAGGTAAAACTGGTCAATTAGCAAGAACTCGTTTAAAATTAAGTCCTTTCTAAAAGTTTCTCTTATACATTTAAAGATAAATTTTTTAATTTATGTTCATATAAAAATTAATGATTTTTATACCAAAAGAACCTTAGGAAACTTTCCTAACCTTATTATAACAAGCGGAATTTAATTTAGCCTAATCCAACTAAATATATTTTATACGTAAAATAAGTTTGCAATAATTTAATGATAAACAAACACTAAATATATTTTTTTCGTTATTCAGAATTATTTTTGCGAAATTATTACATACACAAATTTTCGCTTGCCCTATTCGGCAAGAAGTGCGTTGTTATTTAATCCAAAATCGCAAGTTTTACTTATTCGGCACGACATTATATATATATATATATATATATATATATATATATATATTCGTGGCCGTGGCACGTGTATAGATGGTTAGCTGGTGTACATAGCGGCATCAGCACCCACCACCAACAAAAGAAGGTCAAGTCTGGTTGCACATTGAGTGGTACAAGACAGTTTCTTCTTATTGCTTGCAAAAAGAACATGTCGACTGTGTAGGCTTCCGGATGTTTTGTGTTATGTTGCAAAACAGTAATGAATAACAGCGGCAAGAGTGGCTTTGTGTGTTCAATAGAAAAATAGACCGAGTTGGTTCACGGCTCTTTTGTTAGGTTGCAAAAAGTTTGAAAATAAAGAAACAGTTGTATTCATAAGACCTAATCAAACTCTTATTTTTAGGCTAGTAGGTCCATATACTGTTGCTTGGTCTCATGTTGTGTGTTGTTGTATCTTTGATATACTTTTGCTGGGTTTCGAGAGTTTTCCTACTCTCACAGCCCGACCCTGAGCCAGTCTTATTTGGTGCTTGTCTGGTCAACCAGGCTGTTTCTGCTGGTGGCCCGCAGCAACAGGAATTCATGATATTTGCAGGAATTCATAATAAGTCGTTCACTTGCCAACTGTTGAAAAGTTGGGTAAAAGAATACGAATACATTAATTACTAATCAATAAATCCGCATTCTCAAGTCTGAGTTCAAAATATGCTAAAATTGCAAATGGTAATTGTAATATAACTCAAGACTTTTTCCTAAAGCATTTTTTTCGTCTGATTTCATCCGGAACCCATTATTGCTTTTTTTTTTTGAGGTACACGTAATGAACATCGTGTGTGTAGGACGGATGTGGTCACCAGGTGGGTAAAACTCTGAGCGTGCTCAAGAATAATGGAAGGTGGCGGGCAAGCAGTAACGTCCGGTTATTTGTGATGCAGCAAATATTGTACGGATTTACAAAAAAAAAAAATGTACCCAGAATATATCAGAGCAGAACAATGGAGGTGGCACTAATAAAGAGAAGAGTTTACTACGATATAAGAAAAGTTGAGAAACTGGAGAAACCACTAGGTAAATATATTTACAAGTTACGTGTACCAGGATTTTTTCCCCCATATTCTTAGGCTATTATTAGCTATTATAAGCACTTAAAAATTGTTTGGCATTCTTTCTTAGTGCCACTTAAAATATTTTTTGCACATCTGTTGGGGATGCTTTTCATTCCCCCTCCCCCCGGTGAGGGTTTTGTGCGCATCATGTGGGGAGTGCAGGTGTAGCGTCCTGAGATGCAACTTTCTCTCCTTATCTGTCTTGATATTGTCCTCTAGCTCAGGTGGTCGTGACTCTCTCACTGACCTCAACCTTGCACTCACTGATGCATTGTTCTCCCTCACTTGTGTTGTCGGGCAAGTGGTTGCAGCCTCGCGCACCTGCACGCAACCTCACAATTTGCAAATATAATTTGTATCTTGCATCTCTTTGACAGATACCCCTAAACAATCTATTTTTCTTTTATGGCATATCAACCGTTTTCACATCCAGACAGGTGATCAAAAAAAATATTCAGAATTAGTTCCTTGTGTGTTTAGAAGTAGACGGACATCAAGATTCCGTTACCTGCCAATCTTGAACATCCTACTGACTAAACGATAAAGGTACCAGATTTCACACCTGGAAACTTAAAAGTCCGGCTAACAAGTATCTTTTTTCTAATCACTGCCCGTTACCATGGTCACACTCCAACAGCAAGTCTGATTCCCCCCAATCCCCTCCCCCTCCAAAAAATAGTCTTCTATCCAAACACACACACACAAAGTAGTACGTCTGCTTACCTCTCACAACCACATGCATCAACTTGCACCCATCCTACCCCTCAAGGGAGGTTCCTTGACGTTGGGGAGGGGCTCTTGATCTAGGTAATTGGATCTGTGCTCCAGTTCCCTGAATTGAGTCTGAATACCTCCCCCCCACATGCGCTGTATAATCCTACGGGTTTAGCGCTCCCCCATGATTATAATAATAATAATCCACCCATCCTAGACCTACACACTTTTGATGAACCTATCTTGCTTAAAACTAATCTTTTAAATCACCGTCTCAACTACGCTTCCACTCACTGACTTCTGCTTTTGAAACCAACTCTTGTAATTTCTTTACTCCTTATTTTCAGCATAATAAGGTACACCACAGTTACCTCAGATGTGTAGTTTCCAATGCCTGCACCTCATTCCTGATTCCTCCTCACAGAGCTCATGTTTCATCACCAATATACTCTGACACATTCCCTTTTTGCACCCATTAACAACAACTTTCTACGATCTCTCAACGTTCAATAACTTGCAAATGCGTCATGAGACCCCAAACGGGTTTAACGCTTCACACAATAATAATAATAATGTCTTTTCCCTCCCTACTCATATCACTGAGTGGAGTGTTTAGACACTAGGCACGTGTTCACATAGTCCCCTTGGCCTTTACAATTCCAGTGTTCATAAAATAAAATAATGCTAAATTAATATTCCTCAAATTATAATCTAACTAGATAAACATTTTCCTGGCAAGCGCTAACTAACAATGCATCTAATACAACAATGCATGTGTCCACATGCCTGGCAGGTCTTTCCAACTCTAACAGATCCACGCTGGGACTGGCGCAATTAACAGCATTCTCGACGTAAGTTTTAACTTCAGAGGTTCCCATTTGCGCTAAGTCTGCTTCACGTGTCATATACGTCAGAGCTTCATACCATACACTATAAAAAGGAGGGGGGCTTATACACGTCTGCATTTCACTGAACTCTATAGACTTGTAGCAATATGGAGCAGCTGCCATAATCTATATATGACAACTGCCTCTTAAGTGTTGTCCAAGCTATCTAATATTCAACTTTTAATATTTTTGGTCAACCTACTGGGCCTGTTTCCTTACACCTACTGTGTGTGTTCACTCCAATAGGTCTCTGGGTGTTAGCAGACTCTTATGGGTAATATCCCGGAGACAATTGCCGAAAAGAAGGTGGACATCATCCTGCATCAAGTGCCACAGTTGTGAAGCTATGATCCTGCTAACACAAATTTTGGTTGCCCAGGTAGACGGACAACAGTGAAGCCTGGCTCCATGCGGGGCTGCCAGGGTAAAAGAACGCTTGAAACTTGTTACCGGTATGTCACAGTTAACATCATCTTGAATGTGATGTAAATGTTTTAGAAAACCGACGAGTTGAAGATAAAGACACTTGCACAACATTTGGGGAAACTTTTTGGAAATGTTTCGCCAGCCAGTGGCTTCTTCAGTCGAATTTGGAGAAGAACGGTGTTAGACGAGGAGGGGATTGAGGTAATCAGTCCCTCAGCCTGGAAACGTTTCCACAATAAATAATCCCAAATGTTGCACAAGTGTCTCACTCTTCAACATGTTCTTGGGAAGCAGTGCACCTTAGACTGGGAGCTCTAAGAGCATCCACGTGGTGAGCTCCGGGGATTTTGCAGACCTGTTGGTACGTAATAAAATATGAAAAATACAGTAGCTGTGAGCAGCTGACAATGTATATATCGTCTAAGTCTAGACAATATGTACCAATCCTTCCCGGGATCAAATCTAATTGAATCCCATTCCACAGACGCTGTATGATCCTTGAGGGTTTACAGCTTCCCTGTAAATTTAATAAACAACTTTGATAGGGTTTGGCTGAGGTAGGATAACAGGTAGTAGCATGAGCTGAGGTAGGATAGCAGCATGTAAATGAGCTGAGGCAGGATAACAGCTAGTAGCATGTAAATGCCTAGTGGTATGACAGTAGCACGTAAATTTACCTGAGTAAACAAATAGCAGTCTACACATGTCAAATGTTTGTTTGCATGTTCACAAGACTCCTGTCTTCATGAGAAAACTAGAAAGGTTCATGAAGGCACATCAGTCGAGTTGCAATGGATTACATGCAACTAGCAACAACAACCTGATGGAGCAGGCCGCCAACCACCAGGTGGTGTGGTTGAAGAGCGGGTGAGCGAGCGGTGGGGTAGGGCAATGATCCTGGGAACCACCAGCAGATAAACAACAACCAAGTGTTATTATCCCTTAATTTAGAATTGTAAAGCTTTCATTTACATTGATAATGAAGTACATGGTGTATAAACAAGCACCTGCCCAGGTACCTCAATAAAGCATGTTTTTGTAGCTTTTATTGTACGTCATTATACCTTTTTTTTATGAATGTAGAGATAGACGGTACATTAACTTGTATATGTCAGGGTAACTTTTAATGAAAAAATAACCATAAATTTTGAGTAGCATCCAAAATTTGTAACAAAATAATTCATAAATACATATGTCCAAATGTATTCATGTTAGCTCTTTTAGAGTCTTGAACAGATATAATGAGCAAAATAAAGTATCTGCTGGGACGAGAAAATGTAATAATCTAAATTTAAGAGATTATAAAGGCTTGGAACTTTCATATTCATCTACATATTAACCCAATTTAGGTGTAAGATTTGATGTTACCCTCCGTCCATTTTCCTCGTTTTTGTGCATAGTGTAAATAAAAACATCTCATCAGAAAACATGCCAGAATAATCTACCCCGTCTGACTTAGTTACGTAGTCTGTTCAGCATTCTGTGGGGACTGCAGGAAAACGTTGGTGCTCTGCTGGCTTTTTCTCAAGAGAACTGTTATCCAGGAAGGAGGCGGTGACCCAGAAATGTTCCTGCTGCTGCTGCTGCACTTGATCTTAAGATATGGCTGGACGGCGGAGTCTGGGGAGGAAGTGACCCAGAAAGTGTGCTGCTGCTGTTGCTGTGTCAGGTCCTTAAAGACGAGTGGCTGGAAAGGTTATGACCCACCAAGGTATTAGTGTCTTACGTTAAAAGACTATCGACTGCAAATGGGTTGTTAAGGATGCAATTCATCTGGTCACTAAAATACTGAATCCCTAAAATATGAATTAAAGTTAACTCACAGTGTATATACATCAAGAGATGTACATTGGGTGTGTGTAATTTTATATATATAACTCCATGAGGAACCGGAAAAGAATTCTTCCTCCGTAAACCATACGTGTCGTAAGAGGCGACTAAAATGCTGGGAGCAAGGGGCTAGTAACTAATTCTGTATAAATTACTAAATGTAAAAAGAAAATTTTTTGTTTTTCTTTTTAGGTCACCTTGCCTCGGTGGGATACTGCCGATGTGTTGAAATAAAAAATAAATAAATAAACACACACACATATATGGCTGACTCGGGAGAAGGCTGACCAGCAGTACGCGCTCTGCGAATCTTAATATTGCTGCTCACAAAGAATAAATATTATATATATATATATATATATATATATATATATATATATATATATATATATATATATATATATATATATATATATATATATATATATATATATATATATATATATATATATATATATATATATATATATATATATATATATTAAAAACATTTATTGAACAGCGTCAGGATGAACATACCACCATAATGATAACCACTTTCAGCACCCATAGTTGACACACTACTGGATATATCAACTTCAACCTTGGCAGTTTCAAAATAAAGGTATCACTATCTTTACAATTGTAGCATCCATATCTGCAGGTATCACTATCTTTACAATTGTAGCATCCATATCTGCAGGTATCACTATCTTCAAAAATTAACTTTATTTGAAGCAATTTTTTCAATATTTTCCTGACCTTGGTGATGCTGTAGTATTGTAGAAGGTTGATGCCTCCTTGGGGCATGCCTGACTGACGCCTGATAAGGACCTGCCTTGCATGGGCCAGTAGGCCTTTAGCAGCGTTCCTCCATTCTTATGTTCTTAAGCTATAGTAACATTGAGCTTATGTTCTTGGGGAAGAGTGGGGGGACGAGATGCAGGGGGACGTTAAGACGAGAAGTGGGAGGGAAATACGAGGTAGAGGAGAGAGGAAAATGAGAATAAGGAGAACGAGAAGATGGAGAAGAGAATAGAGAGAAAAAGTAGTAGTCGTTGTGACATTTACAGAGCACCTTGACCGGGGATTAAGAAGAGGGAACGAGGAGAGCGGGAGGAAGGCTAGAGACACCATTGACAATCATAATGAGAGCATAAGCTGCCAAAAGCACCTGTCACTACTGGTAATGTGAGCGCCCGCGTGCCTGCACTGGCACGGTGTTGTGGGTAGCCTCAGTCTCACTAGGCAAGTTATCTTCATGTAGAATCTACATGGACATGTAGAATCTACATTGTAGATAAATGGTTCAGAGAACCGACAAGTTGATAAATTAGACAAGTGCAACATTTGGGTATCTTTATTGAGGAAAAGTTTCGCCACACATTGGCTTCATCAGTCCTATACAAAGAAGAACGGTAGACAAAGAGGAATTTGAGGTAATCAGTCCCTCAGCCTAAAATTCGAATTCCAGGCTGAGGGACTGATTACCTCAAACTCTTCTTCTTTTTCTACCGTTCTTCTGTGTATTGGACTGATGAAGCCAATGTGTAGCGAAAAGTTTCCTCAATAAAGATTCCCAAAAGTTGCACAAGCGTCTCATTTTTCAACGTGTGGGTTCTCTCAACCATTTATCACACAGTATCAACACTAACTGAATAGGTGACCGCGTGGATACAGCCTCACCCTTTGGCAAGGCAGCCAAGATAAGCCGCTAGTATATTTATCCCTATTCTGTCTAGCTAAATATATCCATTTATCACGGCCACCCTCCAACCCCCACCCTTCCCACCTTCCCCTTCTCACCCTTCAACTCATCCCATACCATCCCACCCCACCCAGCCCATCTGCCCGATCTCGCCCTGCGACACTTTCATCCTATCCCACTCATCTCATCCCACCCTCCATCTCGTCCACCCACCCCATCCCACCCTCCATCTCGTCCACCCACCCCATCCCACCCTCCATCTCGTCCACCCACCCCATCCCGTTCCGATTATTTGATCACATTCCTGGTGAAGTGCTGCGTCTGACGGTCCTCGTAGCATTAACGTGACGATGTATAAAGGCGTACATAAGTGCTAGCTATGTACACCGCTGTACATCGACAGATATGTACACAGGTGATATCTGAAGATGCAAATGAGCCACAGGAGCGTTACCAAATACATTTTCAGTGATGGTGAGTGGAATTAAGTGGACGGAGACCCGTTGAAGAATTTCTTCGGATTATTAACCCGGCGGGCCACCAGCAACAACAGCCTAGTTGACCAGGCAAACACCAGACGAGCCTGGTCCGTCGCTGGGTTCTGGGAGTAGAAAAATTCTCGGAACTCATCAAAGGTATATAAAAAAGTAAACAGCAGGGTTAGTATCCCAGGATAACCCAACACAGCAGTCATCAGACTGGCTTATCTGTTAGCGGTTCCAGGTGTCTAAATACGAGATTAACAACTATTAAGAGAAACAAAACAGGAAAGTGTATACTGAAATTAAGTACAACTCTGGTAAACTGCAAAAGTTTTAACAGGCTTCCGTGTCACGCTCTTATAACAACCGTAATACCTCCCTGGACCGTTGCTGTCTACTAGCCTCCAACTAGAAGGCAAACACCACACGCAGCTTTAAGAGTAGACAGGCTCAGGCCCTGGGAGGTAAGGAATCGATAAAACAGGATAACATTTAAGAAGGCCAGGAATGACGACACGTCAGGTAAACGACACCTGCAAACACTGTCAGGTAGGTTCAGTATCGAGGACTGAGTGGTGATGGTCGCCGTGGCTGCCATCAAACCTATGGAGTGCTGTTTGAAAAAGCAGCCCAACCCTTGTATCTGGCCAAGCTGGTGACTGGAACAATACACAAACAACCCGAACATAGGAGCTTATGACGACGTTTCGGTCCGACTTGGACCATTTACAACACCTTCGAGTGTTAGTGTGACTTGTAAACCGTCCAAGTCAGATAGAAATGTCGTTATAAGCTTCTCTCTCTCTCTCTCTCTCTCTCTCTCTCTTACTTCACCTAACCCGGAATATAACAAAAGTCATGAATTCGGAGACAAATAAAACATGTGTAACACCTGTGCATTTTCATAGTGGAGTTTCCGCTAACCACTGACAATTAATTCAATACAAATATACTGTGATTCCGAGAGAACTTATTCACAATGTTCAAGAAATGTCAACTTATATTTTTCCACAGAGGCGTATTGCCAGCCATTCAGGAAAAATACCCTGACTCTGCCAGTTTTAAACCACTTACAGAATGTAACCAAAGCTTGGTCAATTTTGCTTAGCGTCAATAAGTCATAACCACATACAACTACACAGTCATGTCTTGACTAGTGGAATTCCTGAGTAAACTCGTTACTTAAATCAATATATTTTGTCAACTCTATTACTCCTAAACTTGTATTGACTTGTCACACTGTTGTGGGGCGACAGTCACACTGTTGTGGGGCGACAGTCACACTGTTGTGGGGCGACAGTCACACTGTTGTGGGGCGACAGTCACACTGTTGTGGGGCGACAGTCACACTGTTGTGGGGCGACAGTCACACTGTTGTGGGGCGACAGTCACACTGTTGTGGGGCGACAGTCACACTGTTGTGGGGCGACAGTCACACTGTTGTGGGGCGACAGTCACACTGTTGTGGGGCGACAGTCACACTGTTGTGGGGCGACAGTCACACTGTTGTGGGGCGACAGTCACACTGTTGTGGGGCGACAGTCCTGTTGTGGGGCGACAGTCACTGTTGTGGGGCGACAGTCACACTGTTGTGGGGCGACAGTCACACTGTTGTGGGGCGACAGTCACACTGTTGTGGGGCGACAGTCACACTGTTGTGGGGCGACAGTCACACTGTTGTTGAACTCAAGTCTCGCCACCATGCGCCGGAGGTTCCATAAATACAACAGTGTTCGATTGTTCTGGCGAGGTGGGCAGGAAGGGCTATTTCCGGCCGCACACGTTATGTCTCCCTGCATGACAAACACACCTGGTGTGTGCCTGGTGTGTGCCTGGTTGTGTCCCCCAGGAGGCAGAGGAAGCAACTTTGAGACAGGAGTGGAAAGATCAAGTTTGAGAAACAGGAGCAGAGTGGAACCAATTCTGAGAGACAGGAGCAGAGAGGCATCAAGTCTGAGAGAAAGGAGTGGAGAGGCATCAAGTCTGAGAGAAAGGAGTGGAGAGGCATCAAGTCGGAGAGACAGGAGTGGAATGGCATCAAGTCTGAGAGACAGGAGTGGAGAGGCATCAAGTCTGAGAGATAGGAGTGGAGAGGCATCAAGTCTGAGAGACAGGAGTGGAGAGGCATCAAGTCTGAGAGAAAGGAGTGGAGAGGCATCAAGATTATAAGTTATCATTCATGTTTGTAGGATAAACAATTATTTGGGTATCTTCAATAATTAAAGTACCTTATCTAGATACCACCCACATCCCCCACGGGTAAAGACCGTGGAGGATGTGGGTGTAGACCGTGGGGGATGTGGGTGGAGACCGTGGCGGTCTCTCTGTAATGAACTGATAAAGCCAATGGTTGACGAAATGTCTTCACATGAAGACACCCAGGTGTTGCACATGGGCAGTTCATCTTGTCGGTACTGTAAACCATTATTCTAATAGTTCTTGTCTGACCCAGCAACACCTGGAAATCTTATTTGCTAAGGTCTGGCTCAACTCTTGGGCATGACCTACTTCCACTAATGGGTCCCGACCACCTGTGACGTGACCAACTGCTGCACTTCATCTCTAACAGTCCATCGCCCTGCATATACACCGGATTTATCAAGATTAATTTGCTGAACACCTACTCTAGGCTGAGTGACTGTCTACCTCATCATCTACTGCCTTCGCATAGTTCTGTATCGAATTGATCAAGCCAATGGCTGGTGAAAAGTCTTCAAATAAAAATACCGAAACCTGTTGTACATGTGCCTAATTTCTCAGGCCGAGGGAATGTGGGATATATTTCACTCTTCACAATTCATCATAAGTGGATACAAAAGCAGTACTGCTATCTTGTACTATGGCATCTACATAGTGGGAACAAAAGATAACTATTTTCCTGCCATAGTCCATCACATAGAATAGTTGTCTTGTACGAGGTAAAACAATATCACTTTGAGCTGAGAGACTTCAGCATAGAGACAAGAGCATCGTCAAGCATCTGACTCCTGGTATAAGGGAGGGGATGATGATGGAAGGGTAATGAGGGATTGCACCAGAGGCCCCACAACCCATGTAGATGTCCAGTCACATTACCCTTGAAGGTCACCAGTGCCGTGAACACACGTCCTTAACCACCCCACTCTCTCCTCCATTTACCAGATTTGTTTAAACAAGATTTAAGAATTTCTCTCCTGTAACTAAAGAAGTGTTGAATGATCTACACGAGATTAGCACTTTAGTAGTAATAATAATAATAATAATAATAATAATAATAATAATAATAATAAAAAGCAGCATTAATTGTTCCAATTTTATTACATGCTGTGTAAACATGTTTTACAATGAGGACGTTCAGCGAGGCTGTTTATCTGAAGTTAATACAGAAACTGAAAGTGAAGTCATAAATTTGCTTGCTGATGTTCCACTTGTTGAATAATGTTGTAAGTGCGCTCTAGTTAACATACTTTCTATTACAACTGTAGTATGCGTTTGTTAGTGTTTGTTGCATAAATAGCTAACACAGTGGGTTCGTCTCTACCAGTAGATCGTGTACACTCACCGATTTGTGTTTGCAGGGGGTTAAGACTTTCTGGCTCCTTCCTAGACGGGGTCATGAGCAACATCACAAATATCTGGCTTTTTGGGCCTCGTGTCTACTCTTGAGGATGTATATAGAGTTTAGTTTACCTCCACCACTGCCTCATCCAAGTCATATCACTTCTCGACCACCCTGAGACTAAAGAAATACTTCCTTACATCCCTATGTCTCGTATTTGTTATCAGCTTCCACCTGTGCCCACTTGATCCGTCTTCTTTTGTCATTCTCTCTGCCAAAGTCGTCAGGTTTAGTTCCTTCAACCTCTCAGTGTATCTTCTCTTTGGTACTAGCCTGGTTGCAAACCCTTGAACCTTTTCGAGCTTCTGCACTTGCTTAACCAGGTGTAGGCACCATACTGAGGCTGCATACTCAATGATTGGCCTAACTGTTGTATATAAAATTCTGAAGGAGAGACTGTTCAAGTTCCTTGACGCTGTTCTGGGGTTTGCTAATATTTGACATGCCGCTTCCGTTATACGGTTTGTTATATTTATCACTATGGCATTGTCACTCCGATATTTTTTCGTCTTTCCGCTCGTGCTGCATTATGTCTGGTCTTCCCTCACCTAAAATTCGCATAATCTTGCACTTGCCTAGATTGAACTCGAGAAGCCACTTGTCTAACCACATCCGCAGTCTGTTGAGGTCTCCTTGTACTTTATCACTGTCCTCTGTCCTCGCCACAAGTGGCGAAACGTTTCCTTCACAAGTGTTCGCCTAGCCAACACTAACAAGACTCCTTTCTGTCTTGTCAGGGATCAATCATCCTAGTAACTGGTCCGATGATAAATCAATCTACCCATCTAGAATTCACAAGACGCAGTCTTGCTGAATCAGTTTTACACATAACTTTCCTAACATGAATCTTAGTTCCGGCTTTGCTTCTAAATACAGTCAAATGCTCTAGCCTTCTAAATACTCGTAACTTGACAGGACTCGAGTCTTATCTTCTCTTGACCTGTCTTCGGTATACATTATTTCCTTTGCCTTTCCTGTCTTCTGACTATCTTCTTTCTTATCATGTGCCAGTGGTCTACTGCAGCGCTTCTCTGTCCCCTTTGGAAACAAGTGTGTTGAAATACGTTATCTCCGCCGCCTTGAGATGTAATTTACTCTCGTTTGTGTATTCCTTGTCCTACAGAGTTTTTATCCAGGTGAATTTTGTAGAATTTAATAATCATTTACCACCTTCATAGATCTATAGAGCATTTAAATTACTGAAATAGCTCAAACCTCAAAGCCCCACGTGTTCTGTGGTTTTATTAGACCTATACAACATTTAAATTACTGAATGTACTCTGGCCCAAAGAAAAGATAGTACTTGATAACACATACAGGGAAGTCACTTCAGAGCCTATTCCCAAATCTACACACTACCTGAGAAATATATGAAAGGAAGGAGGGAAGTAAAACAGACCAGTGAAAAGCAGGGGAGCCAATGGCACAATAATAAAACAACATATGTGGTCCAAGAGTACAGGAATCAACCTGCTACCAGTAGATATAAAAAATGCCGGAACAATGGTACAAGTCTTCAAGAGCAAACTGGACCACCACTTCCAGCAAGTACAAGATCAATCAGACGGTGTTGGCTATGTGGGTATGCTAACAACAGTTTGGTTGAACAGTAAAGACAATCAACAGAAATGTCTGGCCCCAGGCCGGGTTGCGAGACTAAACCCGTCACGGGTACAAGAGAAAGTAAAAACTGCGGAGAAAAAACTTTTAAGTATCACGATGATTTCTACTTTTTCGGACCACTTTTGCTAATATTAATGGCTGCTGAGTTTGAGGCCTTGCAAGACTCAGAAATTTTCTTGGTGTTGATTTTGTTGCAAGGGGGGCGGGGTATAATTAATGCTGATGAGACGTGATCATCCGACCATACTTCATGCCAAAGTATTCTCCGCTTTGTTATGAAATTATCAAAATTATCCACCAACAAAATAAGCTCTATTTTTCTTTAATGATCGACATGAAAGAAAAGGGTAAAGGTGTCCCGAAATGAAGCAACAAGATAGATGGGCTTCCATCACGCAATGTGGTGGGTGTCAGTCATGAAGGGGGAGGGGGCTCGCTGAGTTGTGGGTGTTGATGTAGGTGGATGCATGACGCGGGTGTTAATGATGGGTGCATCAGGTAAGGGCCTCAGTGGGTGGTTGAAGTGCATATACAGGGATGATATGGGTGTAGCTGGTTGGGTGGTGAATGGAGGGGTGGAGGACTAGGTTAGGTAGGTTGGTGAATGGGGGACATTAGGTTTGGTAGGTTGGTATATGGTTTGTGATGTTTAACAACACTGCGACTATCCGAAGATTCGAACCCATGTCGTTTTGGCCGTGCCTTTTTGGTGAGCAAAAATCACATGCCGCCTTAGCCCACAAAACCACACAATCCTACAAGAACCAAGCACCCAGCCAGTGTTGTTATTGATTCAATACCACTTGTTCGTGGTCACAATACTATATATACTGCTTGTGGAGGCTAGTACACCAAACGGGGATAAGAATGAAATTAGCATAGTCACCCACACCACCGTATGTCCTCGGACCAAGAGTAACACACCTAGCTTGGCTTGGTGCTTGTAGGATTGTGTGGTCATGTGATTTTTGCTCACCACAAAGGCAGGGCCAAAACGACATGGGTTCGAATTCTCGGCTAGTCGCAGTGTTGTTATTGATTCAATGCTTGTTCGTGGTCACAATATTATATATATATATATATATATATATATATATATATATATATATATATATATATATATATATATATATTATTACACACACACACACGGGTAATTCACATTATCTTTTCAAACATCCACGTGCATTGTGTGTCCAAACTGCTGTTTAAACTCGCTGATCATAATCAAAACATGTTTTAAACAAGTAGAGATGATGCAACTGGACTCTGCGCCATCACTTCATACAGTACCCACAAGTTACTCGCGGCGGTACCGGAATATAACTTGTGCAGTGTAGATAAGTACTTTTCTGATTAATAAATATTTAAGACTGATTTTAAAGTTAAAAAACTTGTTTAAAATAACTGAAGAGCAACAGAAGAGTATAAACGGAAATACGAAATGTTTGACCAACAATGGGAGGACGAACCATACCACGGGTGGGGATTGAACTCGTGGAGAGAGAGTCGTAAAAATCCAGGCCACGAGTTCAATCCCCACCCGTGGTATGGTTTGTTTGCAATCGTGTCATTAAGATTTCGTGAGTAATGGGAGGACGATTTTGCTTTTACTGTTAAGGGTGAAGAGGCTCTGTGCCTTATATGTCATTCAACCATCAGCCACTTTAAAGCTAGTAATTTAAAGCGTCACCACAAAAAAAAATCTGGATTTCCTCCTGAATCAGAACTGCGAAAATATAACTTTTTTTTTATTTTAGTCACCCACAATAGCCTACTATACATAGTTTGTTTGTTTTTATTTATAAATACGATTTTAAAATATATTTTGTGGCTCTTGGACATTCAAAAATGTATGTCTTTATCAAAGAACTTGCCCACCCCTGCAATATAACGAGCAATGAACAACGGAGTCAATCCACACCTAGTATCAGTGACATACAGATCAGGCTAACTTCTCCCTAAACTCTCCTTACAACAGTAGTGGAGCTGGCAGAAGGATGAGGCTACCACAATGTTCATGAATGTAACATGCCACAAGCGAACCATTAACTGCATGCGCCTCCACAGCGAAGTTAAAAATGAAGAAGCCCTAAGTTGGCAACAAACTGACCAGACCAGGACACTCACCCAGGGTGCATAATCATCACACTAGTTTCTACTAGCTTTTTTTTTATTATTAAATCACAACAATTGTCAAGTTGGGTATAACAATACGATTTAATATTCTTAAGATGAGTTTCTTGGTTACCGTATACATTTACATACACTATTTGCGTTTCCAAAAGCAAACTAAAGTAATTTAGTAGCTGTTTGATACTCTTTCCTATGCAAGGTATACTTTCTAAGTAAGATTATAAAGTGCAATCTGGTAAATTTTACTGTACCATGAACCTCCATAGTTATACTTTGCAACCATGTCACCGGCAAATTATTATGGCACATAAGAGCACCAGCCAGCACTGCCGGCCCACAAATAATTTAGGAAGATGTATTGTGAGCAGAGAAGCAATGGAACAATGTAGACTAGAAAGCCTGCTTAAGCGAACTCTAAAGGGTAGATGTAACAATGTGTTGCTTCAAAATACACTGGAGAACAGACCACTATATATAGGAATGGCTGATAGCAGAAGACCTTAGGGATCTATAAGCTAGAATCTGCATCGAGGATATCTACTAAAAACTAGTCTGGCAATCTCTTGACTATTTCAATAGTTGAAAATAATATTGCAGTACAATACAGCAATGGGCTCTCTTGGTTATTCTGGTTACTTTGTGAATTGCGAATAAATATAACTTGAATAAAACAGGTCGACAAGCTAGTCAAACAAGATGTTCACAAAAACTAGAACTTACTTAAATCCTGAAACAATTAATGTTACTCTCACTTTCAAGTGGTGTTAAGATATGTATTTATTTACTTATTTTCTTCGGCCCAGGTAAGATCTATTATGACGATTTGGAGTAATTGGTCTTATGTAACATTCCTCTTATACCGTTACTCATTATATACATACATATATAAGGCCAAGTGTCTATCGACAAGTACGTCTGACAATAAGTAACCCCACACACGTAGGATGAGACACTCTTGCAACATTTGGGAAACTTTATTGTGGAAACGTTTCGCCAGTCAGTGGCTTCTTCAGTCTAATGCAAAGATGAAAAGTGGAAGATGAGTTTGAGGAAATCAATCCCTCAGCCTAGAGTCAATGTGTTCAATCTATCAATCTTGAGAAAAGTACAGCACATGGACGGAGAAGTGGCTTATATAGCGCAGTCTGGTGAGGTGAAGCAGCAGGAGATTTTAACTTTAGACACATTGATTGGAACAATGTGACAGGTAATCTTGAGTCTAGTGACTTTCTTGATACGGTTCAGGATTGTTTTTTAAAACAGTTTGTGACAGAACCAACTAGAGGTAGCAACTTGCTTGATTTGGTTCTTGCTAACAAAGAATCACTAATTAATAATCTTGAGGTTAATGAAGAGCTTGGGGAAAGCGATCACAAATCACTTAGTTTTAATATATCATGGAATTACCCAGGTAACTGCAATCAAGTCTCAGTTCCAGACTTTCGTGTAGCCGACTTCATGGGGCTGAGAAATTACCTAGGTGGGCTAATTGGGATGACCTGACTATGGGTCAGGTAGGTGGTTTTGGTTGCCAATATGACGTTTTTCAGAGCATAGTTCTAGCTGCCCAGACAACTTTTGTTCCAAGTAGGGAAATTAGATCTAACAAAAATGATCCTAAATGGATGAACAATAGATTAAAACATCTCATTGGTCAAAAGAGAGGCATATATAGGCGTATCAAAAGAGGGGATGGACAGATAAGAAATCAATATTTTCAATTAAAGAGAGAAATAAAAAAGGAATAAGAAAAGCAAAAAGGGATTATGAGGCTAAGGTCGCAAGGGATTCGAAGACTAACCCAAAAGGGTTCTTTCAGGTATACAGAAGTAAGATTAGGGACAAGATAGGCCCACTTAAGAGTAACTCAGGACAGATCACGGACAGTGATAAGGATATGTGTGAAATTTTCAATACTTACTTCCTCTCAGTTTTTACTCAGGAAGATACTAGCAGAATTCCAGAAATAATAAATTATGTAGAACTGGAAGATAACAGACTATGCTCGATTGGGGTAACTAGTGACATGGTCCTCAGACAAATAGAGAAATTAAAACCTAACAAATCCCCAGGCCCTGATGAACTGTTTGCAAGAGTTTTAAAGGAATGTAAAGAGGAACTTAGCAAACCTTTGGCAAATCTTTTCAATATATCACTACAAACTGGCATAGTGCCAGACAAGTGGAAAAGGGCAAATGTAATACCTATTTACAAGGCAGGTGACAGGTCCTTAGCTTCGAACTATAGACCAATAAGCCTTACCTCCATAGTTGGTAAATTTATGGAATCAATAATTGCCGAGGCAATTCGTAGCCATCTTGAAAAGCATAAATTGATTAATGAATCTCAACACGGTTTTACAAAGGGGCGTTCATGTCTTACGAATTTACTAACTTTTTTCACTAAGGTGTTTGAGGAAGTAGATCATGGTAATGAATATGATATTGTGTATATGGACTTCAGTAAGGCTTTCGATAAAGTTCCACATCAGAGGCTACTGAGGAAACTTAAGGCACACGGAATAGGAGGAGAAATTTTTCCTGGGTAGAGGCATGGTTGACTAATAGGCGGCAGAGAGTTTGCATAAATGGAGAGAAATCAGAATGGGGGCGTGTCTCAAGCGGTGTTCCACTGGGGTCAGTTTTGGGCCCCTGTTGTTTACAATTTACATAAACGACATAGATGAGGGAATAAATAGTAGCATAAGTAAATTTGCTGATGACACCAAAATAGGCCGTCCAATTCATTCAAACGAGGACATTAGAGCACTCCAGGATGATTTGAATAGACTGATGCAGTGGTCGGAGAAGTGGCAGATGCAGTTTAATGTAAACAAATGCAAAGTTCTAAATGTTGGGCAGGACAATAACCATGCCACATATAAGCTGAATAATATAGATCTTATTACTTGTAATTGCGAGAAGGATTTAGGAGTTCTGGTTAGTAGTAATCTGAAGCCTAGACAACAGTGCATAAGTGTTCGCAATAAAGCTAACAGAATCCTTGGCTTCATATCAAGAAGTATAAATAACAGAAGTCCTCAGGTTGTTCTTCAACTCTATATATCTTTGGTTAGGCCTCATTTAGATTATGCTGCACAGTTCTGGTCACCGTATTACAGAATGGATATAAATGCACTGGAAAACGTACAGAGGAGGATGACAAAGTTGATCCCATGTATCAGAAATCTTCCCTATGAGGATAGACTGAGGGCCCTGAATCTGCACTCTCTAGAAAGGCGTAGAATTAGGGGGATATGATTGAGGTGTACAAATGGAAAACAGGAATAAACAAAGGGGATGTAAATAGCGTGCTGAAAATATCCAACCAAGACAGGACTCGCAGCAATGGTTTCAAGTTGGAAAAGTTCAGATTCAGGAAGGATATAGGAAAGCACTGGTTTGGTAATAGAGTTGTGGATGAGTGGAACAAACTCCCGAGTACCGTCATAGATGCTAAGACGTTGTGTAGTTTTAAAAATAGGTTAGATAAATACATGAGTGGGTGTGGATGGGTGTGAGCTTGTACTAGGTCAGATGCAGTGCTCCTTCCTTAAGTGAATGTAACCTGACCTGTACTAATTCCTTAAGTGGAAGTGACCTGACCAGGTGGTCGGCTGGACAATTATATGAGTGGGTGCGGTTGGGTGTGAATTGGTCCTGACTAGGTTGTGCTACTAGGTCAGATGCAGTGCTCCTTCCTTAAGTGAATGTAACCTGACCTGGCTGGGTCGGGGCATTGGCTTAAGCCGTTGGAGATTTGGACTTGCCTCGCATGGGCCAGTAGGCCTGCTGCAGTGTTCCTTCTTTCTTATGTCCTTATGATAAAGATTCCCAATGTTGAGCAAGTGTTTCAATTTCAACTTATCGGTTTTATAAACCATATTATATATATATATATATATATATATATATATATATATATATATATATATATATATATATATATATATATATATATATATATATGTCGTGCCGAATAGGTAAAACTGGTTAATTAGCAAGAACTCTTAAAATTAAGTCCTTTCTAAAAATTTCTCTTAATACGTTTAAAGATATATTTTTTCATTTATGTTAATTTAAAAATTAATAATTTTGTACCAAAATAACCTTAGAAAACTTACCTAACCTTATCATAACAAGCGCAATATAATTTAGCCTAATCCAACTAAATATATTTTAGATAAGTTTACAATGATTTAATAATAAACACAATAAAATATTTTTTTTTCGTTAGGTTCAGAATGTTTTTGCGAAATTATTGCATACACAAATTTTCGCTTGCCTTATTCGCCAAAAAGAGCGTTGCTATTTAAGCCAAAATAGCAAGTTTTACCTATTCGGCACGAATTATCTTTCTTCGTTTTAAATAATTTGGGAACCCATTTTCTTCTTTATATTCTTCTACGATCATCTAGGTTTCCTCAAAGGTACGTATTTAACACAGACCTTGTATGATTGTGTTCGGCTTTTCCAGGCACTGGTGAGGATTTAGGGTGCTCATGACTGTTTCCCAGGAGACGTCTGATGGTTCTTTGCTAATTTTGTCCCAGTCAGTTCTATGGTTATTGAAGTTAACTTTACTGAATATCCTTTCTCTTACATTATTACAGGAGTTCACCACTCCTGAGCTTAAACTCATTTATATGATGTAATCAGAGTGCATGGTTTGTGACTGATTAGTTCCTTGTTGTTTGTGAAGATCAAATCCAGTGTATTTTCAGAGTGCAGCACAAGTTTGTAATGCAGTTATTTCATGGAACCTAACATCCTAATATCTTTGAATAATAAAAAAAAAAGTGGCACCTACACAGTCCAGCATCAATTCGAACCTTCCAACCTGACAATCAAGAGACATTCTTTAGTTATCACGGAGACCAATATCCTAAAATAGACCAACGCTTTACATTTGAAGTCATCCATAAGTTGCATTATAAAGTTAACAACCTTGAAGGTTTGAACCCAATCGGGTGAGGCATTCATAAATTATTGCGTGAAGACAAGTAGCTATTTCAATTTTCCCAAGTTCAATAAAATTGGTAGTTTGGCTCTTACATAGCCCCAAATCAATCCAAATCTAAGATATACCAGCATTTAAGGTTTGAAGCCGATCAGAACAGGCATTCTCAAGTTACTGTATGGATACCAATTTAAGTAAAATGGTCAAATTGAAATTTACACAATCCAAAACCAATATGATGCTTCGTGTGGGGAGATTACACAAGCAACTTGTCAAAAGATGAATTCTCCAATTATCATAAGAATCCAACAATACAAAAATTTATTAACAATTAATAATCAGATTAAAGCCATTCAGGAGAAAGACATTTAGTAATTTCATGGGGAAAATAATAAGTAGAAAACTGGCACCTACACACTTCAGTAACAATTAAAATATCAAAGCTTGACACGCCCGTGTTAAAAAAATTTAAGCTCGTAAGAGGCTTTATCAGTTTACGCCAGCAAAACCAAATTCGGGAATGGTCTTTATAAAATTGAGCTGAGGGCACATGCTAACAAATACATGAACCTTCACCTAGTTACAATACACCAGCTTTGTTAATGTGAAATCTATCAGGTGTGGTGTTATGGAATTATAAATGAACACCAGAGAGAGAGAGGAAAAAAATAAGGTAAAGGTAGTATGCCCGTTCGGGGATACCTAATAACTGCTACAAAACCATGTGACGTGAACCTTTGTTAAGATGCAAACATCTGCGCATTTTATTAGAAATTTTTCGGTCCTGGGACTTTGGCCATTCTTAATGTAATTTAAAAGTCATCCTAGGGGTCAAAAAAAAAAAAAAAAAAAAAAAAAAAACTCCAAAACCCAATATATATGGAGTGACCAAGGTCCCAGGAGCGAAACATTACCAATAAAAGGACTTAAAAAGTGTTTTTCCAACTAGTTGTCGGCATCACAATCTATTTTTACCATGTGGATAAACAAATGCTGAAACTGCTATGAGCGTAAAGTGAAGCGTACAAACATTCGGCGGCAGGAAACTAGAACACAGCTTGGTATTTATATATCTAGTGCAACAATGTTAGGAAGCTAGGTCTATGTCAGTGAAGACTAACCTAGGATCTAGAACACGGCTTGGATATATCTAGTGCAACAATGTTAGGAAGCTAGGTCTATGTCAGTGAAGGCTAACCTAGGATCTAGAACACGGCTTGGATATATCTAGTGCAACAATGTTAGGAAGCTAGGTCTATGTCAGTAAAAGCTGACCCTCCACTTAGTGATCACCACCAAGATGGAAATTCCACTCAACCCTAATTGAAATACAATTAGATCTCTTATAAAGCGCCTCTATGTATTGCAATTTTTGTTAAGTGCCACTGAAAAAGAGCATCGAAAACTTAATAGTATTTACTATGAGGAGTTTCCAAGCGATATTCAATGTTAAATGTACTTCTTTAGCCACATTAACGAAAAAATTAACTATAAAGGAGCTTTACAAGAGAACTGACTAGTTATCTTTGGTTAAAACTACATAATCTGCCGCTAATGAATATCTGTGACAACTAGATGAGTTCCGGTTGCTGCGCGATATGAGAGGTGCGTCCCCGCATCCATTAACCCCAGCCCACTTTAGCTTAAACCACGCAAAAATGGAGCAGGCGGGCCATTTTCTAAAGTGGCAAAACATGAAAATATGTATGCGTGCTACCAAGTGTATACGTATTCGTGTGCGCACGCGCTTGTGTGGATGTGTACATGTTTATATGCATATGATTGTGTGGATGTTTATACGAATATAATTATGTATGCATGTGCGTCTATGTTGTTATTATTATTATCAAATTGAAGCGCTAAACCAATGTGCGTCTATAACCATGTAGTATATGCTATGTACGCGTGCGAATGTGTGTATGTGCGCGCGCATGTATGCATTCTTTCACCGACTTCTTTGCGGGATGATGGGGGTCGAGTCTCATCTCCTGGCCCTACCTTTTAAACTACAATGGCTGTCTGGCATTACTGGTTCTCAACGTTGTTTGCCCTATCATACCTAGTCTTGAAACTGTAGAAAGTTTACTTTTACCAATTCCTCTTCTAGCTCACTTTACTTTACATCCTTGAAGATGAAAAGGCATTTCCTAACATATCTATGGCTCATCTGTGTCTCTAGCTTCCATACACGCCCTCTCGCATTTCAAAGTGTCTGATATCTGCTCTTTCAAAGCCTCTCAATATCTTTAACATAGTCATTATGTCTCCCTTAATCCTTCTTGTCAGGTCTAGTCCCTAGAGTCTCGCTTCGTATCTCGGTTCCCTCAGCTCTGGGACTACTCTTCTTGCAAAAATCTGAACTTTTTCTAGATTGCGAATATACTTTATCAGCTGGGAGCGCCAAGATGGCACTGCATATTTCATGACAGGTATCTGAAGACAGCTTTGAGATTAGTTGTTCTCACATATACTGAAGATATGCGATGCATGTGCGCCTCTGGCGATATGTTGGGTGTGATTTTCACCCAAGACCCTTCGTCCTGGGCCATATTTTCATTTCCTCGCCTCTCAAGCAGTATGCATGTGAATACTAGTATGAATGTCCGCATTTATGTATGTGCATATGTGAATATGTGCACATTTATGAACGTACATGTGAATATGTGCACATATGTATGCATATGCATATAAGTACACTTAGCATATACATTTGCATATATGTATGCATATGCATGCATATACATATATACACATATGCACGTGTATGAATGCATGTGTGCATATGTATGCATATGTACAGCAATATGTGCTAAAGTGTATATGTGTATACACATGCCTGAGTGTATGCCCATATGTAAGCCTTGTGTTGTGTGCGAATATGCTTAAGTACAATATGCTGGAGTATGTAAAGTATGTTTTTGTACATATACTATCTTTTGTACGTATAGTATGCTTTATATGCACAAGCATGCATGATGCATGCATGATAACGCCCACGAGCAATCATCATACACAAGCATACTGTATGTACAGTATGTGTGTACGCATGCTTATGTATGCTTGTAAAAGTATGTGTACATATATTTGTGAACGTGCAGCATGCTTGTGTGTACATGTGTGTGTGTAATGCTTGTGCATGCATGCTTGGTACATACAATATGCGTGTTCATATATATGCTTGCATACATATACTTGTGTACGTACACTATGCTTGTGTATGTACACTATGCTTGCTTCTGTATAGTATACTTGTGCGCGTCCAGTATTCTGGTATGTATGTACAGTATGTGTATGTACAGTATGTGTATGTACAGTATGTGTATGTACAGTATGTGTATGTACAGTATGTGTATGTACAGTATGTGTATGTACAGTATGTGTATGTACAGTATGTGTATGTACAGTATGTGTATGTACAGTATGTGTATGTACAGTATGTGTATGTACAGTATGTGTATGTACAGTATGTGTATGTACAGTATGTGTGCGTGTTTAGCCGTACGTTTATGCATGCCTATGGGTATGTTTATGTATGCCTGTATGCATATGTATCCTTGTGTACACGTCTATGCATACGTAAGCGTGAGTAAAAAATTAAAAAGGCACAATACCGTGACTAGAACAATACACAAATGAGCCGCACAAACGACACAAACTTACGACGACCGAAACGTCGTCATAAGTTTCAGTCTTCAATTTACGGGATATTTGTGTATAGGTGAGTACATGTGCATACGTTTGCGTGAGAACGTATGCGTGAGTACGGGTTTGTAGATACGTATGCTTGTAAATACGTATGCGTGAGTAAGTATGCTTGTAAATACGTATGCGTGAGTACATATGCTTCTGAGTGTGCGCCTTTATGCATACGCATGCTTGTATGTATGCACAGGTGTGTGTGTGTGTGTGTGTACTCGCGCTTATGCATATACATACGTATACGTCCGCATGTGTATAAAGACAAATGACCGTGATACATGGCGAGCGATTCGCGTAAAGACAAAATAAAAAAGGCAGGCGTCTTATTTTCAGGCTGTATGTTCTACCATTTATTCATGGAAAACCAAATGACTCATCTTAATGTAACTCTCCCAAGTTATTCTCCTATGAACAACTTGTTTTAAATTAAAGTAAATATTTAATATTTGTCATAGGATTCACATAAAATGATTTCCTAAAAGGCTAAAGGAAATTAATAAAAATTTACATGTAGGTTTTGAAATGTTTTGAGTGTCTTGAAATTCCAGTTTTATGGCACAATTTATTAGTTCAGAAAAGTGTGATACTTTAAAAATATATTTATAGTTAAGAAATTGATGTCTACAAAGTCCACTTAATAAATCTTCCTCTAAGTTTATTTAGGTACAGGTAAGCATAAATACAGTTACACAAAAAATATGATAAATAGTAACGTGTGTGTAAATTACTTAGGATAACCAAAAAAAAAAAACAGTTGACTAGCTTCCAAAGTTTGAAGTAGACTAAAGGCATTTTCCGGTTCACATGGAATCCAACGATTCCACTTTTAACCCATGCTAATATAACGGCAAATTCGCATCTACAGAGTCCAAGATCAATCCCAACCTTCTGACAAATGCGCTACATTAGCGTTAAAGGTTTGAAGCCGACCCGAAATGGAATGCTCCAGTTCGTGAATGGGAAAACAGTATCGCAGTTTGATGAAATATGAAAATTAGGACTCAAGCAGTGCAATTATGTGAATCTTCCACTCAGCAAAATTTTGAAGCCGACTACTAAAGACAGTCCAGTTATCGCACGGAATGTAATGATAGTTTAATTTTTAAGTACAGTTTGCACCAACACAAAGTAAACTTACAGGTAATCATGCTTCTTAGCTTCTTCACAAAAAAAATTAACCAAAAATTAGCACCTAAACATTCCCATTACAATCACAATCTTCTAGGTAGTATACGCCCGTACTGAAAGATTGAAACTGATCAGCAAAAATTTCCTAAAGTTAGTATGTAACTATTTAAACACAAGTACACATAAGTACAATTATCATATATAGTGTAAAGTACCTAGGATAACCTAAAAAAAACTCTTGACTTATTTCCATTGGGGTCCTTGTTATCCCACATAAATCAAAACCGGAAATGATCTACCTGGAGTGTTCCGTTTGTGTGTAAATACTATACGTACATTTTTTTTCATAAAAATCTTGGGGCACATGTTATGGACCCCAATAGAAATAAGTCATTTTATCTGACTTTTTGAGGTTATCCTAGGTAATCTACACATATGCTGCTATGTATGATAATTTATGTAACTATTTATGTGTACCTATACCTGAATAAACTTACAAACAGCACAACGTAGATTTAATCTTGTAAGTAAGTAAGTAAATTTATTCAGGTATACACAAATACAGTTACATACATTATCATACATAGCAGCATATGTGTAGAGAACCTAGGATAACCCAAAAAAGTCAGACAGAGTGACTTATTTCCATTGGTGTCCTTTTTAATAGTTAATGTGACATTTCTACTGGTCTATATAAAACCAAAGGTCACTAGCACACGCCAATAGCTCCATGAACCTTTTCCTAGTTACAGTACACAAGCGTTGAAAATTTTAATATGATGGGATGAAGCGTTCCCCAGTTATAAACTAAAAATTTGGAATAAGGAAAAAGTTCAGACCACCATTGTAAGGTACTTCCCACTTGGACGATACCTAACTATGCTATTATTCCAACCAGTTAACTAAAAGTATAAATCATATGTAGTGAACACTTTAATACATAAAGAGGAAGAAATAGTACAACGAATCCTGAGTGTTAGTGCTCTGCATTAAAAAAAATCTGTATACGTACTTAAATCCACGAATTTAAACTATCTAAAATACGGATTAAAATCTACTGTGTATGCGTGTAGAAATACACCTCTGTGGGAGTACCCTGTTAAGAAGAGATCATTCATGGTCTGTAGTCTCACTATACGTGTATTTCTAGGTGTATCACACTGAGTTTACTCTATTTATACTTAAAGGTTAGAAAGAAGCTAGATTGCGGCTTTAAATAGTACAAACTGTCTATAGGCTTTAATGTAATGCGGCTGCGGCCTCCAGATGTCACCACAACCTTCACACGTCTGGGAAACCCACACCTGCTGCATGGAACACACCTGTAACAACTCACACTTAGTAATATCTTACTCACCAGAGAGAGCGAGGAAAGAGCCATACAGAGCACGAACAACATCACTGACTTCCCCCATCTTTGTCCAAGATACCGGGATAATGGGGGGTCCGGATCCATGGTGAAACAAAAGTATTTTAAGTCCTCTAAGTTGGTCTACGTCCACGGAATAACGTCTGCTAACGATGCACTACAACGCCCAAGTCAATAACATCCGCTCGTGGGGAAACAGCTAATAGTGTGTGTGAGTAAGCAGCAAAACACACAATGGTGGTGGCAGACACAGCAACAAGCGTACACTCGCCTAGGAGGTGAGAGCACTACTGAGTGCGCACGCGTCTTGACGTCATATATACGTCATTGCTCACGCATGTTGCTGCCATCCTCGAACATTATCTTCATTTTCTCCCTTTAACCGTATATTGCAATATAGCCACTTGACGTACAATTGTACGTCGCTGAAACATGACATCACCACACATTAAGAGTGTCTGACATGGTGAATTCTTCACCATGAATCTAGAGAGTAATAATAATAATATGAGGAGCGTATCATAACACGAATACCATAAAATTAACCAAGGGATACCAAGTGCTATATCCCTGAATTAACGAACCAAGGGATACCAAGTGCTATATCCCTAAATTAACGAACCGAGGGATACCAAGTGCTATATCCCTGAATTATCGAACCAAGGGATACCAAGTGCTATATCCCTGAATTAACGAACCAAGGAATACCAAGTGTTATATCCATAAATTAACGAACCGAGGGATACCAAGTGCTATATCCCTGAATTAACGAACCAAGGGATATCAAGTGCTATATCCCTAAATTAACGAACCAAGGGATACCAAGTGCTATATCCCTAAATTAACGAACCAAGGGATACCAAGTGCTATATCCCTAAATTAACGAACCAAGGGATACCAAGTGCTATATCCCTAAATTAACGAACCAAGTGAAAGGAAATATCGCACCACTGATTAGACAATATTATCGGTTCATATTCATTTCCAGTTATATTATAATCATGGGGGAGCGCTAAACCCGTAGGATTAAATAGGGCACGTGGGGGGGGAATGGAAGGTATTCAGGCTTAATTCAGGGAACCGGAGCACAGATCCAATTCCCTAGATCAAGAGCCCCTCACCAGCCTCAAGGAACCTCCCTTGAGGGGATTCATTTCCAATACCTTGCAATGTTTGCATTAACCTCCAAGTGCAATTAAAACAAATAAATAATATTACTTAAAATAATAATAATAATTATTATTGTTATTATTATTATTATTATTATTATTATTATATATATATATATATATATATATATATATATATATATATATATATATATATATATATATATATATATATATATATATATATATAGTGTGTAAAGGCTAGAAAGTTGAAAGTGAACATAGATAAGAGTAAGGTGATGAGGGTATCAAACTATTTAGATAAAGAAAAATTGGATATCACATTGGAGAGAGGGATTATTTAAGAAGTTTTTTTTTTATATTTTATTTAAAAACATTATGGACAATTTTACATATGTCAAAAATACATCTTAACAAATAAACAGGCGACAATCAATTATTCAATGTTAAGCTGTTTAAACCCGACACAATATATAATATGACAAACACAAGCTATGTACCTCTACAACCTCCTACTAACACCACACATACACTAACCAATATTCTTAATACATCAAGGTCACAAAAACATATGTACAAAGGTGCAGTCCTATGACAATTGATACATGACCATCATAAACATCACTTGTACTTAATATGTACAAAAATTATATATATTACTGTAAACCCTAGTTCACTTTTTAATTCCTTCACAACTCACACTGTATAAATTAACCTTTACTCCTATATCCTTATGCAAGACATATAACAATTATAAAAACCCTTCAATGATGCAACTTGCATCTCAAAATGCAAAATCTGTTATGGTATAATCACATGTCCCTACCCCCCCTATCTACACTCACTTTTGCTCACCATTTGGGATTCAGCAAACCCCCAATTACTTGCTACTTTTTGTACAATATACACATTTAATCCTATATAAACACAAAATATCAACGAGAACAAATTCAACCACTGTAACCTTAAACTTATGTTCTCACTCCTATCGTTGTACAAAAATATAACCCCAAAACCTAAACTACACACACCCATCCTCTACCATACAAAACCTAGCATATACCATGCATACCCTCCTTATCCCTTAAGTCCATCTTTGTGTTAAGCATACACTAAATAGTTATACAATACAAAAACTTATTCAATATTTTTTACAATTACATATCAAGCTAACAATATACATTTGATTCAAGGCCAAAAATGAATCAACTTAAACTGTTCAAAAATAAAATCACGTTATTCTGGCAAAAAAAGGTGTAACCTCCCTCATCCCTTCAATAATCTCGTGCTCACGTATTATTATGCCTACTGGTCTGTCCATTAACCGCCATCCCAGCCACTTTTTCACAAACCACAGTGAAAGCCCCCCTTCACACTACCCCTGACACCCCCACATACCCCTTTTAAGACGGCAGTCGCACAAATACACCTTACACTCAAGTCTTAGTCTGTGTTCTGCAATCCAGGACATAATGCATTCCCCTAAACCCCAAAATAAACAGTCCCCCACTACTACCAAACTCTCCTCATCCACCCATCACCCACACCCTTCCACACATCATGCACACCACCCATACAAAGATACACCCACCTTCCACAACCGCCCCCCTCGACCAGCCCCCTTAGTCGTTCGCCCTATCTAACCCTAAAAGTATTCCCAAATTCATGTGCCTATAGGCCTCAGGAAAAGCCCTTCCCCAATCCCTACCATATCATGGAAGAAGTAAATGTTTTCAGATATTTGGGAGTTGACTTGTCAGCAGATGGGTTTATGAAGGACGAGGTTAACCATAGAATTGATGAAGGAAATAAGTTGAGTGGTGCGTTGAGGTATCTGTGGAGACAAAAAACGTTATCTATGGAGCCAAAGAAAGGAATATATGAAAGTATAGCGGTACCAACACTCTTAAATGGGTGTGAAGCTTGGGTTGTAAATGCTGCAGCGAGGAGGAGGAGGCTGGAGGCAGTGGAGATGTCCTGTCTAAGGGCAATGTGTGGTGTAAATATTATGCAGAGAAGTCCGAGTGTGGAAATTAGGAGGAGGTGTTGAGTTACTAAAAGTATTAGTCAGAGAGCTGAAGAGGGGTTGTTGAGGTGGTTTGGTCATTTAGAGAGAATGGATCAAAGTAGAGTGACTTGGAGAGCGTATAAATCTGTAGGGGAAGGAAGGCAGGGTAGGGGTCGTCCTCGAAAAGGTTGGAGGGAGGGGATAAAGGAGGTTTGATGGGCGAGGGGCTTGGACTTCCAGCAAGCATGTGTGAGCGTGTTAGGAGTGAATGGAGACGAATGGTTTTTGGGACCTCAGGAGCTGTTGGAGTGTGAGCAGGGTAACATTTTGTGAAGGGTTTCACGGAAACCTGTTATTATAGATTTAGCCGGACTTGAGTCCTGGAAATGGGAAGTACAATGCCTGCACAATAAAAGGAGGGGTCTGGGATAGTGACAGCTGGGAGGGACTTATTCTCAGTTGTCGTATCTGAGCTCCTCTGCAAAGACAGTGATTATGTATGAGTGAGGTGAAAGTGTTGAATGATGATGAAAGTATTTTCTTTTTGGGGATTTTCTTTCTTTTTGGGTCACCCTGCCTCGGTGGGAGACGGCCGACTTGAATATATATATATATAGTAGGTAATATCCAAGAGCGGCTAGCTTTTTTGGATGGGGGGCTCTGCCCCTCTCCAAAATTTTGAGTGGGGCTTCCCCCCATTTTTTGAAAAGGAGGCTCTGCCCCCCTTTTTTGGGGACCTCACATTTTTTTTTCTTCCATACTTTTTTTGTATGGGAGACTCCTTCCCCTCCAAAATGTTGAGCGGGGGGTTCCGCCCCCCTTTCGAGAACCTCCTCCTTATCCCCCCTTTCGAGAACTTCCTCCTGAACCCCCACCTTTTTTTACCCCCTACTCTCACCCCCACCCCCTTCTCATTCTCTTACTCCCGGATCGCTCCCACTCCTCGCATCAAGTTTGCGGGTTGCCCATTTTTTTTTTCGTATTAATGTTATATCTTGGAGGGTGCTTCGACTTCCTTAGATTTATTTGTAAACAAATTTAGACATAATGGACGTTATTCATAAGGGCGTTTTTTATCTCCTGGATCTCAGCTAAAGACCATTATGTTATTAGCTTCAATCAAGAGGTAAGCATAAGTGTTGAAGTGGTTATGGGGTTTAAGTGGTAAGCATTTTCAATCAAGAGGTAAGTGGTTTCCCACCTTTTAGATCTCTCGGTACCCTGTAAGGTTTTACCACCAAGTGGTATGTATACCTTGGATATCACAATTTTTCCACTTCAATATGTTTATAAATCAGAGGTGAATCATTACACAATTTCATTTTTTTTTTCAACATTTATTTGTTACACAATTATTACAATTTTCTATTCTTTCGTTAATAACAAATTTTTTTTTCAGTATTACAATACATTTCACATACAACACAATTTTTACATATCACGAATATTACACATTTTCTCTAGTTCAACAAAAGATTTTTTTCTCGTTTCGGTATTACAAAAAAAGATACAACATAGAGGAAAACATTCAACATGGGATCATTCTATTCTGCTACGTTTAGATGGTGGACTATCAGGGTGACCATAAGCCAAGGAATGTTCAGTATCCAGGTGATACCTTTTATTATCAAAGGCTGACAAGCCTCTCTTTGTAATCTTTATTCTTCATATTTCTCCTTTTACATTACTAATAGACTTACAACTGAATAATTACTTATCTAAATTTCTCAAAACATTCTTATATCTTGCATGAGTTAATAATGTCATGAAATGTGATGGAATACCCTTGGCTCTACTGACAGTATTTGATCTTCCAGCTGTCATTATAGAATACATCTTTTCTTTCACTGTTACTAATTCACTTATGTCATAATCACTCTTTTCAAATTTCAATCCTGATCATCCCTTGTATGATAATAGTAGAAAAGGAGAGCTAAGGTTATTGAAATTTGAAAAGAATGATTATGACATAAGTGAATTAGTAGCATTGAAAGCAAAGATGTATTCTGTAATGACAGCTGGAAGATCGGGCCGCGGGGGCGTTGACCCCTGGAATTCTCTCCAGGTAGACTCCAGGTAGAGCCAAGGGTATTCCATCACATTTCATGACATTATGAACTCATGCAAGATATAAGAATGTTTTGAGAAATGTAGATAAGGAATTATTCAGTTGTAAGTCTATTAGTAATGTAAAAGGAGAAATATGAACAGTAAAGATTAAAAAGAGAGGCTTGTCAGCCTTTGATGATAAAAGTTATCACTTGGAGATGTAATGTCTGAGGGCGATGTGTGTTGTTAATATAATGCAGAGAATTCGTAGTTTGAAAATTAGGAGGAAGTGCGGGATTGCCAAAACTATTATCCAGAGAACTGAGGAGGGGTTGTTGAGGTGGTTCAGACATGTAGAGAGGATGGAACAAAATAGAATGACTTCGAGAGTGTATAAATCTGTAGTGGAAGGAAGGCGAGGTAGAGGTCGGCCTAGGAAAGTTTGGAGGGAGGGGGTAAAGGAGGTTTTCTGCAAGGGGCTTGGACTTCCAACAAGCATGCGTGAGCGTGTTAGATAGGAGTGAATGGAGACAAACGGTTTTTAGCACTTGACGTGCTGTTGGAGTGTGAGCAAAGTAACATTTAGGGAAACCGGCAGGCCGGACTTGAGTCCTGGAGATGGGAAGTACAGTGTCTGCACTCTGAAGGAGGGGTGTTGATGTTGCAGTTTTATAAATGTAGTGTAAACGCACCTCTGGCAAGACAGTGAGGGAGTGAATGATGAAAGTTTTTTTTTCGGGCCACCCTGCCTTGGTGGCCACCCTGCCTTGGTGGCAACCCTGCCTTGGTGGGAAACGGCCGATGTGTTAATAAAATATATATATATATATATATATATATATATATATATATATATATATATATATATATATATATATATATATATATATATATATTATTTATTTTATTAACACATCGGCCGATTCCACCAAGGCAGGGTGGCCCGAAAAGAAAACTTTCATCATCATTCACTCCATCACTGTCTTGCCAGAAGGGTGCTTTACACTACAGTTATAAAACTGCAACATTAACACCCTCCTTCAGAGTGCCGGCACTGTACTTCCCATCTCCAGAACTCAAGTCCGGCCTGCCGGTTTCCTGAATCCCTTCATAAATGTTACTTTGCTCACACTCCAACAGCACGTCAAGTATTAAAACCATATGCCTCCATTCACTCCTATCAAATACGCTCACACATGCTTGCTGGAAGTCCAAGCCCCTCGCACACAAACTTCCTTTACCCTCCCTCCAACCTTTCCTAGGCCGACCCTACCCGCCTTCCCTCCACTACAGATTTATACACTCTCGAAGTCACTCTGTCTCGTTCCATTCTCTCTACATGTCCAAACCACCTCAACAACCCCTCCTCAGCTCTCTGGACAATCGTTTTGGTAATCCCGCACCTCCTCCTAATTTCCAAACCGAATTCTCTGCATTATATTCACACCACACATTGACCTCAGACATGACATCTCCACTGCCTCCAGCCTTCTCCTCGTTGCAACATTCATCACCCATGCTTCACACCCATATAAGAGCGTTGGTATAACTATACTCTCATACATTCCCTCTTTACTTCCATGGACAAGGTTCTTTGTCTCCACAGACTCCGAAGTGCTCCACTCACCCTTTTCCCCTCATCAATTCTATGATTCACCTCATCCTTCATAGACCCATCCGCCGACATGTCCACTCCCAAATATCTGAATACATTCACCTCCTCCATACTCTCTCCCTCCAATCTGATATCCAATCTTTCGTCACCTATTCTTTTGTTATCCTCATCACCTTACTCTTTCCTATATTCACTTTCAATTTTCTTCTTTTACACACCCTACCAAATTCATCCACCAACCTCTGCAGCTTCTCTTCAGAATCTCCCAAAAGCACAGTGTCATCAGCAAAAAGCAACTGTGACAACTCCCACTTTGTATTTGCTTCTTTATCTTTTAGCCCAACACCTCTTGCCAAGACCCTCGCATTCACTTCTCTTACAACCCCATCTATAAATATATTGAACAACCACGGTGACATCACACATCCTTGTCTAAGGCCCACTTTTACTGGGAAATAGTCCCCTTCCCTCCTACACACTCTAACCTGAGCCTCACTATCCTCATAAAAACTCTTCACTGCTTTCAGTAACCTTCCTCCTATTCCATACACCTGCAACATCTGCCACATTGCCCCCTATCTACCCTATCATACGCCTTTTCCAAATCCATAAATGCCACAAAAACATCTTTACCCTTATCCAAATACTGTTCACCTATATGTTTCACTGTAAACACTTGGTCTACACACCCCCTACCTTTCCTAAAGCCCCTTGTTCATCTGCTATCCTGCTTTCTGTTTTACTCTTAATTCTTTCAATAATAACTCTACCATACACTTTACCAGGTACACTCAACAGACTTATTCCCCTATAATTTTTGCACTCTCTTTTGTCCCCTTTGCCTTTATACAAAGGAACAATACACGCTCTCTGCCAATCCCTAGGTACCTTACCCTCTTCCATACATTTATTAAATAATAGCACCAACCACTCCAAAATTATATTCCCACCTGCTTTTAACATTTCTATCTTTATCCCATCAATCCCAGCTGCCTTACCCCTTTCATTCTACCCACTGCCTCACGAACTTCCCTACACCCACAACTGGCTCTTCCACACTCCTACAAGATGTTATTCCTCCTTGCCCTACACACGAAATCACAGCTTCCTGTCTTCATCAACATTTAACAAATCCTCAAAATATTCTCTCCATCTTCCCGATACCTCTAACTCTCCATTTAATAATTCTCCTCTCCTATTTTTAACTGTCAAATCCATTTGTTCTCTAGGCTTCCTCAACTTATTAATCTCATTCCAAAACTTTTTCTTATTTTCAACAAAATTTGCTGATAACATCTCACCCACTCTCTCATCTGCTCTCTTTTTACATTGCTTCATCACTCTTTTAACCTCTCTTTTTCTCTCCATATACTCTTCCCTCCTTGCATCACTTCTACTTTGTAAAAACCTCTCATATGCTAACTTTTTCTCCCTTACTACTCTCTTTATATCATCATTCCACCAATCGCTCCTCTTCCCTCCCGCACCCACTCGCCTGTAACCACAAACTTCTGCTGAACACTCTAACACTACATTTTTAAATCTACCCCATACATTTTCGACCCCATTGCCTACACTCTCACTAGCCCATCTATCCTCCAATAGTTGTTTATATCTTACCCTAACTGCCTCCTCTTTTAGTTTATAAACCTTCACCTCTCTTTTACTTACTAATTCTATTTTCCTTGTATCCCATCTACCTTTTACTCCCACTGTAGCTATAACTAAAAAGTGATCTGATATATCTGTAGCCCTCTATAAACATGTACATCCTGAAGTCTACTTAACAGTCTTTTATCTACCAATACATAGTCCAACAAACTACTGTCATTACGCCCTACATCATATATATATATATATATATATATATATATATATATATATATATATATATATATATATATATATATATATAATATAACTGATCTAATTAGCTAATAAATAAAAATAATGTTTGGCTCTTCCTGTTCATGATATGAGATCTTAATCTATATTTTTTTGTATCTTTTATAAAATGCGATGTTATCATATCTCGTTTCCTGGTATCAGGCAACGAGGGCAAGACTGGCTTATGGTTCACTGGCAGTGCGTTCAACTCACATCCTTCGTCGGCTTCATTCCTGGGCCACGTTTACTTGCTCCTGTCCACCTTGCGGTAAGATGTTACCTGGGTGTCAGCGGACAGACGTGGGTAGCATCCTGGGCACGGGGACGAAACTTACCGTGCTTGTGTTCTTGAGTTGTCATGGTTACTATTTCGAATAATGTTGCTGTACTTGTTGCTGTTGTTGTTGTGGGTGCTGTTGTTGTGTTATTGTTGTCTTTGTCGTCGTTGTTATTCATTTTTCTGTTTTATCTTTTTCTTCTTCTATTTTTCTTGTTTCTTTGTTTTTTCTTCCTCCTCCTCTGAGAGAATACATACACTAACAGGCGTATTTTTCCCTTCGCATATATGCTTTTAAATTTACTTTGATTCCTATTTTAGTTACCGTATTTTGCGGCTTATTAGACGTATTTTTTTCCCCATAAAATGTTTCCAAAAACCGTCCTGCGTCCTATAAGCTGAAGGTGAGTGACGGGAGCTATAAGTCTGGGGGGGTGGGGTGGACTGTAGCTCCCAGTTACGTCCCATGACGAGCCATTGAAACTAAAACAAGTCTTATAAGCCGCTAAATACAAAATACGATAATAATAATTATAATTATAATACCTAGCATACTCTATGAATATCATAGAGTAGCAACACTTGGATATCTTTACTAATGAAAGGTTTCGCTTGTAGTACAGGTTTCTTCAGTCGAATATAAGTGATAATATGAAGTGGAGTGGTAGTTCCTGAGGTGATCACAACCTCAGCTTTAATAATAATATAATTTAATAATCTTTATTTCTACAAGTACATGTACAAGGTATACAGTCCTAGCTGACATCTACTGTATAGAAAGCTGCTTGTTATGCAGAGCATTTTGGACAAATTAGATCAATTTTGTCCCAGGATGCGACCCACACCAGTCGACTAACACCCAGGTACCCATTTCACTGATGGGTAACATTGGACAGCAGGTATATTAAAGAAACACGTCCTAATGTTTTCCAACCGTACCGGGGGATCGATCCCTGGACCATAGTGTGTGAGCTAAGTGCACTAGCGATCGAGCTACAGGATACCTTGATAGATGATCTATCAAGGTTGACATGTTGATGATGGTCTCTACCTGTGTCCGAAAGATCAAAATTTGGATTATTTTCCTAGTGGATCTGGTCCCAAATCTTCTCACATAAATCATTCCCTATGAAAGGAAAAGACTGAGCAGACAGTGCAACTTAACCCCAAATGAAAAGTAGGGGCGCCATTAGTACACTAAGAGAAAACACAATAAGTGTCAGGGGCCCAAGACTGTTCAACAGCCTCTCATCATTCATAAGGGAAATTACCAATAGACCCCTGGCTGTCTTTATGAGGGACCTAGATAGATTCCTAAAGTCAGTGCCTGACCAGCCGGGCTGTGGTTCGTATGTTGGATTGCATGTGGCCAGCAGTAACAGTCCGGTTGATGAGGTCCTAATTCTCTGGGAGGCCTGGTCATAGACCTGGCCGCGGGGGCGTTGGCCCCAAGGACACCCTCCAGGTAAACTCCAAGTAGATAGATCATATTGTCAGGAGATTTAAATTTACAGTATATAGAAAGTTAACTAATGTGGCCTCGTTCATTCACTATACCTGGAGTATACCTGGAGAGGGTTTCGGGGGTCAACGCCCCAGCGGCCAGGTCTGAGACCAGGCCTCGTGGTGGATCAGGGTCTGATCAACCAGGCTGTTATTAATATCATGAAACAAAAGTTAAAAACAAAAAAAAATGTTTTTCTTACAATGTTTTTGAAGGCCTTACGTTTCTGCAGCCCAGAATTGCTAGGTGATGCAATTGGTAAGATCTTTGAAATTTCCTCAAAATTAAGATATCCCATGGACTGTATGTAAGCGTTACTGGTAGCAAAGAAGACATTCTATACGAGGGAATCCAGGTAAGGTAAGTGCCCTTTGTCCTAAAATAAAAATTTTGTTAGATTACTGGGACGGTTAAACACAGGCTAATCAAGAATGGTCTGACCATTGTAGCTGGGAGAGTTTACAAGGTCCCCTGCACTGTGTCCCTTTTATAATATAAGAAAATCAGGGAAACTGCTTGAAGCTAGATCATTAAAACACCTTTGTCAGGATGACACATGTGTCCAGTGAGGTTCTTAACTATATTTGAGCTTGTAATGCCAACCCAACTGTCGAAAGCCCAGATCATTGTCCCTAACAGTTCTGTCAGGGAAAGAAAAGTAATAGAATCCTCTCTTATGTAAAATAACGATCATACTTTCTGAAATTTGAGTCAAGCATTATACAAATTTGATCCCTATTTAGTCGAGTCAATAGTTTACTCTCTCAACAAGGGCGTTTGACGATATCTGCGTGATGTTCATTATGGTAGTTATGCAATGTTGAAGCACATATTGGTAGTTTTGAACAGGTGTGTGCTACACCTGTCGTCTCCCTTGAATGAGCATATTTCTCTGATTTTCCAAACTACCTGTCACTATGCCATGATGGTAGGCTTTACGAGACGTTTGTTAAGCAATATTACGACACAATCAGTGGTAGTTATACAATGTTGTCTAGCGTTCTGGTAGTTTTGGACAAACTTGTGTTAGACCTGTCATCTCCCTGTCTGGTGTGCCAATGTTTCACTCATCATGCCTTCAATCATGTCGTTCACATACACCAGAAACAGCACCGGTCCTAGGACTGACCCCTGTGGAACCCCTCTCGTCACCGGCGCCCACTCTGACACCTCGTCACGTACCATGACTCGCTGATGTCTTTCCGACAGGTATTTCCTGATCCATTGCAGTGTCTTCCCTGTTATCCCTGCCTGATCCTCCAGTTTATGCACTAATCTCTTGTGTGGAACTGTGCCAAAAGCCTTCTTACAGTCCAAAAAAATGCAATCTACCCTCCCCTCTCTCTCTTGTCTTACTGCTGTCACCTTGTCATAGAACTCCAGTAGATTCGTGACACAGGATTTTCCGTCCTTGAAACCGTGCTGGATGTCATTGATAAGCTCATTCCCTACTAGGTGCTCCACCACTCTTCTCCTGATAATCTTCTCCATGACCTTGCATACTATACATGTCAGTGACACTGGTCTGTAGTTTAATGCTTCGTGTCTGTCTCCTTTTTTAAAAATTGGGACTACATTTGCTGTCTTCCATACCTCAGGTAGTCGCCCTGTTTCGATAGATGTGTTGAAGATTGTTTGTTAGTGGTATACATAGCGCCTCTGCTCCCTCTCTAAGGACCCATGGAGAGATGTTATCCGGCCCCATCGCCTTTGAGGTATTCTTTCTCGGTTGTATGTATTGTGTCCAACACTTGATGGTGTACCCCACTTCTCCATCTTTCCGAAGTTCTTTCTGTCTCGTCTGTGAACACTTCTTTGAATCTCCTGATGTGGCTGTACAACAGCTTCAGGTCAGATTTGGCTTTCGCTGCTATGTCATTTTCGTGTGTGTGTACTCACCTAATTGTGGTTGCAGGGGTCGAGACTCAGCTCATGGCCCCGCCTCTTCGCTGTCCGCTACTGGGTCTCTGCTCTCCCTGCTCCATGAGCTTTATCATACCTTGTCTTAAAACTATGTATTGTTCCCGCCTCCACTATATCGTTCGCTAGACTATTCCACTTCCTAACTACTCTATGGCTGAAGAATTGCTTCCTAACATCCCTTCGACTCATCTGAGTCTTCAGCTTCCAGTTGTGTCCCCTTGTTTCTGTGTTCCCTCTCTGGAACATCCTGTCACTATCTACCTTGTCAATTCCCCGCAGTATTTTGTATGTCATTATCATGTCTCCTCTAACCCTTCTGTCCTCCAGTGTTGTTAGTCCTATGTACTCACCTAATTGTACTCACCTAATTGTGGTTGCAGGGGTCGATACTCAGCTCCTGGCCCCGCCTCTTCGCTGTCTGCTACTGGGTCTCTGCTCTCCCTGCTCCATGAGCTTTATCATACCTCGTCTTAAAACTATGTATGGTTCCTGCCTCCACTATATCTTTCTGTGTGTGTGTGTGTGTGTGTGTGTGTGTGTACTCACCTATTTGTACTCACCTATTTGTGGTTGCAGGGGTCGAGTCATAGCTCCTGGCCCCGCCTCTTCACTGATTGCTACTAGGTCATCTCTCTCCCTGCTCCATGAGCTTTATCAAACCTCGTCTTAAAACTATGTATGGTTCCTGCCTCCACTACGTCACTTTCTAGGCTATTCCACTTCTTGACAACTCTATGACTGAAGAAATACTTCCTAACATCCCTTTGACTCATAGGAGTCTTCAACTTCCAACTGTGTCCCCTTGTTTCTGTGTCCCCTCTCTGGAACATCTTGTCTCTGTCCACCTCATCTATTCCTCGCAGTATTTTATATGTCGTTATCATGTTTGTGTGTGTGTGTGTGTGTGTGTGTGTGTGTGTGTGTGTGTGTGTGTGTGTGTGTGTTGTTTGTATGTGTGTGTGTATTAAACACATTATCAGTTTTATTTCATGAAGTATACTTATTATCTACACAGACAGCAGTAGGTGTATAAGCAACACAGGTGAGCTAGTAGGGAGAACACCACACCGGTGCTGCCTTCAATTAGCCTGCCACCCGGAAAGGTTAAAGGTCACGGGGAGCGGCGCTCCCCGTTCTTCCTGGCCCCTGAATTCACCTTTCTTTACAAACGCTGAAAGCTGCAGCCAGCCAGAGGAACGCATTCGTATTAGAAGCATAGACGATATACTCACCTATGCATCTTAAAAAACTAATACAATGCTATAATAATAATAATAATAATAATAATAATAATAATAATAATAATCTTTATTTCTACAAGTACATGATGCAACTTATACAGACCATAGCTAACATCAACTACATACTATATATAAAGCACCTTGTTATGCAGAGCATTTCGGGAAAATTAGGTAAATTTTGTCCCCAGGATGCGACCCACACCAGTTGACTAATATAAAGGTACCTATTTACTGTTAGGTGAACAGAGACAGCAGGTGTCTTAAGGAAACACGCCCAATCTTCCCACCCGTACCGGGGATCGAAACACGGACACTTATTGTATGAGTTGATTGCGCTACCAACATACCTAGATTTTACTAACTGTATACAATTAAATAAGACACATTATGCTGAGCATTTCTGGCAAATTAGGTCCTTGTCCCAGGATGCGACCCACGCCAGTCGACTAACTCCCAGGTACCCATTTTACTGATGGGTGAACATAGACAACCGGTGTAAAGAAACACGCCCAGTGTTTCTACCCTCTCTGGGAATCGAACGCAGACCCTCGCCGTGTGAAGCGAGAGCTTTAGCAACCAGGCCACGGGGCCTGAAGTTTATTTTATTATTATTTTGACACAATGTAGAGTTGTAGAATAATTCAACGATACATACACGCTCTAGTAGTGAACACAGAACACATAGTTACACAGACAGTGAACACAGAACACACTTATCTTCAACATAACCTCAAGTTACTTTGTTAAGTTTATCGAATGAAGAAGTAAACTGAATATATCCTGAACAACATTTGTGAACAACTGTATCATCACATCATGAACAATACTTGTGAACAACTGTATCATCACATCATGAACAATACTTGTGAACAACTGTATCATCACATCATGAACAATACTTGTGAACAACTGTATCATCACAGCATGAACAACACTTGTGAACAACTGTATCATCACAGCATGAACAACACTTGTGAACAACTGTATCATCCTAGCATGAACAACACTTGTGAACAACTGTATCTTCCCAGCATGAACAACATTTGTGAACAACTGCATCATCACAGCATGAACAATACTTGTGAACAACTGTATCATCACAGCATGAACAATACTTGTGAACAACTGTATCATCACAGCATGAACAACACTTGTGAACAACTGTATCATCCCAGCATGAACAATACTTGTGAACAACTGTATCATCACAGCATGAACAACTCTTGTGAACAACTGTATCATCCCAGCATGAACAACACTTGTGAACAACTGCATCATCACAGCATGAACAATACTTGTGAACAACTATATCATCACAGCATGAACAACACTTGTGAACAACTGTATCATCCCAGCATGAACAACACTTGTGAACAACTGTGTCATCCCAGCATGAACAACACTTGTGAACAACTGCATCATCACAGCATAAACAATAATTGTGAACAACTGTATCATCACACCATGAACAACATTTGTGAACAACTGTATCATCACAGCATGAACAACACTTGTGAACAACTGTGTCATCCCAGCATGAACAACACTTGTGAACAACTGCATCATCACAGCATTACCAATAATTGTGAACAACTGTATCATCACACCATGAACAACATTTGTGAACAACTGTATCATCCCAGCATGAACAACACTTGTGAACAACTCTATCATCACACCATGAACAACTCTTGTGAACAACTAAATATGTTAGAAAGTTTACTTAGGTACAGGTACTCATAAGTATGATTATCATACATAGTTCAATATATGTGTAAATTACCCAGAATAATGGAAAAAATGTCGGACGAAGTGACTTATTTCCATTGGAGTCCTTGGCTTGTTTCCATTGGAGTCCTTAGCTAATTTCCATTGGAGTCCTTGGCTTATTTCCATTGGAGTCCTTGGCTTATTTTCATTGGAGTCCTTGGCTTGTTTCCATTGGAGTCCTTGGCTTATTTCCATTGGAGTCCTTGGCTTATTTCCATTGGAGTCCTTGGCTTATTTCCATTGGAGTCCTTGGCTTATTTCCATTGGAGTCCTTGGCTTATTTTCATTGGAGTCCTTGGCTTGTTTCCATTGGAGTCCTTGGCTTATTTTCATTGGAGTCCTTGGCTTGTTTCCATTGGAGTTCTTGGCTTATTTTCATTGGAGTCCTTGGCTTGTTTCCATTGGAGTCCTTGGCTTATTTTCATTGGAGTCCTTGGCTTGTTTACATTGGAGTCCTTGGCTTATTTACATTGGAGTCCTTGGTTTATTTCCATTGGAGTTCTTGGCTTATTTCCATTGAGTCCTTGTTGCAACAATTGCACATTACAGTGAGAGTTACTACACACTGTTCCATGTTTCAACACAAGTAGTATAGATGATGTTACAGAAAATTACAAAAATCAGACCATTGATTTACGTGTGAGTTAATGTTGTCTAAATGAGCTGTATCTTTGTTTATGTTGAACCTTAGGAAGGATATAATGTTAGAGGTGAGGTTGTCGTATGGGATGATGTATAAAGAGAATACAATTGTCAGGATAAGAATGTCGAGTCACGGAGGACCTTCAAGAGATCATTTATCCAATATAAAATGTCTGGCTTTGTCAGAACGTCTGGGTTATAACCTTCACAATAAAGAACACTGAAGAACGTGGGGGTTATAACCTTCACAATAAAGAACACTGAAGAACGTGGGGGTTATAACCTTCACAATAAAGAACACTGAAGAACGTGGGAGTTATAACCTTCACAATGTAGAACACTGATAAACATCTGGAGTTATACCCTTCACAATGTAGAACACTGATGAACATCTGGAGTTATACCTTTCACAATGTAGAACACTGATGAACATCTGGAGTTATACCCTTCACAATGTAGAACACTGATGAACATCCTGATCATCCTTAAACTGCTCCATCTCATCTACCTCTTTATCCAGCTCCTTTATCTTATCTTGTTATTGCTACTCTTCCTCATCTTTCTTCACTCCTTCACCTCCTTTTCCTCTTCTCCCTTATCTACTTCCTCATTTATTGTCCTCCTCATCTTATTCTCTTCTTTCTCCTCCTTCTCATTCTTTCCCTCAGTCTTCCCCGTCTATTACCTCTCCTCCTCCTCAGTCTTCCCCGTCTATTACCTCTCCTCCTACTCAGTCTTCCCCGTCTATTACCTCTCCTCCTCCTCAATCTTCCCCGTCTATTACCTCTCCTCCTCCTCAATCTTCCCCGTCTATTACCTCTCCTCCTCCTCAATCTTCCCCGTCTATTACCTCTCCTCCTCCTCAGTCTTCCCCGTCTATTACCTCTCCTCCTCCTCATTCTTCCCCGTCTATTACCTCTCCTCCTCCTCAGTCTTCCCCGTCTATTACCTCTCCTCCTCCTCAATCTTCCCCGTCTATTACCTCTCCTCCTCTTCAGTCTTCCCCGTCTATTACCTCTCCTCCTCCTCAGTCTTCCCCGTCTATTACCTCTCCTCCTCCTCAATCTTCCCCGTCTATTACCTCTCCTCCTCAATCTTCCCCGTCTATTACCTCTCCTCCTCAATCTTCCCCGTCTATTACCTCTCCTCCTCAATCTTCCCCGTCTATTACCTATCCTCCTCCTCAATCTTCCCCGTCTATTACCTCTCCTCCTCCTCAGTCTTCCCCGTCTATTACCTCTCCTCCTCCTCAATCTTCCCCGTCTATTACCTCTCCTCCTCCTCAGTCTTCCATGTCTATTACCTCTCCTCCTCCTCAATCTTCCCCGTCTATTACCTCTCCTCCTCAATCTTCCCCGTCTATTACCTCTCCTCCTCCTCAATCTTCCCCGTCTATTACCTCTCCTCCTCAATCTTCCCCGTCTATTACCTCTCCTCCTCCTCAGTCTTCCCCGTCTATTACCTCTCCTCCTCCTCAATCTTCCCCGTCTATTACCTCTCCTCCTCCTCAATCTTCCCCGTCTATTACCTCTCCTCAATCTTCCCCGTCTATTACCTCTCCTCCTCCTCAGTCTTCCCCGTCTATTACCTCTCCTCCTCCTCAATCTTCCCCGTCTATTACCTCTCCTACTCCTCAATCTTCCCCGTCTATTACCTCTCCTCCTCCTCAATCTTCCCCGTCTATTACCTCTCCTCGTCCTTGTCTAAGGATAAGTCACTTTTCTTCTTGAGATAGTAAAGTGGCAGACACTGCCACTACCTGATGCAACTGGACAGTACCAGAGGCACTGTCCAGTTGTTCACAGTTTTCAGCATCACAAGCTAAAACGGTATCTCTGTAGCTGGGTTGGTAGCACACTTAGCTCACACACTGAAATCGGTAGTTCGATCCCCGGTACGGGTGGAAACATTGGGCGTGTTTCCTTAAGACACCTGCTGTCCATGTTCACCTAGCAGTAAGCAGGTACCTGGGTGTTATCCGACTGGTGTGGGTCGCATCCTGGGGACAAACTTAACCTAATTTGCCAGAAATGCTCTGTATAACCAGAGGCTTTCTATATAATATGTCATTGATGTACTCACCTAATTGTACTCACCTAATTGTACTCACCTAATTGTGGTTGCAGGGGTCGAGACTCAGCTCCTGGCCCCGCCTCTTCGCTGTCCGCTACTGGGTCTCTGCTCTCCCTGCTCCATGAGCTTTATCATACCTTGTCTTAAAACTATGTATGGTTCCCGCCTCCACTATATCGTTCGCTAGACTATTCCACTTCCTAACTACTCTATGGCTGAAGAAATGCTTCCTAACATCCCTTTGACTCATCTGAGTCTTCAGCTTCCAGTTGTGTCCCCTTGTGTCTGTGTTCCCTCTCTGGAACATCCTGTCACTATCTACCTTGTCGATTCCCTGCAGTATTTTGTATGTCGTTATCATGTCTCCTCTAACCCTTCTGTCCTCCAGTGTTGTTAGTCCTATTTACATCAACCTTTCTTCATATGGCAGTCCAATGAGTTGTGGAACTAGCCTTGTCGCAAACCTTTGCACTTTCTCTAATTTCTTGACGTGCTTATTATTATTATTATTATTATTATTATTATTATTATTATTATTATTATTACCTTACTGTATTTACAGAATACTCAGCTCTAACACTGACCTAGTGTTGAGACTCTTCTTGGAGAGATGACACAGGACACAGACACAACACATGGAACACATCCTGGAAAGCTGACACAGGACACAGACACAACACATGAAACACATCCTGGAAAGCTGACACAGGACACACAGACACAACACATGAAACACATCCTGGAAAGCTGACACAGGACACAGACACAACACATGAAACACATCCTGGAAAGCTGACACAGGACACACAGACACAACACATGAAACACATCCTGGAAAGCTGACACAGGACATATAAACACAACACATGAAACACATCCTGGAGAGATGACACAGGACACATGAACACAACACAGGGAACAGGTATCTCTCTGACATACCACTTCACATCCGTCTGGCGCTCGGCAGACGGAGGATCGATTCTCCAGCACGTCTTGGGGGTGAATGACCCATATGAGTTTAGCGCTTAAGATGAATCATAAAAAAAATATTATTATCTGACATATCACGTGATCGACCTCAGTAAAAACTCCATGAAAAATAAAAGTCAAATACTTTAAAACAGTTCTTAATAATAATAATAATAGAATATAGGGAGGTAGCACCTCTGGAACTGCCCTGGGGAACCTCATCCTCAGAGAAAAGAATAAACTTACTTCAGGGAAAACTCTAGGTTCTCCCTGAAGCTGTTTGAAAATTTTCTCCTACCACCCCCTATATTTTTTATATACTTTATTTAAAGACAAAATACATTAACAAAATACATTGACAAGAATGCAATAGTGAGTAAAACAACATATATAACAACTTAGAGCTACATCTCAAATACTTCGTCCAGCTCCCCGGCAGTGGGCCGCGTGCCCAGAATGCTGCAGGCATTTACCCTCTGGATAGCAACACGAGTCTCTGAAAGAGGAAGCTGGCCGCCCTGTGGTCCTTTGTTTATATGAGTTTTTCACCCAGCTCTTTGAGAAACTTTAGAGCACATTTGCCCCATGCTCCAAGGGTCTCCGACCCTATTGGGGTGAAGTTATAGCAAGGGGAAAGGCCTTCATATTTGCGGGTCTTCTGGGTCTCCTGTGGCTGGCAGCTCCACCCCCTTCAGCTACGGAGTATGGCAAGTAGATGTCTGCCATTGTGGCGGCACAGGTGTAGTCCCAAGCAATCTGCTTACCATCCTTCCAGGGTAGCATAGTGGCTCCATCATGACGCTTTTGACTTCCATCAGACCTCTGCACTTGGGGTTCCCGTTGAGGTGGGCAACAGGCTGTGGCGAGGCTTCTCTTTATGATGTCATTGACCTCCTCATGTCTAGCATACTTCCCTTCTGATGTGTGACACACGAGACCATGAAGTCCGAATTGATCAGCCGTCGCCCTGCCGCAAATACACCTATGTTCGGTGAGTATGGGGGCGGCTAGGCGAAGAGCAACACCAATCCGAATGTCTTGTGGGTCGAGTCGAGTGCCCAGGGAGGAATTGGGAATGGCTAGAAGGAAATCTGAGTGTGGTGCCTTCACCGCTAGGAGACGAGCTTTGTCCTTTCGTGAAGCGTTGGTGAGCATTGTGTTGGCAATTTTTTCCATGGTCGGTTTGTCCCAGTGGGACTGTTTGTGCTCTTTGGGAGGGGCTGGTCTACTGGAGGAGTCTGCAAGGGTGTCCCACCGCACGGCTGCTTCAATGAACCTGCGGTCTTGAGCTCCCACCATACCTCTCAAGCGTTCGGGGACAATCTTCTTGACTAATCCACCGGAAGCCAAACACGACGACATGTATGTATGTATGTATGTATATTATTTTTAATTCCACAGCAGGATTCGAACCTGCACACACTATATCAAGGTACGCAGTACTTTAGCCACACTGCGTACCTTGATGCAGTTGATACCTAAAGCGTCCGTAAATAATTAATGCGTACCTCTAGTACGTAATGTAACTTGTTTGCCTGAACTACCTAACATCCTGGCTCATGTGTCAGTGTCACCACCTATGTTGATCACCTAATTTATAATGTATCCAAAACGGACTACCTCGTTATTTTACTGTCTCTACAGGTTCACGTGTGTCCATCTTGACTTACCTATGTATCCATGTGTCATGGGATCGCCTTCCTCCTGATCAGATGAATGGAAAAATATATAATAAATAACTTACTGAGGAAAAATAATGAAAAAAATTAGAAAGTATTTTATTATCATAAAAAATTGCCGTCTTTAGTTCAAGTTTGATCCCGAGACAAGAGATTGTTCTTAATCCACGATGTTTTCTTCAGATGTCATGAAGATATAATGTTCTTTATCCTTGGTAGACGGTGGTAGTCTGATCTTATGTAGATGCAGAAGCTTCTTTCATTTCTGGTTCTCAATATCTCACTTCAGATCGCCAGGGAGAGATGAGGAATCGGTATGTCCCACTAAGTCCCGTCGCCGGGGATCTAGCTCACAAAAATATCGAGCGTCTGCTGTGGAAGACCACGCCAGCAGCACAGCTGCCAATGACAAAATAGAAAAAAAAACCACTCGTTACAAGATGCTTATTCAGTATAACATTAAAGACAAAGGCTGGTAATTATACTTCATTACTGGTAACCAGGTTTAACAAAAAAAAAAAAAAAAAATATTCCTGATAAATCACCTTACCTGATCAGGATAAGAGTGGAAGTGAAGTGACGATTCCAGCTCCAAACCAAACCAGGTAAGTTAATACTACCAGGAATAGGGAAAACAAAACTCAGATTAAAAGAAATCTCGGGTTTTACAGTGGCCCGCTAGATGGCAGTGCGGACGGCTACTCGCCATGTATCTTAACTTTCAAGCAATCAATCTTGAATTGACTCCAGGCAGAGGGACTGATTACATCAAACTCCATCTGATCTTCAACCATTCTTACTGGACTAAGGAAACCACTGGATGGCGAAACGATACCACAATAAAGATACCCGGGTGTTGAACAAGTGTCTCATTCACCATCAGCTTCTCTGATACACCAGGTCTGAAATGGTGAGGGTAGAGTCTGACTAGAAATATTTTTACAAAGGTTACATTAGTCTCAGGGTCTCGGAGAAGTATAAACAAACATCTTCGCAAACCAAGACTCATGGATAATGGTACAAAGACACAGAGGCACTTATAAGGAGTCCGTTATTGAAGACTTTTCGCCCATGTGGTGGACTTCAGCAAGTCACAAGCATCAGAAAGTCACACAAGCATTTGTGGTCACAGCAGAGCCCATAGTGACCTTCCTAGTGTACAGAAATGTACCTAGCAGGATGACTCTTATTACTCAGGCATGGTGTGGTAGTTACAACATTGGATTACTAATTTTAGAGTTAGATTTCAAAAGATTTGTCTGGGACGTGAACGAGGGAAGCCAAAACGTAAGTGAGAAATTGTATGGTGATACCGACAAGGTGTGGGAAATGGCTCTTATGTACAGTTCAGGACATTTATTAAAGGAAACGTTTCCTTTAATAAATGTCCTGAACTGTACCAAAAAGCAAGTCATGGTGCCAGCTGCAACATGAGACCTACTACACTGAGACGTGCCACGTACGTGCACGTTAGCACGGTCACCAGCCGCCACATACGTGCACTTTAGCACGGTCACCAGCCGCCACATACGTGCACTTTAGCACGGTCATCAGCCGCGACATACTGCAAGTGTTTATACAGATAGTCCAAGAACATGAGATCAAATTCAACCAAAAGTGGGAAGAAAATTCCTTAGACGCTGATATTTTTCAGGTTCCACTCAGAGTGAGGCTCTAATTAACATATTAAAACGGTCCTGGAATACCACACCAGCGGCAAAAAACCTGGAAATTCAAGATGTCTTCCCTAATGATAGTTTTTATTGATAATATTCAAGACTTTATAACTCTGCATCAAGTGATCCAGCACTGGTGTGTAATATCTCGGTATTAAGGTTTTGCTTACGGAATTCATTTATGGAGACTAAAATTCCTTCCAGAAATTTTTAAGATGAGAAATGAGTAAAATATCACCATTTTGGTGTGAAAATATAAAATTTCAACAATTTTTCAGTAAATAAATGAAATTAAGTAAAGTAAAATAACCGACACATCGTTCAGGTGAAAAAAAATAATAGTGAAAAACTAACTAATTATCATTTTTATAAAATGTGGAAATGCCCTCACAACGCCTTTGTTAAATCAGGTTAAATAACACATTATCATTACATAATTACTGTGGCTCATTCAGTGGACTCGTTGGGATAAAACTGTCAAGTGTATAATGTGTGTATTTACTTATACTCTGCATGGCTTACATAACGCTTGGTTAATCATCAGGTACCCCAAATACATGGGAATCAGCTTGGATGCTAAGGCAAGTAAGTCCATGAGAGTGACTGTACATAACTGAACACTAACTCTGCTTTCCGGCAGTCCCAGGACGGTTGTGTAGTCACAGGTGATAGACAGTACTGTGGCTGAGGTAACTAACTCATCTGTCGCTATGGCTATCAATGTGGCAGTTACTGTCGCTCTCCAAACCTATTCCAAGTAAGATAGTTCATTACTAATCACTGTTGCGCAGTGTGATAGGTGCGGTATGAATGAAATTTGGCTGCTGCGCTTATATGATGCTCTGTTTCGATATTAAACACAGAGGACAAAGATGGTTTATTGATTGATCAGCTGTAAATAATATAGTGCTGTTCATCCAGTCACTTTCCTCTATCTGATCCATATAACCGCAGAGTAAAAGCGTCTCAGGCTCTTGCTATTTCTTCATGGGTATTGTTTAGTAAAATACACTCACTGGCCATAGTCTTTTGTATCTCTGGCTGCACTACTGGCCCGTAGGTCTTTCTGCTGTTCGGATGATGTTACATGGACCCTTGTGAATACCTCCAGTGAGCAAAAGACCAGGAAATTATAGGGCAAAACATACACTCACTTTGTCAAAACTCTGTGATCCTTCTATCATGTGTCATGCCTCCTGAAATATTTAGCAACTGCAATAACTCTTGTTCAGTTGTTTGATCAGAGACATTTCCTACCCAAAAACCAGTTGTATGGCGAATAGTAAGGTACTCTCTATCAGTGAACTTCTGGTACTCCTCAGAACTCCTTCTGCTCAGGATTTCCATGTTCTGCACAGGGAAGTCTTACTGACTTTGCATGTGTAAAGTGGCCAGCAGCATAAGACGGTGAAATTATTTGACACTGTACAGCTAAAAAGATAAAAGATATAGATTTTATTTCTTTGTAAAGGTTACAATGTGTAATTACAGTTTTGGATGCTAAGTACAAAGAAAGCCACTATCATGCCAGTTCACTCAGCACGCAAGAATTGCTGGATAACATTGATGTATTTGACATAACTGAGTCAGAGTTTAGCTGTTCTACTCTCACCAGAGAGGTCATCTAAGAGGTGCTGGTAACCATTGCTGAGCTGCTGGATACCACTATTGTGTTCACTGTCAACGATAGTACTTTAAAGATTGAGACACTTATGCAACATATGGGAATCTTCATTGAAGAAACGTTTCGCCACACAGTGGCTTCATCAGTCCAATGGTTAGGGTAGGTTCGTCAAGACACCGGACAGGTGTTTCCTGACGCGGGTCTTAGTCAGATGATGACCCGCCGTTGGAGATTTTGGTCATCTGACCGAGACCTTCCGCAGGCTTACCGGTCCACCCCTTTTAAAAATTATAGTTAGTTATAACTATATCAGTCCAATACAAAGCAGAAAGCTGTAAGGAGAAGAGGAGTTTGAGGTAATCAGTCCCTCAGCCTGGAGTCGATGTGTTCAGTCCATCGATCTTGTAGAAAGTACAGCATATGGCCGTAGAAGTAGCTTATATACTGTAGTCAGGTGAGTCGAAGCAGGAGGCGAACGCGGGGTCATAGTGGTACCATCCACTAGTGTAAGTAGGTCTTCGTCCAAAGGTTGGACAAGTGTTGAAGAATTCCTTGTATCAAGATCCCATGATGTTGCAGTGTCTGACAGATGTGATTGGACTGATGAAGCCACTGTGTGGCGAAACGTTTCTTCAATAAAGATTCCCATATGTTGCATAAGTGTCTCAATCTTCAACTTGTCGGTTCTATTCCATTTATCACGATAGTACATTAACCTGCCAGAGGAAGTTGATGTGCTTCACGTAGGTGTTGCACGTCATTCCCAGCCATGCACCCAGGAATATTCAACAGTAGTTATACTATGGCTGCGGATGACAAGGGATGTGCTCGCTGTGCTCAGGCATATGAATGGCCACTTAATATGAGGGCCACTGTGTTGGAGGCATACACAGTCTCACATAAAGTTTCAAACCCGTTACCTGCCATCACATAACCCATGGAACCCCTGTACGACATATGCATATGGAATTCTAGTCGACTTACACACATATGAGTCAGATCTGGTGAAGATGCCGCTATTTCAGCTGCCTTGTCGAAAATGAACCTTGTGAATCTTTTCAGATCATAATCAGGTTCTGCTCCCTGGACTAGTGTACTAGTGAGTCTCTAGTTACCTGAGAATGACAAGCTTCTGAGGACACCAGTCAGTTCATGAGGTGCACAAATACTGTGGATATAAATGTATACTGACGATAGAAGTGATGACATAAATGACCTAGGTCGACAAGCTAATATTATATTGTGAGTTATTGCAATATATCGACGCTCATCAGTTGTGGTGTATCAGCCTTTGATTTGATGATGTCATGGAGTAAGCTATCAAGAGATTTCAGTATCATTGATTTAGCGTTGTTGAGGTCATGCATATCAGGATGTTCTGAATAATCATACGCATCATATATTATCACTGTGGCCATATCTATATTGTCTTTATGACATAACAATGTGGACTTAGTGCTACCTTCCCGCTTCTTCTTCAAATGACTCAAAACTGCTTAAGCATCCACTGACTTAGCCCAGCTAGGTTCAACAATACATTTAAAAAACAAAGCATCACTACCTAATTTTGCCCTCAGACGATACTCTTACGGGTATCCGCCAGGGTATCACGGTATCATGATACTCATGAATACCCTGATACCCTCAGGGTGATGGGGGGCACTTCAGAGAATTTTCTGAACTCCAGTTGTTACCTAGAAGTGTGAAGATAATACACAGTATCTGAGTGAATCCTTGTAGCTGCCAGCACTCTCTTATACCACTTGCAATCCTCCATTATACGAGTGAACAACCTTCACTTCACAACCACCAGAGGACCTCAAGAACAAAAAGGCACAATACAGTGACTGGAACAATACAAAAATAACCCGCACATATCAGAGAGGAGCTTACGACTTCGTAAATGGTCCAAGTCGTAAGTTCCTCTCTCCTACGTGTGGGTTATTTGTATTGTCCAAAGGACCTGTATTTGAGTGCGGGCGGGACGAGACATAAGAACAAGTCTCTCTACATTTGAGTGGAACTTGCACGACATAAGTATGTATGTAATAATCCTTGGGTAGCATTAAAAAAGGGTTGGGAAAATATTTGTGTTAGTGGGTTTGGGTTGGAGGAAGACCTGTCCAGTATGGGCCAGTAGGAATGCAGCAGTGTTCTTCCTTTCTTATTTGCTCAGTCTGACACAGCAGTCAGTATAGGGATGCTAGTCGACTGTTGTGGGATGACACCCAGAGTGTTATTGACTGCCTGGCTTTGTTGGCTTTTACTGGCTTAATATTCCTAAATAATAAATCACAATACCAGAAACAAATCAGATTCAGATTTTTATTTCTTTGCAAGTTTACAATGTGATTGACAAGGTAGTTTACAGTGTGACATTACAATAATGCAGTGCAAGGAGAGCCACTATCATACCTAGGCATTACGGGCTGACTAAACCTAATACAATATGGTAATATTACAATGGGCCATGCTGAAAGTAGTTTATAATATGAGATTGTTACAACTGAGTATATGTCAGAACAATTTTGTGTAGGTATTGATGTTATACAATGTAGTATTGGTAATGAACTTTGAACATCTATTTTTGAAGTTTTGAGATTTAGGTTAGGTTATATGTCTATCAAATATCAAATAATTCACAACTTAATATAGACTATGACAAAGACTTAATGTAGACATGATAAAGCCTTGATATAGATATGGTAAAGTTTTGATAGACATGATAAAGCCTTGATATAGACATGATAAAGTCTTGATATAGACATGATAAAGTCTTGATATAAACATGATAAAGTCTTGATAAAGGCTTAGTTAAAGCAATAGTTTAGATTACAATGTCCCACAACAGAAAGTGGCTCTGCTGCAGCTGCTGTTGCTGTTGGTGCTGCTGCTGTTGCTGGTGATGGTGCTGTGGTGCTGCTGACGCTATTGCTGTTGCTACTGCTGTTGCTGGTGCTGTTGTTGTTGATACTTATGTTGCTGGTGCTGTTGCTGTTGCTAGTGCTGGTGCTACCGCTGTTGCTGCTGCTACTGCTGTTGCTGCTGCTGTTGCTGGTGCTGGTGCTGGTACCGCTACTGCTGTTGCTGGTTGTTGTTGTTGTATGTTCGCCGGTACATCCGGCCCGGGTCTTCTCCAAATGGTGACCCGGCAAACTGCTGTTGCTGGTGCTGGTACCGCTACTGCTGTTGCTGGTGCTGGTACCGCTACTGTTGTTGCTGGTGCTGGTATCACTACTGCTGTTGCTGGTGCTACTGCTGTTGCTAGTGCTACTGCTGTTGCTCGTGTTACTGCTGTTGCTGGTGCTGGTACCGCTACTGCTGTTGCTGGTTCTGGTACCGCTACTGCTGTTGCTGGTATCGCTACTGCTGTTGCTGGTGCTACTGCTGTTGCTGGTGCTACTGCTGTTGCTGGTGCTGGTACCGCTACTGCTGTTGCTGGTATCGCTACTGCTGTTGCTGGTGCTACTGCTGTTGCTGGTGCTACTGCTGTTGCTGGTGCTACTGCTGTTGCTGGTGCTGGTACCGCTACTGCTGTTGCTGGTGGTACTGCTGTTACTGCTGTTGATGCTGTTGCTGCTGCTACTGCTATTGCTGTTGCTGGTGCTGCTGTTACTGTTGTTGCTGCTGCTGTTGCTACTGCAGCTGTTGCTGCTGCTACTGCTATTGCTGTTGCTGGTGCTACTGTTGTTGCTGCTGCTGTTGCTACTGCTGCTGCTGTTACTGGTGCTGCTGCTGTTGCTGTTGCTACTGCTGTTGTTATTGCTACTGCTGTTACTTGTGCTGTTGCTACTGCTGTTGCTACTGCTGTTGCTGTTGCTACTGCTGTTGCTGCTGCTGTTGCTGTTGCTTCTGCTGTTGCTGTTGCTACTGCTGTTACTGGTGCTGCTGCTGTTGCTGTTGCTACTGCTGTTGCTGCTGCTGTTGCTGTTGCTACTGCTGCTGCTGTTACTGGTGCTGCTGCTGTTGCTACTGCTGTTGCTGCTGATGTTGCTGTTACTACTGCTGTTGCTGTTGTTACTGCTGCTGCTGTTGCTACTGCTGTTGCTGTTGCTACTGCTGTTGCTTTTGCTACTGCTGTTGCTGTTGCTGCTGCTGTTGCTACTGCTGTTGCTGCTGCTGTTGCTGCTGCTGTTGCTACTGCTGTTGCTGTTGCTACTGATGTTGCTGTTGCTACTGCTGTTGCTGTTGCTACTGCTGTTGCTGTTGCTACTGCTGTTGCTACTGATGTTGCTGTTGCTACTGCTGTTGCTGTTGCTGCTGCTGTTGCTACTGCTGTTGCTACTGCTGTTGCTACTGCTGTTGCTGTTGCTACTGCTGTTGCTACTGCTGTTGCTGTTGCTGTTGCTACTGCTGTTGCTGTTGCTGATGCTGTTGATACTGCTGTTGCTGTTGCTACTGCTGTTGCTACTGTTGTTGCTGCTGCTGTTGCTGTTGCTACTGCTGTTGCTATTGCTGCTGCTGTTGCTACTGCTGTTGCTGTTGCTATTGCTGCTGCTGTTGCTACTGCTGTTGCTACTGTTGTTGCTGTTGCTACTGCTGTTGCTATTGCTACTGCTGTTGCTGTTGCTACTGCTGTTGTTGTTGCTACTGCTGTTGCTGTTGCTACTGCTGTTGTTGCTGCTGTTGATGTTGCTACTGCTGTTGCTGTTGCTACTGCTTTTGCTGTTGCTATTGCTGTTGCTGTTGCTACTGCTGTTGCTGTTGCTACTGCTGTTGCTACTGCTGTTGCTACTGTTGTTGCTGCTGCTGTTGCTGTTGCTATTGCTGTTGCTATTGCTGTTGCTACTGTTGTTGCTTCTGCTGTTGCTGTTGCTACTGATGTTGCTGTTGCTACTGCTGTTGCTGTTACTACTGCTGTTGCTGTTGATACTGTTGTTGCTGCTGCTGTTGCTACAGCTGTTGCTGTTGCTACTGCTGTTGTTGTTGCTGCTGATGTTGCTACTGCTGTTGCTTTTGCTGCTGCTGTTGCTACTGTTGTTGCTACTGTTGCTGCTGTTGTTACTGCTGTTGCTACTACTGTTGCTGTTGCTACTGCTGTTGCTGTTGCTACTGCTGCTGCTGTTGCTACTGCTGTTGCTGTTACTACTGCTGTTGCTACTGTTGTTGGTGTTGTTGCTGCTACTGTTGTTGGTGTTGCTGCTGCTACTGTTGTTGGTGTTGTTGCTGCTACTGTTGTTGGTGTTGCTGTTGCTACTGTTGCTGCTACTACTGTTGTTGCTGTTGGTGTTGCTGCTGCTACTGTTGTTGGTGTTGCTGCTGCTACTGTTGTTGCTGTTGGTGTTGCTGCTGCAACTGTTGTTGGTGTTGCTGCTGCTACTTTTGTTGGTGTTGCTGCTGCTACTGCTGTTGCTGCTGCTACTGTTGTTGGTGTTGCTGCTGCAACTGTTGTTGGTGTTGCTGCTGCAACTGTTGTTGCTGTTGCTGCTGCAACTGTTGTTGGTGTTGCTGCTGCAACTGTTGTTGGTGTTGCTGCTGCAACTGTTGTTGGTGTTGCTACTGCTACTGTTGTCGGTGTTGCTGCTGCAACTGTTGTTGGTGTTGCTGCTGCAACTGTTGTTGGTGTTGCTACTGCTACTGTTGTTGGTGTTGCTGCTGCAACTGTTGTTGGTGTTGCTGCTGCAACTGTTGTTGGTGTTGCTACTGCTACTGTTTTTGGTGTTGCTGCTGCAACTGTTGTTGGTGTTGCTACTGCTGCTGCGTGTCTTGCGTTCCCAGTGTTGTTGTTCTACCTGCTTATCAGTCTCTGTGTCCTCAATTGATTATTTAAATCAGCTTTAAGCAGATACATTATTCAGGTTATTAACACCAAGTTATTACCGAGACTGTGTTTATTTTCACAGTTTGTATCATTGTATATACACCGAGATATGTGTATCTGTCATTGTATATACTCCGAGATGTGCGTTTGTATTAGTGTATATACACCGAGAAATGTGTATCTTTCAGTGTATATACACCAAGAGATGTGTATCTATCGGTGTATATACTCCGAGAGATGTGCATCTATCGGTGTATATACTCCAAGTCGTGTGTATCTATCAGTGTATATACTTCAAGACGTGTGTATCTATCAGTGTATGTACACAGACGTGTGTATCTCGCAGTGTATGTACACTGAAAGGTGTGTATTTTAATGTGTATTGTCTGAGCTGTGTGTTTCTCTGAATATACTCAGGGATGTATTTATCCGTGTATGTAATAATCGCGAACAAGTATACAAGATACAAAACAACCAGATGGGGAGTTGAGTGATAGCTCTAGGCCTTCCTACCTCATTCGAGGTAGAATGTTCCCATGAACGAATCTGCTTGGACTTCTTATTCATTTCTGCAACATTACAAGCTCCTGATGATGTGTTGATTGCAACACGAAGGGTCTAGAGCTATCATTCAACTCCCTCTGTGGTTGTTTTGCATCTTATCTATATATATACATAGATATGTGAATTTCATAGTATATCTATACCGTCAGATATGTGTCTGTCTGTGTATATACTCTGAGAGGTATATATATTGTTCTTCATTAGTTCTTCTTATTTCCATGACGAAGTGGAAAAGAATTCTTCCTCCGTAAGCCATGCGTGTCTTAGGAAGCGACTAAAATGCCGGGAGCAAGGGGCTAGTAACCCCTTCTCGTGTATATATTACTAAATTTTAAAAGAAAAACCTTGGTTTTATTTCTTTAGGATCACCCAGGTATACTCCATGTATACCTCGGTGGTTCGGACATGTAGAGAGAATGGAACGAGACAGAATGACTTCGAGAGTGTATAAATCTGTAGTGGAGGGAAGGCGGGGTAGGGGTCGGCCTAGGAAAGGTTGGAGGGAGGGGGTAAAGGAGGTTTAGTGTGCGAGAGACTTGGACTTCCAGCAAGCATGTGTGAGCGTATTTGATAGGAGTGAATGGAGACAAATGGTTTTTAATACTTGACGTGCTGTTGGAGTGTGAGCAAAGTAACATTTATGAAGGGATTCAGGGAAACCGGCAGGCCGGACTTGAGTCCTGGAGATGGGAAGTACAGTGTCTGCACTCTGAAGGAGGGGTGTTAATGTTGCAGTTTTATAACTGTAGTGTAAAGCACCCCTCTGGCAAGACAGTGATGGAGTGAATGATGATGAAAGTTTTTCTTTTTCGGGCCACCCTGCCTTGGTGGGAATCGGCCGATGTGTTAATAAAAAAATAATAAAAAATATAAATCTCAGTGTATAAATACCAATAGTTGTGTATCAGTGCATTTACAGAGAAGCATATGTCATTGCATATATCATTGCATATACACTACTAACTGTGGCAATGCATCTACACTGAGAGCTGTGTATCAGTGTAGCATACGCCGAGAGGTATGTATCTTTGTGTATATACACAGAGGTGTATATCTGTTAGTGTATATACACAGTGAAGGTTAACTTTGATTTTATCTTAGGAATTAAAGTTATTTTGATGTTAGTATACTGGTGACTTTCACCCTTAATGACCCTCTTGTAAATGATCCATTGAACTATGTGAGGAACAGGAGAGTATAACAGAGCATGAACAAGGAGAGGTATAAAGAGCATGAAGAAGCGAGGAGTATACAGAGCATGAAGCAAGCGAGAGAGTATAACAGAGCATGAAGCAAGGGAGAGTATAACAGAGCATGAAGCAAGCGAGGAGAGTATAAAAGAGCATGAAGCAAGCGAGGAGAGTATAACAGAGCATGAAGCAAGCGAGGAGAGTATAACAGAGCATGAATCAAGCGAGGAGAGCATAACAGAGCATGAAGCAAGCGAGGAGAGTATAACAGAGCATGAAGCAAGCGAGGAGGTATAACAGAGCATGAAGCAAGAGAGGAGAGTATAAAGAGCATGAAGCAAGCGAGGAGAGTATAACAGAGCATGAAGCAAGCGAGGAGAGTATAACAGAGCATGAAGCAAGCGAGGAGAGTATAACGGAGCATGAAGCAAGCGAGGAGAGTATAACAGCATGAAGCAAGCGAGGAGAGTATAACAGAGCATGAAGCAAGCGAGGAGAGTATAACAGAGCATGAAGCAAGAGAGGAGAGTATAACAGAGCATGAAGCAAGAGAGGAGAGTATAACAGAGCATGAAGCAAGAGAGGAGAGTATAACAGAGCATGAAGCAAGGAGGAGAGTATAACAGAGATGAAGCAAGCGAGGAGAGTATAACAGAGCATGAAGCAAGCGAGGAGAGTATAACAGAGCATGAAGCAAGCGAGGAGAGTATAACAGAGCATGAAGCAAGCGAGGAGAGTATAACGGAGCATGAAGCAAGCGAGGAGAGTATAACAGCATGAAGCAAGCGAGGAGAGTATAACAGAGCATGAAGCAAGCGAGAGAGGTATAACAGAGCATGAAGCAAGGAGAGAGTATAACAGAGCATGAAGCAAGAGGAGAGTATAACAGAGCATGAAGCAAGCGAGGAGAGTATAACAGAGCATGACAGAAGATATAACAGAGCATGAGCGGGAGGAGAGTATAACAGAGCATGAAGCAAGAGAGGAGAGTATAACAGAGCATGAAGCAAGAGAGGAGAGTATAACAGAGCATGAAGCAAGCGAGGAGAGTATAACAGAGCATAAAGCAAGGAGGAGAGTATAACAGAGCATGAAGCAAGAGAGAGAGTATAACAGAGCATGAAGCAAGAGAGGATAGTATAACAGAGCATGAAGCAAGGAGGAGAGTATAACAGAGCATGAAGCAAGCGAGGAAGTATAACAGAGCATGAAGCAAGAGAGAGTATAACAGAGCATGAAGCAAGAGAGGAGAGTATAACAGAGCATGAAGCAAGAGAGGAGAGTATAAAGAGCATGAAGCAAGAGAGGAGAGTATAACAGAGCATGAAGCAAGCGAGGAGAGTATAACAGAGCATAAGCAAGCGAGGAGAGTATAACAGAGCATGAAGCAAGAGGAGAGTATAACAGAGCATGAAGCAAGAGAGGAAGTATAACAGAGCATGAAGCAAGAGAGGAGAGTATAACAGAGCATGAAGCAAGAGAGGAGAGTATAACAGAGCATGAAGCAAGAGAGAGAGTATAACAGAGGATGAAGCAAGCGAGGAGAGTATACAGAGCATAAAGCAAGCGAGGAGAGTATAACAGAGCATGAAGCAAGAGAGAGAGTATAACAGAGCATGAAGCAAGAGAGGATAGTATAACAGAGCATGAAGCAAGCGAGGAGAGTATAACAGAGCATGAAGCAAGCGAGGAGAGTATAACAGAGCATGAAGCAAGAGAGGAGAGTATAACAGAGCATGAAGCAAGAGAGGAGAGTATAACAGAGCATGAAGCAAGAGAGGAGAGTATAACAGAGCATGAAGCAAGAGAGGAGAGTATAACAGAGGATGAAGCAAGCGAGGAGAGTATAACAGAGCATAAAGCAAGCGAGGAGAGTATAACAGAGCATGAAGCAAGAGAAGAGAGTATAACAGAGCATGAAGCAAGAGAGGATAGTATAACAGAGCATGAAGCAAGCGAGGAGAGTATAACAGAGCATGAAGCAAGCGAGGAGAGTATAACAGAGCATGAAGCAAGAGATGAGAGTATAACAGAGCATGAAGCAAGCGAGGAGAGTATAACAGAGCATGAAGCAAGAGAGGAGAGTATAACAGAGCATGAAGCAAGAGAGGAGAGTATAACAGAGCATGAAGCAAGAGAGGAGAGTATAACAGAGCATGAAGCAAGCGAGGAGAGTATAACAGAGCATGAAGCAAGCGAGGAGAGTATAACAGAGCATGAAGCAAGCGAGGAGAGTATAACAGAGCATGAAGCAAGCGAGGAGAGTATAACAGAGCATGAAGCAAGCGAGGAGAGTATAACAGAGCATGAAGCAAGCGAGGAGAGTATAACAGAGCATGAAGCAAGCGAGGAGAGTATAACAGAGTATGAAGCAAGCGAGGAGAGTATAACAGAGCATGAAGCAAGCGAGGAGAGTATAACAGAGCATGAAGCAAGCGAGGAGAGTATAACAGAGCATGAAGCAAGCGAGGAGAGTATAACAGAGTATGAAGCAAGCGAGGAGAGTATAACAGAGAGTATAACTCAGGCTTCTAACTGCATTCCTATAGCAATCATTTTCATTATTTATTTCTCTCCTAATATTATTCTTAATGCTAGACACAGATATACCAAAGTTATATTCTACATTCTCCTTCTGGGTGCTCTTCTTGGCTAACATATCAACTTTATCATGAAGGAGTAATCCAATGTGTGATGGGATCCATAGCAATTGTACATTAATTCTTTTGTCCTGGATTTTTGAGTATCTATAAATGGCTTCTCCAATGAGCATGCTGTTAGAGTCATTATATGAGTCAAGAGCCTTCAATGATGACATAGAATCAGTAATGATGATAGAGTCAAGCTCAGTGTTATAAGTGTTATTAGTGCCATCAGTGTTATTAGTGCCATCAGTGTTATTAGTGCCATCAGTGTTATTAGTGCCATTAGGATTGCAAACAATTCAGTTTGCAGTGTAGACGCCCAGTTGTTAATTCTATAAGTAGGTCATGAGAGTACAAGTGCTTTAAAACTATAAGTAGGTCATGAGAGTACCAGTGCTTTAAAATGTCACAAGCGCTGACGTATAACGCCGAGGCAGCAGTCAACACTGTTACACATGACTTACTTATCAGCAATGTAAACATTGAGTCAACAAATATTTATTTATCCACAAGAAGAGGAGATATATTTTGTTATATATTATCTCACAGGGTCAGGGTTTTCAGGTTCCAGGATCAGGACCCTCAGGTCCCAGGAGCAGGGTTCTCAGGTCCAAGGATCAGGGCTCTCAGGTCCCAGGAGCAGGGTTCTCAGGTTCCAGGATCAGGGCCCTCAGGTCCCAGTAGCAGGGTTCTCAGGTTCCAGGATCAGGGCCCTCAGGTCCCAGGAGCAGGGTTTTCGGGTTCCAGAATCAGTGCTCTCAGGTCCTAGTCTAAGGGTTCTCAGATCACAGACATATTGCTCTCAAGTCCCAGCCTCAGGGATATCAGGTCTCAGGATCAGGAGTCTCATATCCCAGGATCATGGCCCTTAGATCCCAGGATCAGGGCTCTCAGGTCCTGGGTGTTATTCAACTGTGGTGGGTAGCATCCTGAGGAAGGAGAAGGACAACAATGGAAAGGAACCAGACATTCTCTTGACCGGGTTATCCTGGGTTACTAACAATCTGGGTTGAAAAATCGCAACGGAATCTTCTTTTTTTTTTTTAATCTCAACAGGTAGGCGTTTTTCCAGTGTTATGGATATATTTTTATAACGGACAGTGTTATGTTAATGGAGGATGACACCCGGGAGTTTTGTCAATACTGACCTACAAAAAAAAAAGCATGTGTTTAATGTTTAAATAATATTAGTTCATTTGTTTGGTTTAAAATTAATATTATCTTATTTTCCGAAATACAAAGCGCGTTTTTTTCCCCACAAAGTCTTGGAAAATCAGACTGCGTCTTATATGCTCAAGGTCAGGGTCAAGGGTAGGCTTTGGGCCAGTAGACCTGCTGCAGTGTTCCTTCTTTCTTATGTTATTATATGATCGTGCGTCTTATATGCCGGAAAATACGGTATTTGAACTGTTTCTGTGAGCAGCCATGCAGAATGTGATTATTATATTTATAGCAAAGCGCTAAATCCCTAAGGGTCATACAACACCTGGGGTATGGGAGGTACTTAGGTTTGATGTGAGGAAAGGGAAGGTCGTTCCTAGGATCAAGAGCCCTTCACAAACATCAAGGCACACCCATTAAAGGTTAACCACGTAGGTGGTGAAAATGTATAGTAGACAGCAGTGACCTAGTTAGGCGACAACACCAATCGATTATTGTAATCATTTATATATAAGTGACGCCTGCTGGCGACGCTGGCGGAGGAAGAACATGAATTGTTAGTCTTTTAGGAAGTATTGCTCAATGGTAGGTCATTAGTGCAGCACAGTCCGTTATTTATATTAATCTTGTGTAATAATAAAGAAAGTTTCCTGGAAGTGTTGTGCTACTGCTCGATGCTGGGACCAGCAGGACGCATTTACTTTTAGTTTATAATATTATAACTTTGAGACCAGAAGTGTGTGGGGGATGTCGTCCTAAACTAGGTTAGTCAGCCACAATGGAATTTGCAAACGTCAGTTACGGATCCTGAACTTCACTTCTCTTTCGTTTAATTGCTCGGCCTTTAAACCATTATATTGCAATTTCTGGAGCTTCGACGCAGTAGGTGTCAGAACTATGGTGACCTAAAAATTCAGGCGGAACATGAAATGGTGTGAGGATTATGCAGTGGAAATTCGCCTTACACTGATGGTGTTAACGTAGTGTAACTGAGGCGTGGATGGGGATGGAGGTACCCAGCTATGTGGGTCACTCGCGTCAAAGTGAACGGTGTCATTAACAAAAGTGTCTAGACAGGAAGAATCCAATATACGGGCAGTTCCAGGGTGACCGATTAAGACCACCAGATTATTTAGTCAGGCAGGGTCTGCTGTCACCGCCGCTACAACACCACCTGAATAAATCCCTAGGGCCCTAGGCTATTTAACCCGGGATAATTCAACAGGGCCAAGTGTTTGACTTATTTTCATTGGAATTCCTCCCTAGGATACGGCCTACAACAGTCAACTACCTCTTATATAACGTGCAGCTAGGTGAACATGTGCAGTAAGTGTACAATAACTTACCCATTCGTTCATCTTCATGGGAATCAAACCTGGGTCCTTTAGGATGTGAGACGAACTCTCCACCGCTTCATCCACACGTCGATAAAACAGATGAAGTGATATAGTCACTTTGTTGCGTATGTAAAGGAGTCCATTACATGGTTCTTGATCAAAGTCAATATGATAAAATGAATCCCAGTCTTTATTTATGTATTACCATATACTTGGACTGAAGTGTCGTAACACAGTAAATACAGAGATAAACCACTTAAATAGAAAATTGGAAAGAGTAAAGGTGTATATTTGGGCCTGTTAGACACTGTAGCTGAAGAGGGTCTGACTGAGGTTGAAATAGGAAAATCTTTCTTATCTGTGCTTCACTTATGTATCAAAGTGGTTTATCACTTTTTCACTCACACCTACGTCATGAATTCTCTTCAGGTTGTTATAATGCCGCCATTGTCACCTTCCCTCACCATCTATCTAATTCAGTATTCTTATAAAAAAATACCTATAAGCTATATTAACTTTATAATTTATTATTATTATTATTATTTATTGTTATTATTATTTATTACTATTATTATTATTTTATTATTCCGCCGCTAGTTATCCATGTGATAACTTGAGAAAGTCAATTAGTTCTGTAATATAATCAAGATCAGTTTAGTATTTGGATACATTAATAAAACGTCTAATGTTAAAACTTGAGTTTTTTCTCCTTTTTCATGAGATTTTTTATTAGTTAACTTATCAAATGTGGTCTCACTTTATATAAAATGGAGGCTATCTGCTGAGAAAACTATAGCTATTTCTAGCTGTCTAGTATTTCTAAGATAGCTCAGCTTAGGAGGGAACACTAGAAAGATTTATGATACATAAGACAACATTTTTCAAAATTGAATATACAAGGTAAGCGCTGATAACATACTTCAGCTTATTTCGAAGCCCAGACCTATTTTAATTATACCACCACCACCCAGGTTGCCACCCACAGCAGTCACCTAACACCTGGGTACCTACTTACTGCAAGGTGTAAACACACTTGCCGATTCGTCTCCTCTTCCCGGGATTGTACCCGAGTCATTCGTTTGTGAGTCGAAGAGGCTACTACTAAGCTACAAACCCCCTAATTCTAGAGTGACTCAAACTAGTTTCATATATTAATAAAGATATCTAACTCGAACGAAAATTCTTGGTGAGTATAACGAGGAAAAAAATCCCCGTGACACAAGGAAACGACGAGGTGGCGTCGTTAACCTGAAACACGAGAGATTTTTTCGTCATAAAACCGACTTGGCGTCAAAATTGTTTACGAAAACTCATGGTGATGGCCCAGTAACCTCCACTTCATGATTTTATTCTCTTATGGCAAAATAAGCTTAAGACTTGGAAGAATCTGCCTCTGGTCCTCTATATTAGTTCCATCTTCCCAATATTTTAATACTAGCTCATTTACTTCAATATAATTAAGACAATACTATAAAATACTTCAGTTTCTCTGAAATCTTCGTAAAAAATATATCTATCTCCGAATATTTAATTTTCGAATTAATGTAGATTAGAATGTTCCTTTAAAAAAACTTTTTATAATACTCAATAAAAAAGTATTAAATTCATACTGGTCATTCAGCTTTTTTTGTTTTTAATAGACTGACCGTCTCCCACCGAGGTAAGAGAATCGTAAAAAGAGGAAATCCATTCACTGTAAGTCATTCAATCACTGTCTTGGCAGAAGCTCATTTGACATCATAGTTCAGATGACTCTCCAAACTATACCTTCCCACTCTTCCTTCAGAGTGTAGACACTGTACTTCCCACCTCCAGGATTCAAATTCTTCTAACTTGTTTTCCTGAATCCCTTCATTAATATTACTTTGCTCACACTCCAACAGCGCATCAAGCCATAAAAAACTACTTGCCTTCACTTATTCCAATCTAACGTGCTCACACACGCCGGTTGGATGTATAAGCTCCTGGCACTCAAAACCTTCTTTACCCCTCCCTCCACCCCAGATTTACATAACATACTAGTCATCCTATTTTGCTCCTTTTCCCTCTCAGTGTCCAAAACCACCTCAACATCGCCTACTCACCCTTCTGATATATACTCTTTGTAACTCCTCACCTTCTAATCTCCAGGCTCCGAATACTTTACATATTATTCACGTCATACATATTGCCCTCAAACATGACATCTCCACTTACTCCAGTCTCCTCCCTGCTCCTGTGATTAAAAACCATGCTTCACACCCATACGACAATGTTGGTACCACTATATTCTGTTACATTTCCCCCTTTTTGCCCTCCACGGATAAAGTTCTTTGTCTCCATAGATGCTTCAGGGCACCACCTACCTTTTTTACCCCTCGTCAGTACTATGGTTCACCTCAAAATCGCAGTTCTACTCCTCGACAAATCCATTCCCTCCTCTATATTCCCTCCCTCCAGTCTAATATCCAATCTTTCGTTGCCTAGAGTTTTTGTTACACTCCTCACTTTAATAATAATAGTAATAATAATAATCTTTATCTCTACAAGGTATACAGACCTAGCTGACGTCAATGACATAATATATAGAAAGCCCCATGTTATACAGAGCATTTCGGGCAAATTAGGTTAATTAGCTCAACAACTTTTCTTCATAATCTCCCAACAGCACTACATCATCGGTAAAGAGCAACTGTGACACCTCCCACTTTGTATCAAATTCGTTATCTTTTAATCCCATGCTTCTCTCCAACACCCTAGCATTCACTTTTTTTATAAAACCATCTATAAATATGTTAAACAACCATGGTGACATCTAAGGCTTACTTTTATTGGAAAATAATCCCCCTCTCTCATATACGAGTATACTCTAGTCCAACCTGGAGCATACCTGGAGAGGTATACTCCAGGTCAGACTAGACCAGAGCCTAACTGTCCACATAAACACTCTTTACTGCTTTATTTACATAAAACCTAACTCCTAAAACTATTATTATAACTGTAATAATTCATGTCAGACTTGAATGAAAATCATAATATTATGATATCAGAGAGATCAACATATAATTCGTGCCATTACCGTCGTGCTAAAGGACTAACTAGGATTGTGCCTGCACTGTCATCGTGATTTACACTAATCACTGAACCTGAGTGCGGACCTGACTCATGCATTATTTAGGTTATTAAACAATATTTAGATCATCAAACCAGTGGACCTGACCTCTGTAACATTTATGCCACTAAACCAGAGTGCAAGCCTAACCCTTGCAACATTTAGGCCACTAAGCCAGGGTACAGGCATAGCCCTTGCAACATTTATGCCACTAAACCAGAGTGCAGGCCTAACCCTTGCAACATTTAGGCCACTAAGCCAGGGTACAGACCTCTGACCCTTGCAACATTTAGGTCATTAAATCAAGAGGCACTGTATGCTAGCAAGTACAGAACAATGCATTTTGATGGATCAGTATAACCTGGCGGACCAGAATAACTTGATAGATCATGCAGTGTTACTTGATGAATCAATCTGTGCAATTTGATGCATCAGTCAGTGCAACTTTACAGATCAGTAGAACTTGATGAATCAGTGTTATTTGATGAATAAGTGTTATTTGATGAATCAGTATTATTTGATAGGTCAATGCTACTTGATGAATCAGTGTTATTTGATAGGTCAGTGTTACTTGATGAATCAGTGTTATTTGATGAATCAGTGTTACTTGATAGATCAGTGTAACTTGGATGAATCAGTGTTATTTGATAGGTCAATGTAACTTGAAAGATCAGTGTACAATGATGGATATCAGTATACCTTAATGTATCGGTGTAACTTAATTGATCAGTCAGTATAACTAGGTGCGTCAATGTAACTTGATAGATCACTGTAACTTGGGTTAGTATAACTTGATGCATGTTCATCTTGATGGATCAATGTCAATTGGTGGATCTATGTAAATTGGTGGATCAGTGTAACACGATGGATCAGTATAGCTTGACGGTGCAGACACTGGTTACAGGACATACAGAGGACTCTAAGATTACCACGATAAGTCTCCAGTGTACATGAAGAGTGACAGCAGTTTTGAAGGATGGAATTTCTGGTTATATTATTCAGTTGGTGTCGTCAAGTCTGGTGTATTGAGTGGGCACAGAATGGAGCGACAATACCCACATAACACAATATTAAGTGATATAAACCTTAATTTTTTTTTACTTGTGACACAAAGAAATCTAAACCATGGAAAGTTATACCTCCGCATAATGGTGCAATGCGAACACCATATATGTGGGCTGTATTTTGTTAAGGGTAAGAAGATTTAGGAGGTTGAAAATTGCAAGAATATGATATACGTGAGAATTAGTTAAACAAATTTCCATTAAATTTATGATGAATACAATAATATCTTTATTTACTACAAGTACATGTACAAGGTATACAGACATAGCTGACATCAATGACATACTACTATATAGAAAGCCCCTTGTTATGCAGAGCATTTCGGGCAAATTAAGTCAGTTTTGTCCCAGGATGCGACCCACACCAGTCGACTAACACCCAGGTACTCATTTTACTGATGGATGAACATGGGCAACCGGTGTAAGGAAACACGTCCGATGTTTCCACCCCTTCCCCTTGGCGCTGTACTTCGTAGTTAGTTTGATATCTTTATTATGCACCCCATACCCATCCTGTGGGCGGTAGTCAAAAGATTACAGAGGTACATAATGGGTCCAGGGACTGGACCCATAAATCTATCAATTAAAATGTACACAATAGTTACCTTCGTCAACTCGAATGTGTGTATGTTTTGGTTGGGTGTGTGGGTTCCTGAACTCCGAGGGCCGATCCGTGGTATGTTTAAGGCTCCTAACGGCTCACTTACCCTGTGGAACTTTGCGTAACTCAAAAAGTTTCCACAATATCCGAGATTTTTGAGATGACTAAATTTTGGGTCTTGTTCATAAAGAATTCATTTAGATTGTCGACCCTTAGTCTGGGTAACGGCTCACTGAACACTGAGTCGTATTGGGACTTTAGTATCTCACTCATTTCTTTGCTGTCATCTGTGTATGTCCCATCTCGCCTAAACAGAAGACTGGAATAAAATTGGCAAACTGGGACCTACGGAGCATAATAAAAATGCGAAATTTTATTTAGGTGAGATACACCAGTGCTGAAGGTTTGAAGCCAATATAAAGAAGCATTCTCAAGTTATCGCAAAACAGTTTTCAAAGTCAAGTTATCATAGGGAAACCAATATCACAATTTGTTCAGTAAAATTGGAAAATTGACACCAATACGGAATAACAACGCAAACCTTCCTTTTAAGCAAACGAACACAAACACTGAAAGTTTTAAGCCTATCTGAAGAGGCATTGTCAAGTTATAGCACAGAAATCAATAATTTTCGTTATAAAATTGGCAAACTTGCAAACTTGCATTTACGCAACTTAAAGTTGTACTGAAGTTTTATTTGGCTAAGTTACTTCAACTTAAACTTAAACTGAAGCTTTCTTTAGATAAGATACTTCAGCTTAAAGTTTTACTAAAGCTTTCTTTATGGTAGATACTTCAGCTTAAAGTTGATCTGCTTTCTTTTAGTTAGATACTTCAGCTTTAAGATGTACTGAAGTGATACCTCGGATTAAAGTTGTACTGAAGTTTTCTTTGGTTAAAATACTTTAGCTTAAAGTTGTACTGAAGCTTTGCGTTACATACGTCAACGTCTAAAGTCTAATGACGTTCAAGTTCCTGCAGCGAAAATAATGCATTTTTTTTAATAAAATGGACTCCCACAAAGTCCAAGCTCCAACTCCTTGAATTAAAAGCCCCTCACCAGCACCAAGGCACGTCTCTCGAAGAGGAGGGCAGCTTCAACTGTTTGGATCAAGAGCCCTCCAGCAGCATCAAGGCACCATCATGGAAGGGTGTTCCCATTATAACACCTTCAGCGTAAAAATCATTGCCACCATAAAATGTCAAGCTTGTGCACATTTTCCCAGCTTCCTCGACGTATTATTATTAGTGGAGGGTTGAACGATGGGTTTCTCGCATGTATTATATCTGGGCCAACCCCAGAATGTCTCGTATTAATTCCCGGAAACTTGCGTCGATACTGACCATTGTATTTAGGTCACTAGAGCATAACAGTTATGTTGTTGTTGATCTGATGTACACATCTAAAACAGCATTATTTTATTAAAGAAAAAGCAACTTAATCTTGTAGATTATTATTCTTGTATTAAGAGGAGGGGCTAAGCGGGAAGGGGACATACAGGTCTTGGGGGCATTGGGAGGCAATCAGATCCAAAGAATGGGAGAACAAGTTCAGCTTAGATTGAGAGCGCCTCACCCCCTTGAGGGATTAACCCTCTGGAATCAGTGAAATTGTGACTTACGTGGATATACCTTCAGCATACACTTTTGTGCAGGCTTACTGTCTCGCACAAAAGTGCAGGACAGTAAGCTATTTTTTCCCCTGATCATAAGGGTAATAAGTGGAACACTTTTGTTTTCTGTTCATGCCACACATTCAGTAACCATTTGGTCTTATTTATCTTTACTGACATTTTTTCTCAGCGGGCCGCAATCTAGATTACTCAGTAAAAAAGCTCTAAGCTTTACCCCAATGGAAATAAGTCACTCTGTCTGACTTTTTTGTGTTATCCTAGGTTCTCTACACATATGCTGCTATGTATGATAATCTGTGTAACTGTAGTTGTGTATACCTGAATAAACTTACTTACCTCGTTGTCTTCAACTGAACGAATGTTGATTCTTTAACACCAAACACACGCACCATTTCCATGACTCCTAACACCACCTTTAAGCCGAGTTTTTTTTTTTTCCTAAGCAGGCAGCTGAGGGCGTGGGAGGCTGTGTACACTAAGGAGCACAAATATAGGTCTTTCCCTAAAATAAGTCTTTCTAGAGGCGACGAAAAATGATCTCGCCCCATAATCAAGCACGATTTTACGCAAAATATTGGTTTGCCCAAACTTTACTGGCTGTCAGTTTCTCGTGATGAGTAAACTTACGAGCAAGCTTTCAATAACGATATGTCAGAGTGCAGTACCGGAGAAAAGACTGCAACTGGTCTCTGTGACAGCCATCCTCTCCAAAGCAAATAATGAGTTTAAAGACAAGGGTCGTGAAGGGGAAGGATACGAAGAACAAACCACTTACGATTTGTCTAAATGGACATGGGTTGCGGTACTATTAAAATGGAGTATGAATGAAAATTCAAGAATGAGGAATATCATTAAACACTAGACGTTCACTGTTGTTTTATATCTCATTGAGAAAAGGGGCAAAACATTGTTAAAGTATACAGTCAGAGACAGAAATTACTAACGTTACATAGTTTGAGGTCTTGTAAACAACTGAATACACGAGTCACGAAATCATTTCTGTAGTTAGGGTAGTGGAAGGTAGTGTGTTGCAAGTGGAAGAAGAAAATGAAGGAGAGATAATGGCAGCTGCCAAAAAGAGGAGAGCGTTTGTCACCAGGCCCGTGGTGTCACCAGGCCCGTGGTGTCACCAGGCCCGTGGTGTCACCAGGCCCGTGGTGTCACCAGGCCCGTGGTGTCACCTGGCCCGTGTCACCAAGCCACGGGCCACCAGGCCCGTGGCTTGGTGGCAAAAATCTCTCGCTTCACACGGTGAGGGTCCAGGTTCGATTCCCGGCGAGGGTAGAAACATTGGGCGTGTTTCCTTACACCGGTTGTCCACTCTCACCCATCAGTAAAGTGGGTACTTGGGTGTTAGTGGACTGGTGTGGGTCGCATCCTGGGACAAAACTGACCTAATTTGCCCGAAATGCTCAGCATAACAAACGGCTTTCTATATAGTAGTATGTCATTGATATCAGCTAGGCCTGTATACCTTGTACATGTACTTGTAGAAATATAGATATTATTATTAGAAATGAAGGTGACTATGTGGGTACACATGGAGTAATGAAAGAATGCTACTAAAGGAATGTGAAAGAACAATAAAGAATAAAGGCCAGAACAATTCGCCAAGATCCCTTATGACGACATTCAGTCCATCCTGGACAAGTATCAGGTCACAACTGGAGCAAGGAGAGAAGAGAGAGGGACTGAAGACAATACGATAGGGACGAAGAAAAGTAGCAGCAGTAGTGGTGGTGGAAGTAGGATAGCAGCTGCAGTAGTAGTGAAGGTAGCAGCAGTGGTATTTACATCTGACAGTGTATTTAGATTTCACAGTGTTTAATGGCTTGTAAAGCACTGAGGGAATCTGAAATGATCACAAACGCTGAAGGAGACATATATGTAATACGGAGAAGTGCTATGAGGATGGCATACAACTCGGCGGTAAAAATACTAGCTGAGTCTAACAAATGACCTCTGACAACATCGTCAGGGAACACCGCCGCGAACCCAACACCGTCAGAAGATTTAGAACCATCTGTATAAACAGCAACGGCATGAGAGTGAGAAGCAGCCGTAGGTAGGAGAACTTTGGCGCACGGTAGTTGGAGAGAACAGACACGAACCGTCGGAACCTCCCAAGGGGAAAGAAAAAAGGCAGACGATACATGAACATACAAGGGAGGCAACTGGAGAGAAGACCGGAGTGAAGACGAAGAAAAAACGGTTGGAGTTAGCAGAGGCGCTGAACAAATAATTCAAATTCAAATTCAAATTCAAATTCTTTATTTCATGTAATACAAGGTGGGGGGTAGTTAGAGTTATACATTAAAGTTGATATTACAAGATGGCCAATAATATGCCTAGGTATGCCTAGGCTTTTCAGGCAGTCTTATGATAGGTCTTACTCAATAGCTATAAAATGAATATACAGATTGTAAGGTTAGGTTAGGTTTACAAAATTTAGGTACTGGAATTTAAATGAATATACAGATTGTAAGGTTAGGTTAGGTTTACAAAATTTAGGTACTGGAATTTAAACATTGAGAATTTAACAATTAGTATAAGAAGTTAGCATTTAGTTTACATATTAATGATAAAGGTGATATATTGGCATAATATAGTTTCTATATTGGAGTGTCTTAGGCAAACTTATGACTAGCTTAAGTATTATGAAGCAATAGTTGTATTATAATTTTGGTTAGAACTGTGCAAATTAAGGGGAATCACAGATATCAATAAGTGTATTTTGCTGTGGTTAGTAATGTGCAAATTAAGGAGAATCACAGATATCAATAAGTGTATTTTGCTGTGGATATGTGCAAGATAAAGTAGTTTTCGTATGGTTAGCTACCGGTTAGGTGCGTAAGTGAGATAAGATGTTTTTTAACGGTGCTTTTGAAAATGGAGGTTGTTTCTGCAGTTCTAGAGTTTTCAGGCAGGGAGTTCCAGATTTTAGGCCCTTTTATGCGCATTGAATTTTTGTATAGATTTAGTCGGACACGGGGAATGTCAAAGAGATGTTTATGTCTGGTATTATGTCTATGGGTCCTGTCACAACTGTCAAGAAAGTGTTTTAGCTCAAGGTTAAAGTTGGAATTAATGGTTCTATAAATGTAGATAGCAGAGTAGTAAGTATGGATGTTCTGGACAGTGAGTAGGTTTAGGTCTTTGAAGAGTGGGGGGGTGTGCTGCCTAGCGTTGGATTGTGTGATAATTCTTACTGCGGCTTTTTGTTGGGTTATTATTGGCTTTAGGTGGGTAATTGCTGTTGATCCCCATGCACAAATGGCATATGTGAGGTAGGGATAGATGAGTGAGTAGTATAGTGTGAGTAGGGCTGATTGTGGTACATAATACCGTATCTTAGAGAGGATCCCCACAGTTTTGGACACTTTCTTTGTTATGTGTTGGATATGGGTGCTGAATTTCAGGCTGCTGTCAAGGTGAAGGCCCAGGGCTTCTACTAACGTCTGAGACCAACCTATACGTAGAAGGAACACGAAGGTCATGAGAGCGGACACAGTAACGAAGACAATGAGCATCACGACGATCGGCTAAGGAAGGAACATTCGCCGCATAGAGGCTTTCAAAAGGGGATGAACGAAAGGCACCAAGGCTTAAACGTAGACCCTGATGATGAGGGGATTTAACTAAGAAAGAGTTGCAGGAGAAGCCGCAGAATAGATTTGGCGATCTGCTCCCCATGAACGATACACAAGAATTTTAAGGAGATTCAGCCGACCATGGCAAGCTGCCTTCAAAGAGGAAACGTGAGGTTTCCATGTCAACCTGAGATCAAATAGAAGGCCAAGAAACTTGACCGTATCACATTCAGGGATACGTGAGCCGTGTAAATACAATGAAATATCTGGGACAAGAGGACGTCTAGTGAAGGTAATGAAATGGGTTTTCGCACTAGAAATTTTAAATCCATGAGAAGTGGCCGAATGGGAAACTCGGTCAATTGCATCCTGAAGGGAGGCCACTACCAGGTGACAGTCAGCGCCTGCGTAAGCTATAGCGAAGTCATCTACATAAAGTGACGACCAAATATGCAGTGGAAGAACGGAAGGTAGGTCATTTATAGCTAAGAGAAAAAGGGTAGTGCTAAGGACACAACCTTATGGGACTCCCTCGGCCTGAACAAAGACTGAGGAAAGCGAGGCGCCAACACGGACACGAAAATGTCTTTCAAATAAGAAAGCAGCAAGGAAGGTCGGTAGATTATAGTGGAGGCCTAAGGAGTAGGCTTGGGCTAAGATGCTATACCTCCAAGTGGTGTCTTATGCCTTCTCGAGATCAAAAAAGACTGCTAGAACGGAGTGTTTATTAGTTAGTTTGATATCTTTATTATGCACCCCATACCCATCCTCTGGGCGGTAGTCAAAAGATTACAGAGGTACATAATGGGTCCAGGGACTGGACCTCAAAGTTTGATAGCTGAGCAAGTTACAAAGGTAATGAACTCAGATGGTCACAATCATGACAAGTTACAAAGGTACGTATTTGCATATTTGCAGATTACAGAGGTATATATAGGGTCCAGAGACTGGGCCCCAAAGTTTTGATAGCTGAACAAGGTGCAATGGTAATGAATCATGTAAGTAAATTTACTTACGTCTGTACATGGTTGCACTCATGAACAAATTATAAAGCAATGAGCAATCTATTAGTCTACACCCAGCCACAACTGTAATGAGTTATTGGTGCAAATGTGTTTATTAGCAAAGGCATTTCGCAAATACGTATCTAAGTGGAGCAAGGGGTCCAAAGTAGAGCGGCCCTTTCGAAAACCATATTGGCGAGGAGAAAGACTATTGAGTCTCTAAATACCATATCAGACGTCTATTCACCAATTGTTCCATCACCTTGCAGACTACACTGGTTAGAGCAATGGGACGATAGTGAGAGGTATCAAGCCCTGAAGTTCTTGTTTTGCATAATGGTAGTACAATGGCAGATTTCTATTGTTGAGGGAGAACCCCTCGTGTCCAAACAAAATCGAAAAGACGAAAAAGGACTGTAAGGGCTGTAGAATGCAGATGTAGCATACGGATATGAATATCATTGGGCCCAGCTGCTGATGACCGGCAATCGGAAAGCATGGACTCTAGCTCTAAGAGTGTAAAAGGTATGTACATTATACAGCTCCATCCCATGAGAAGAGAAATACACATAGGGGAAGTCGAGGTAATAGTAGAAATGTAGTCTTGCCAACAAGTGCATTTAGCATTGCATATGACGTGGCGAGCGACTGCCCTTGCCCACTTAAAATCCAAGACAATCTGCGGTCCAATTATATCGATAACGGCTCCAGGCAGCATGTTTCAAACACACTGCACGGGCACACGCAGACCACCAAGTCACACATCTGAGAATGCCTGCCTAAGGTTTGAGGAATAGAACGTGACGCTGCAGTCAAAATTAAGGCAGAAAATTGGTGCACCAGCTCATCAATAGAGGACGAAGAAGGGTCCCCACAAAAGGAGGTAAGATGAGAGTATAAGTCCCAATTCGCTCGTCCAAATTGCCAACGAGGGATACAAGGCGGTCGGAAATACGTAGTAGAAGTAAGAACAATAGGAAAGTGATCACTGTCATGCAAATAAAGGAGAAAAGACCAAGCATAATCAAGGGCGATTGATGAGGAACAGATAGAAAGATCGACGCAAGAGAGAGACAGTGTGAGATTCAAAATGGGTGGGAGTACCCGTATTTAAAACATGAAGAGGATGAGAAGTGAGAAATCTCCAACTGATCACCATGAGAGTCACAGTGGGACCCTCCACAAAGATGATGAGCGTTAAAATCACCTAACAAGATTGGCGGAGGCAGAGATAAAAAATGCTACATCCGAGATACAGAATGCACGGGAAGGGGAGAGATATAGAGAGTAAACTGTATACCACCTATGCAAATAAATACGGGCTGCAGTATAATGCAGCTGAAAACGAACAAAGACCTGTTGAAACGGTATACCAACGCACACACTCACTAAAAGTTTCATCAGGAAAGGGATCAGAAGAATCCAACAAGACTTAGCCCGAAACAGGACGGATAACCACTGAACGAACTTTAGGCTCTTGTAACCCGACACATACTGGAGAAAACTGGGAGAGCAACACCTGGAGCTCTCCCTGATTACCCCTGAGGCAACGAATATTCCATTGTAAATAAGTCAGTATTCACAAAGATAGGTATGCTAACAATGAGAACTGATAAAATCTACGGGCTAGTAGGGTCAGTGAAGTCAATGTGTGGAGGCAACGGAAAGAGTGTAAGCAAGGAGGAATTGGAATGCTGTGAAGGGAAAAATTGCTGTGAGGGTTGTGAAAAATAAGAAGGGGCATAAGGAGGTGCAGTGGTGTCCATCGAGGATTTCGTCCCTGCAATATAGTCGGAAATAGCATCAAGTGTTTCAGCGGACAAGGAAGATGCTGATACCGTGACTTCACAGACAGGTGAGGTAGAGCAAATAGAGATCGGGGAAACTATGGAGGGAACCAAAGAGTGCCGGCGGGGATAGAAGCGTCCTGCGGTGGAACAGGAGAGGAAGGAGGCTGGAATTGGGCCGGGTAAGAAATCTGGGGAAGCACAGAAGATTGGATCACACGAGGGAGGTGAACCTCCACCTTTGTGTGAGAGTTAGAAAGGGGGTGAGAACTAGGCACCAAGTCCGAAAAGGAAAACTGTTGGGGAATTGTAAGCACAAGAGAAATGCGAAGAGACTTGGACTTAGGAGACAGGTTCAACTTCGCAGGTGATAAGCGTGAAGAAGGTGCAGGCATGTGAGGTCTCGCAGACTGAGAAACTAGTGGGCGAGATGAAGAAGTAGTAGTAGGAAGAGGTACGGAGGTGGGGATTTCAGAGGACAAAACTGCAAAAGAATTAGACAGGGGTGACCCCGGAAGACATGGCACCAGAGGAGCTGGTAGGCGAGGGGACCATCAAGGTTGGAGGTCTCCTAGCTATTTGAGAATAAGGATCACAGGGAAGATTCCCCTGAAGGTGGAGCCGAGAGACAGCCATAGCATAAGTAAGGCCTTCACTCTCCTTGAGACAACGGATTTCACGTTCATTAAGAAAAAGAAGGATGAGTTTCATTGCAATTAAGACAACTGGGAGGAAGACTGTAAGATGTATCAGCATGATCCGCGGCACCACAGACTGGGCACTCTGCCACAGACCTGCAGTATTTAGTGGGATGTCCGATACGCCAACAATTTCGACACTGTTGGGGAGTAGAGACCACTTTACGGACCCCTAGATGTCTCGTGATATAAATGGAGGCGGGGAGTTCATGGCAGTGAAAGGTTAAGCGGGTGATGTTACTGGGAAAGCGCCTTTGCCCGTGAACGGGCAAGCCATATGTATCTACATTGAGAATCGGAAGGTCCTGAAGGGCTAATTGCTCTAAAATATCGTCACTGCAAATCAGAAAATCACATTGTACAATGGTACGCGGTAAGACCACCGTACCACTGCAAGAATTGAGAGTAGCATGTTTGTGAACTGTGATAGGAACATTATCAATAGGTGGGAAAGATCATGAGCTTGATCTGCATTCTGAACTGTAACAATGCGTGCACCGCTCCGAAGAGTGTGAAAGGATATATTTTGGCCAACGTGTCATAAGAGCTTTACCAATACTGTGGTCTGAAAGATAACCAGTTGGAGATGTCGGCTGTAAGGAAAAGAATTGGGTCCCCTGTGTACTTGTAAACATAGTGTGTAAAGGAAGTGGGTGTCATGTAGGTCGTTTCTGGGTGGAATGAGCAGAAATCGAAGGACCGTCATCAGCAAAGGGTCTGGAGGGTTTAGGCGTAGGACCACAGGTGGCCCGACCTGAGGCAGGTGGGCAATCCAAAAACCGTCGCACCGTGAGTGGGGAAGCTGGACGCATAGTTAAAGATGTGCAAGGGGCAGAGGCACTTGAAGAAACAGGCAGAGCCTCAGCACCTGGAGCAGGTGACGAAGCGTCACCAGCATTAGGTACAGGGGTATGGGAAAAGTCTGGAGAATGGTCCAATAACAAAACCGGGTCAGAACAGGATGCGGTAACAAAAAAGGGCCTGGGAGGAGGAGGGGGATCACAGAATGAAGACTCCATGATGGTGGCACTTCTTTCTTATTATTAAGATAAAAAAAAAAGAAAGAAGGAAAGAAAAAAAAAAGAAAGGGACAGCGGAGGGACAGTTACTAGAAGGCATGGAAGAGCCGTAAGTTCCACCCTTCATCCAAAAGGACTTCAAAATGCAGCATGGAACCCGTGCCATACTCTACCCTTCACACCAGTAAACCAGCGCTCCAGGATAGCAATCTCACATCCACTGAGCCACCTCAGCGGACAAAAGAGAGGGTGGTCGGACACCCGCCACAAAGCATACCTCCCTCGGCTGTCACCTCCCAGAACTGACAGGCAGCCTCTGGAGATACACCTGTCACCTGCAGGACACCCTGCCCTACCTCCTGGAAAACCGGGAAGGGAGCAGGGCACCTCCAGATGATCCAGATTCCATGGCAAACTACACTACTCCCGAGGGACTCCACAGAGTGGAATGAACCCCAGCACACTTTCCCTACCTAGAAACAGTAATGCCAGAGGGGAGGACCCCAGAGGCTACAAATGAGATGAGGAAAAGGGAGGGTTGGGTGTAGGGAAGGAAAGGGAAAAGGGGGGGATGGGGAGGATGGGATAGGGAAGGGGGGACTGGGGGGTAATGCCTCAGACCAAGAGCATCTTCACCATGCCCTTGAAAAGGACACCTATTTTACAGACCCATTTTCTCTGATGTAGGCCTAACCAGGACTATAGTGACCACTTTGGAGGTCCTTGAATTTACGTGTAAATCTACATCTATGGCAGTTGTCGAAGTTGTATAAATATAAGCGATCAGCAGTGTCAGGGTTGATGAGAGCATTCTTTCAGTACTAGGCAATATTTATACTTTGCTAAATCCTTATGTTATTCCGACAACTGACCTTTAATTCCTTTAGGGACAATAAGACATACAATAAGATGTGTGTATCTCTTTATAATCTTAAGATGCTACATACAATATACTTTGAAAGACTGGTAATAAGCTCCTTAACATTGATGCCAACAAGTATATTTGGGCAATACTATGAGTTGACATAATATATAAATTTCATGTATTCTACAGATATACTTTACAGAGGAAAACAGAATATAGAGTACATTTCCCTAAAAGGAAAATACAACTTAAAAATTATCTGCCACTGTATATTTAAACTATAAGGTATGGAAATTTTACATATCCTTCTAATAAAAAATACTTCATATTTAAATAGATATATTGGTAGGCTAACATGATATGGCAGGATATAAGACTAGTGATACATGTTATATTCCCCATCATTCAAATAAAGCAAATATTAAAGGAATTTTGCTAAAGTTTAACATAGGCAGATAAACAGGTACACCTTCATGCTTAATTACATATCTGTAAAGATGTATGTAAATCTAATGGACAACTGAGAGGAATGGCAACTTGCAGTGAAAAAGAACTTGCACATCTTGCTTAGAATAAGAGTGCTTTGTCTTGACCTTAACTATACCATCAAAATACTTCATTATAATTACCAGTTTACTCTAGCAATAAAATATTGGCTCTGAATATATTTGTACTCTTCCCTACTACATATATAAATACTATAGATAAATACATCTTTAAGTTTAGGACAAACAATTAGGCTCTTTACTTAATTTTCTAAATATATATGAGGTAATAACAATTAGGTAAATGAAAATTAAAGAAAAAGATTTACATCTGTCTTACAGAATCTATTATATATTACATCTACAAATAAAGGAATGCTTACATTTCTTTAAACAATATATGCAATTTAGCTGATACCTCATCAGGTCACATTAGCTGATTCAAATTAAAAAAGTTTGTGAAGGCAATAACTATCATAAAAAAAATCATTTATATTTTTTAATTCCACGTAGTACATAAATGATCATATCAAGTTAATGAATAAGATACGCATGCAAGATTTAGGGATCCTTATTGACAAAATGTTCTGCCTGCATAGCAGGCTTCATTGGTTGAATACAGAGGTGATTAAAATCACAGAGACAGTAGAAGAGGTAAAGTAGTTTGAGGTGATCAGTTTCTCGCCTCTGTAGTCGACCGGTGAAGCCTCCCTTCAGGCAGAATGTTTCATCAATAAAGATACTTAGATGTTGCATGTGTGTCTTATCCATCAACTTGTTGGTACAGTATTGAATATCATTCATAATATAATTACAGTATATCAAGTAACAAGTCATTAGATAAAACTCATTAGTAACTTTGGGAAGATATCTCTAGAAGGCTAGGTTTACTTAGTATTCAGATATCCTCAAATAAAAGCAGCAGATGCCTTTGGGAAAGCATGGCCCCAAGAGTAGTTTCTATCTCTAGGTTAACAGCCAGAGGATCGAGCCTCCATCACTCTGTGTTGAATGACCCACAAAAGTTTATCGCTTCACAGTGGATGCTTTTATTACACTATATCAATTACTTTTAGTTTCTTGAAAACTTAGTTATAATGTATATATTAGATATCACATTATATATGGTATTTCCCAACACTGTCATGACATAAATACAAACACAAACACACACACATACACACAAAGTTCATCAAGATAACTGAGCAATATAACTACTGTTGCTTGCAAAAGACATGAAAACAGTTGCTGATAGTCTTTTCTTAGGTAATTATAATCATCACGCAAGTTTAATACTAAAAAATAAAAAATTTTCTTTCCTGATATGCTCATAATGCATCACATAAAACTTAAGCCAGTAGTACGTACACTGTTTTGATTATACTGTATACAAGAATTATCTTCAGAGTAAATTATCTTCAGATTAAATGAGATCATTAAGTGTGTTAGTTGTTACAAGGGTAATTCCTGAACAGAATTATAATTAAAATATTAATATTTGTACATCACTTTAAATAATCCTTATTAATAAATGTTACTATTAAAAATGGTGTAATGTGTTACATAAAACTCAGAATTGTCTTTTTAATTAGATATCTACTTTTTATTTGTATACATGTATTAGAATGCCACCTTAAATGCCAAGAACAACATTTTTGTAAATACTACTGTACTATATATATTTATTTCACTGAACAGTGTATTCCGAGTATTTCATATACAGTGGACCCCCGCCTAACGAACACCCCGGAAATCGTACAATTATGTAAGTATAATATTGTAAGTGCTTGTGGAAGTGTATTTTTGGGGGTCTGAAACAGACTAACCTACGTGACATTATTTCTTAAGGAAGTAAAATCGTTCGGTAATGGCACTTGAGCAGGCTTCTGGAATGAATTTTGTTCGTTAGGCGGGGGTCCACTGTACATAGTGTATGGCCATTCTCACACTTGAAGCATGTTAGCTGGGCTAGAGTCAACAATATTAAGTGCTAACCACCAATACAAGTTAAAAATACTAATTATCAACCAGCTTACAAATAAGAGTACGTACTGTACTATAATTCATAAGGCCATTTAACACAAACCAACATAGGTTCATGCAGTATGGATCTATACTTTTAAATAATTTTTTATATACTGTACAGTACCGTATACTACCTTCAATCTGTGCACATTCTAAATGTGAAGTTGCAGAATAGACAACAGTTTCTAAATACACATTCTAACATTGATAATCACATAGTATCTTCTAGGTACTGATACAGCTATACCGGGTAGATGAAAATGATACAATACTAGCAACCTGGAAGTGAAACCAAGTGCTGCAAATATACCTGCCATTAATGTTTACACAGATGTAGATGTAAATGTGTAGAATATAAAGTGGATGTCATGAATCACTTCTCGTAATACCAATAACTTTTTCCTCAATAATAATAATACCATTTCATTCTGCTGCTTTTTCTTTTATATTACACATACTGTATTGCCTTTTTCTAACTTTATAATTCAGTGTGGAAAAGAATAAAAACTGGCAACCTGAAAGTCAATTCACAGGTGTCTCAATCCCACAACCACTTGCTTGACCACTACATCATTGTACAGTACTTACTGTGTACAGTAAAGCAAGAGACTTGGAGAGGTGCATGGAATGCATCCCTATTTCTCCCATGTAACTACTATATTCAAACATATATGATTTTAATTCACTATATGAAATTTTCCAGGAATGCATTCCCAGAATAATAGTTCTCTCCAACCCCATACCAGAAGCCTTCATTACACCACCTTCCATCTAATCTACATTTATACACCCCCACCATCATTTCTTTCTGAATCCTTTCTACACAATAACCCCTCTTCCACTCTTTGCATTATACCACCACATTATTATCTAATTTCTTAAATCCCAATTTTTTATTTGATACTCCTACTTCACAGTGATTTTATGGAGGACATTTCTGGCATCTCCAGACAATGCTTCACATTCAAATAAGAGTAATAGCACTACAATCTACAATTCAATAAAAATCTTGATTTAACAGACTAATAGGGAGGGGATGGGGTAATGGTGGGCTGGTAATGGTGATTGTAATGGAGATCATTTTGCCATGATCATAATAGTAATGGACAATTCTTAAACCAATAGCCTCTGTCTACTGTTTCCAAAGCAACTACCCCAGAAGATTTTGTCCCATATTTCTGAGGTCTGTTAAATTAAGCATTCACTGTTTCTTCCTACAGGCTTCTTGACATCCTGCACCTCTAATTTACCTCATCCTTTAAGAGACCCAGCTACTGCTACATCCACTCCCAAATATTTGAATACTTAACATTCACTTCCTTCACACTCCTTTCTTCCATTCCGACATCTTAATTATTCATTCCCTATAAAGTTGAACCCCCATATCCACAGATTCATAAGTTTCAAATTGCACGCCATTCTGAGTAACATGGTGAAACCTTCCTGTCCCATCGTGCTCGGTACATGACTCATCTCTCTTTGTCCTCTGTACCCACTCTGGCCCGCTTTACTCGCATCCAGTTAGCCTCTAGCATTCTCGCTGTCCGCATTCATTGGCACATTATTGCAGTGTTGTTGTGAAAATAACCCTTAATTTTGCTTAATAATGACCCCAAACCATCAACATCATAATGTCTTATTGTGCGTCATTTATCAATTAAACGTATCATAGGTACATATGCAAAAGAAAAATGACATATACAGTGGACCCCGATTACGTACTGCTCCAAACGCGAACAATTATGTAAGTGTTTTTTGGAAGTGCTTTTCTAAGTGTATTTTTGGGGGGTCTAAAAGAACTAATCTAATTTACATTATTCCTTATGGGAACAAATTCGTTTGGTAACGGCACTTGAACAGCATTCTGGAATGAAATAATGATGTAATCCGGGGGTCCACTGTATAGGGTTTGGTACTATCCAAGGTTTTAGGCATCATTATTATTATACAGTGGTACCTCAAGTTATGAGCTTAAGTCATTTCAGAATGCTATTCGAGTGCCGATACTGAACGAATTTGTTCCCATAAGGAATAATGTAAATTAGATTAATCCATTTCAGACCCCCCAAAATACACTTACAAAAGCAATTACAGAAATACACTTACATAATTCTTCGAGTTGGGAGCTGCTCGTATGTCGAGGTACCACTGTATATCTTTATTTCTACAAGTACATGTACAAGATATACAGGCCTAGCTGACATCAATGACATAATACTACATATAGAAAGCCGCTTGTTATGCTGAGCATTTCAGGCAAATTAGGTCAGTTTTGTCCCAGGATGTGACCCACACTAGTCGATTAACACCCAGGTACCCATTTTTATACTGACGGGTGAACAAGGACAGCAGATGTCTTATGGAAACACGTCCCTAATGTTTTCCAGCTGTACCGGAGATTCGATTTCCAGACCTTAGTGTGTGAGCTGAGTGCACCAGTGATCGAGCCCACAGTAGGTCTTGGAACGTATCACCCACAGAAATGGGGGACTACTGCATGTCTATTTATTCTCATGGCCATGCTTATTTCTGCATAAATTACCAATTTGTATCTTCTCCAAACAGTACTTGTGAAAACTCAATTGATATCTGATATCTATAAACCCATTAACCTTTAAACTGTCCACACGTAGATATACAATAATATAATTATAAAACTATATTGGCCAGAAAATACTGTATGACTTCTTCCAAATGGATTGACAAAGATGCAGATGATTTAAGGATTATCTAGGACAGAAATCATGGGAACTGCATAATTACACTCTAATGTAAGAGTGATACGTACCATGAAGTATTGATTAATGTATCTTTTTTTTTACTCCACTCACTATATCTTCCTCCCTAATTCCCTCTCTCAAGTCCTACAACTTTTTTTTTAATAAATGTATGGGATGGAATGATAAACTCTCTCTTCCTAACAATCCACTGAAACTCTCAACCACTCACTGGTAACAGAAAAGCACCAGTGAACTGATTTCTTTACACAACTCTCTCAACCATCTTTTATGACTATATCTTCCTTATTAGTCACAAGAATCAGAAATGTGTCAATTTTGTGTAAATGGAGTATAGAAGGCCCTATTTGTATGGCTCTTAGGTTTCTGACCTCACATGATAAGTGAAAATTGCTGGCAGATGAAAAAAGTTTCTTTTTCATTATTGAATGCATCTAAAAATGCCCAATAACATGTTTACACTTTTATATACGTTTTAAATGCTCAATACAGCAAGGCATAAGAAAAACAGATAAAAAAGTAAAATAAATACATAGTACATACAATATTTACCTTAAAATATGGCACTGGTAACCCTTCCCTTATGCAATTGTTGTGTGAAAATGGATAAAGAGTGGTAAAAGCACCAAACATAATGAACAATGGCTCGATTGAAGGCCAACGAAAATGTGGAAAACCAAAAAGAGGGTGCCGAATAAGCGGGGGCCTTCTTGTAAATATCAGCATGTTACTTCTCAATACTAAACAAGACAGTGGCTGCTAGATCACCAAATTTCACCAGGACTAAATATTTATGCTACATGAGGAGTTGTTAAATGTTGATGAAGATAGGGAAGCTGTGATTTCGTGTATAGGGCAAGGAGGAATAACATCTTGTAGGAGTGTGGAAGAGCCAGTTGTGAGTGTGGGGGACGTTCGTGAGGCAGTGGGTAGAATGAAAGGGGGTAAGGCAGCTGGGATTGATGGGATAAAGATAGAAATGTTAAAAGCAGGTGGGGATATAGTTTTGGAGTGGTTAGTGCTATTATTTAATAAATGTATGGAAGAGGGTAAGGTACCTAGGGATTGGCAGAGAGCGTGTATTGTTCCTTTGTATAAAGGCAAAGGGACAAAAGAGAGTGCAAAAATTATAGGGGAATAAGTCTGTTGAGTGTACCTGGTAAAGTGTATGGTAGAGTTATTATTGAAAGAATTAAGAGTAAGACAGATAGCAGGATAGCAGATGAACAAGGGGGCTTTAGGAAAGGTAGGGGGTGTGTAGACCAAGTGTTTACAGTGAAACATATAAGTGAACAGTATTTGGATAAGGGTAAAGAGGTTTTTGTGGCATTTATGGATTTGGAAAAGGCGTATGATAGGGTGGATAGGGGGGCAATGTGGCAGATGTTGCAGGTGTATGGAATAGGAGGTAGGTTACTGAAAGCAGTGAAGAGTTTTTATGAGGATAGTGAGGCTCAGGTTAGAGTGTGTAGGAGGGAGGGGGACTATTTCCCAGTAAAAGTGGGCCTTAGACAAGGATGTGTGATGTCACCATGGTTGTTCAATATATTTATAGATGGAGATGTAAGAGAAGTGAATGTGAGGGTCTTGGCAAGAGGTGTGGGGTTAAAAGATAAAGAATCAAATACAAAGTGGGAGTTGTCACAGTTGCTTTTTGCTGATGACAGTGTGCTTTTGGGGGATTCTGAAGAGAAGTTGTAGAGGTTGGTGGATGAATTTGGTAGGGTGTATAAAAGAAGAAAATTGAAAGTGAATATAGGAAAGAGTAAGGTGATGAGGATAACAAAAAGATTAGGTGATGAAAGATTGGATATCAGATTGGAGGGAGAGAGTATGGAGGAGGTGAATGTATTCAGATATTTGGGAGTGGACATGTCAGCAGATGGGTCTATGAAGGATGAGGTGAATTATAGAATTGACGAGGGGAAAAAGGGTGAGTGGAGCACTTCGGAGTCTGTGGAGACAAAGAACTTTGTCCATGGAAGTAAAGAAGGGAATGTATGAGAGTATAGTTATACCAACACTCTTATATGGGTGTGAAGCATGGGTGATGAATGTTGCAACGAGAAGAAGGCTGGAGGCAGTGGAGATGTCATGTCTGAGGTCAATGTGTGGTGTGAATATAATGCAGAGAATTTGGAGTTTGGAAATTAGGAGGAGGTGCGGGATTACCAAAACTATTATCCAGAGAGCTGAGGAGGGGTTGTTGAGGTGGTTCGGACATGTAGAGAGAATGGAACGAGACAGAATAACTTCGAGAGTGTATAAATCTGTAGTGGAGGGAAGGCGGGGTAGGGGTCGGCCTAGGAAAGGTTGGAGGGAGGGGTAAAGGAAGTTTTGTGTGCGAGGGGCTTGGACTTCCAGCAAGCATGTGTGAGCGTATTTGATAGGAGTGAATGGAGACAAATGGTTTTTAATACTTGACGTGCTGTTGGAGTGTGAGCAAAGTAACATTTATGAAGGGATTCAGGGAAACCGGCAGGCCGGACTTGAGTCCTGGAGATGGGAAGTACAGTGTCTGCACTCTGAAGGAGGGGTGTTTGTGTTGCAGTTTTATAACTGTAGTGTAAAGCACCCCTCTGGCAAGACAGTGATGGAGTGAATGATGATGAAAGTTTTTCTTTTTCGGGCCACCCTACTTTGGTGGGAATCGGCCGGTGTTAATAAAAAAAAATAAAAACATGCAAAACAAGTAACACTAGTAAGACTTGGTTGAAAAGTGGTTAAGTAAATAAGGTTTGACTAAGATGAAACTACTGAGTTAACATCTAACCTTTAGTTATTGACATGTTTTCTTCCTCATAACCTCAATCTGTGCCAACAATGTATCCCTTTTAATTTCCATTTAATTTTCAGCAACACCGAACAAGACATTTTACATCAGCTCAACCATTAATTTTCACAGCTTTTTTGTATCTGAGTTATCACTGTCCAGTGTGTTAAATTCTAAATTAAATGGCTTATTAGTAAATGACAATAAATTTCACCTTTACTACTTATTACAAGTAAACCTCCCACTGAATTAAGTTACAATTATTCTAATTAGGAACATACTTTATGTGTTTGAGATTAATACAAACTCTTTCATATTAAATAACAAAAAAGGCACAATACCGTGACTGGAACAATACACAAATAACTCGCACACAGGAGAGAGGAACTTGCAACGTCTTTCATGTTCCCAGGTTACCAGAAAGAATTATTATTTTTTATTAACACATCGGCCGTTTCCTACCAAGGTAGGGTGGCCCCGAAAAAGAAAAACTTTCATCATCATTTGCTCTATCACTGTCTTGCCAGAGGCATGCTTACACTACAGTTATAAAACTGCAACATTAACACCAGTAAGAACTATTTAAGAACTATGTGCATAAATGCAGGAACTGGAATGAGGTGTCATACAAGTTAACCCATATAAGGCTGAAAATTAAGACACATGTGCAACATCTGGGTATCTTTATAGTAAATGTTTCGCCAACCAGTGGCTTTATCAATACAAAGTTCTAGGACATAATCTGAAGAGAGTAGACGCCTATTTAAGGTCAAGCATTCTTACCTGGACTTCAGAATCTCTACACCAGTGGTGCTGAACACTCCAACTCCTAGGCCGAGGGACTGATTACCTCATCTTTTGTATATAGTTCTACTCTCTTCAAATTATGGCCTAGAATTTTGCATTGATAAAGCCACTGGTTGGCAAAACGTTTACTATAAAGATACCCAGATGTTGCACGTGTCTTAATTTTCATCTTCTCGGTATTGTATACCACTCTTGTACAACTTGTCAGACACTGCAACATCATGGAATCTTGATTCTGAGGACCTGCACATAACCTTCTTCACGGCTACATCTACTACTACTACTACTACCCATCTCTTTGGGTATGACCTACTTCCACTGGGGAATCCCGCCTACCAGTGACTATGCCCTCGTCTGCTACCCGTCCCTATCAGCTGATGCCTATTTAAGGTCAAGCATTCTTACCTGGACTTCAGAATCTCTACACCAGTGGTGCTGAACACTCCAACTCCTAGGCCGAGGGACTGATTACCTCATCTTTTGTATATAGTTCTACTCTCTTCAAATTATGTCCTAGAATTTTGTATTGATAAAGCCACTGGTTGGCGAAACGTTTAATATAAAGATACCCAGATGTTGCACATGTGTCTTAATTTTCATCTTGTCGGTATTGTATACCACTCTTGTACACCATATAAGGCTCTACAGCCAGTATCACAAATCAGGTGATATACAAGTGAGAGACAGCTCTCTGATTTGTCTAGATATCTATGAACCATTCTTACTATGTGCCAATAACGAAGAAAAAGTTGTACTAAGGAAATTATCTTAACCAAATTTGACCATAACCCTAATCCCTCAATCAGAGATAATAGATTGCCAATGTGATATTATAAACACTACCACAATACTTAACATAGATTTGTTTCAAGTAACTGGATGTTGCTCAAAATTATGAGCTAATAGGGATTACTCTGTTTCCTGAGCTTTGAGCAGATACTAGTTAGCCTTAACCCTTTGAGAGTCGAGACCCCTGATCCTAAACTCGTTCTCAGGGTCGAAAAATATTTAAAAAAAAAAAAAAAAATCTTATGAAATAATAGAGAATCTTTTCCCGATCACAATGACATCAAAAATATGAAATATGATGGAAAACTTACGGAATTATGCTCGAGAAATTAGCGATCTCGGCGATATTTACGCATCGGCTATTTCGTCCAATTTGAGCCCTATTTTCAGCCAATTCCAATGTTCCAGTCGACTAAAATCATAGCTATTTTGCTAGAACTCCATTTGTTCTATCAATTGAGTACAAGAAATTGCCCATTTACCGATTTCAACTACCCAATAAAGTGGTCAGAAATTGGCAATTTGACCAATTTCACACAAATTTCAAAATAGGGTCCAGAATAAACAAGACAGACATTCCTGGCACTAAAATAACATTTTCTCTGTTCATTAGTAAATGTTCTCTGTTCAACAGTAAATCTTCTATTTTTCTCACAAAAAAATAGAAGATTTACTGTTATTCAGACTACTGCATCATTGTAAAAATGGTATAAATAATGTCAGCGCATTTGTGAAAGAATATTAGACTCACCAGTTGACGTGTATTGGACGCGTGGCGTGATTTGTTTGCTCTTGAACATCGGCAAAAATCGAACATTTCCGCTACTTTGAGCTTAATTTCAAGGTACTTTTCATCATGAAACCAATGAAAATCATCTCTATTTCTATAATATATCTTCCATTCTATCAAATGAGACCAAAAAAACGAGAATACAAGCATAAATACCATACGAAAATACACTGCAAAGTCGGTTTTAAACCAAAAACATGGTCAGAGTTTTTTTTCTCATTATGCACTGCGTGCTTCAGGACTTTTTAATACTGCGCACACTGACCACGCAGACCCATGCTTTCATATGTAGGCCTACCAGCTTTCTTCCACAAGATTTGAAGGTGCTAGAATTTTCGCTCATAAGTACATGACCGACCCTGGCTGTTATAACGTACATGTACGTGACCGACCCTGGCTGTTATAACGTACATGTACGTGACCAACCCTCAAAGGGTTAATAGCAAAGACTTATCTGGAGTACAATAAGCATCATCCTTAGTTAATCTTATCAATCTAAAATACTCCCCTGAACTTTAAAAACCTGAAAGCTATCCTAGTAGTACCACTTACTTCAACAAGTAGCATTAAAATGCAGTAACTAAGATTACCAGTAACAATCAGTATTATATAATAGTACACCCTAAAGGCAATACATGTTTAAAATACAGTGGTACCCCGGTTTACGATATTTTTTCGTTCCAGAATGCTGTTCAAGTGCCATTACCAAACGAATTTATCCCCATAAGGAATAATGTAAAATAGACTAGTCCTTTTAGACCCCCAAAAATACACTTACAAAAGCATTTAAAAAAATAAACTTACATAAAAGGGCGAGTTTGGAGACCATCGTAAACCAGGGTACCACTGTACCTTACAAGCATTGGAATTTTGTGAGCAATTTGTTGTACCTGCATTAAACATGAGGGAAGCACTTATCTGGAAAGGTTAGAAAAGAACTGTAGGTAAAAATTGTTAAAGATAATATAAATAAAATAATCTAGCATTATAGTATGCTCCTCACTTAGCGACGAATTAGTTTACCGATGTGGTCTTAGGAATGGAACTCAGTCATTAAGTGAGGAGAGGCTGTATATAAACTTCTTCCTGTATTTCACACTGGAAATTTGTTTATATATTTTAAATAAAATAAATAAATAAAAGGATTTATCGTTTCTGTCTAACATAACCTGCAGTTGATGAAATTTTTTAAACACATCCAATAAACAAAAAATCCCATTAATGGCAGTATAATGTTTAATACAATGGAACATTTCAAAATAATGAGCAGAAAAGCAAATTATTATTACTGTCACAGCTGCTGATAAGTTTCATATCATATGTGCCACTATGTTTCATATCACAGATACCACTACATTTCCTACCATAGATTTCATAACATTTCCTATCTCTAAATTAGAGCAGACTACAGATCCTGTCCAACAGTCACAACTGAAAAGCACCAGTGTTGACTAGAACAAGATTAATTGCAGTTTTCATCACGGTCCATCTTATGTTTCTGTTCGGCTAACAGTAAACCCTCTAGTAAAACAAGAAATATGTTCTGAAAATTGGCACTGCACGAAAAACAGCTTTATGTGAAGTGAAGAACATATGGAAAAAATATATTATGTACAAATTAATACAGTTTGTCTTACCTTACATTCTAGTTGTCACTGCCTGTTATTATGGGTGTGTGTGGAGAGGGTTGATGTTCCTACCTGGCTGAGGAAAATGCCTGTGGTTCTTGTGTTGAAATGAATGTAGTTGTCAGTAGTTGATGGTTGTGCTTGAGTGTTCAAGTATTTTGTAATGCATCTCTGGTCCATTTTACCCTGCAGTATGTTACACAGCTGATGATAAGGCATTATTGCTTGCTCCAAAATCCTCTTCAGACCAATGCTTATTTACTTGTCAGGATCCTTCACAGTGAAAAATTCTGTAACTTTACCAATAACATGGAAGTGCTCACTTAACACCTGCAGTGTTTACAGTAGTTCATCATCATCCTCTTCTCTTATCTGCCTCTTCTAACTGGGAATTAAGCTCTTTCAGCATTTCTTCTACAGTTGGTTCTTTGTTATCCTCTTCTAACACTATTTACGTTTTGTTCATGCATATCTTCAGACCCCTGCAATGTAAATTTTATGCCAGAACTTTGGCACACCAGTCATGAACCTGTCATCTATTGCTACAATGAGTTTTTCAATTAATTACTCTGCATGTGTAGTGCTATTTAAATACCTTAAGAACTCCTTGAGCCAGTAGCTGTATCGAATATGTCTTAATGGGCGATAAAGACACAACCTTCATATTTGAGTCCACAGACTACAAGATTTGAGGATGAGTATGGAGTGAGGAGAATCATGAATGCAAGGTTCTTTATGGCCAGGTGCATATTAACTGCTATAATAAATAATGCTTGAGCCAATCAACAAACAGGGCCTCAGTCATCCATGCTACCTTATTTAACTGCCAAATATGTAATCAGCAAACAGCTTTTCTCAAGGTTAAAAAGCAAGATTCTCTGCAAGAATATTAGTATAATAAGACTGGATGGAGGGAAGGGGTAAAAAGCGGTTTTGTGTGCAAAAGGCTTGGACATACAGCAGGCATGTGAGAGGATGTTAGATAGGAGTGGAGACAAATGGTTTTTGGAACTTGTCGAGATGTTGGAGTGTGAGCAGGGTTATACAGTGGACCCTCGGTTAACGAAAAAAATTCATTGCAGAAGCCTGCTCAAGTGCCATTACCGAACGAATTTACGTCCTTAAGAAATAATGTCATGTAGGTTAGTCTATTTCAGACCCCCAAAACTACACTTCCACAAGAACTTACAAAATTATACTTACATAATTGCACGATTTCCGGGGTATTCGTTAACCGAGGGTCCACTGTAAATTGTAAAGGGATTCAGGGAAACTGGTTAGCTGGACTTAAGTCCTAGAGGTGGAAAATACAATGCCTGCACTTTAAAGGAGAGGTCTGGAATATTTGCAGTTTGGAGTGACATCTGAACTTTCATATCTGAGCACCTCTGCAAAGACAGTGATTATGTGTGAATGATGGTGAAAGTGTTTCTTTTTTGGGTCACCCTGCCTCAGTGGGAGACGGCCGACGTGTTAAAAAAAAAGTATGCCAATAGGTTCATTTAGCTGTCCATATCTTGCAACACATAAATTCTCCCTTATTTATTAAAAAATGGTCTGTGGTGCAGAAACAGAAATGTCCCCCCCTGCACTCGTGCAGGGGACACATTTCTGAAAACATTTACCTGAAGTCAAGGCAAAGGCAAGTGTATCTGCAGAATACGTACTGAGGTGACAAAGAGATGTAACTGCTTGTCTGTAGAGGAACTGGAAGGAGGATCACTGAAAGAAGTGTGTCTGTATAGTGCCCAATTCACAGACACAAGCTGCCACAGAGATTGGCGAGGGTGAGAAGGGGAGGGAGCCAATAAAGTACAGGTACAGTAATAAGGAAGTACAGGTACAGTAATGAGGTACAGTAATAAGGAAGTGCAGGTACAGTAATAAGGTACAGGTACAGTAATAAGGAAGTACAGGTACAGTAATGAAAGAACGGGAGAGGCTCTGTCAAGAAATTTTGCTGAAAACAAGAAAAAATTTTGGAGTGAGATAAACAAGGTAAGAAAGCCTAGGGAACGAATGGATTTGTCAGTTAAAAACAGAGTAGGGGAGTTAGTAGATGGGGAGCTGGAGGTATTGGGTAGATGGCGGGAATATTTTGAGGAACTTTTAAATGTCGATGAAAAGAGGGAGGCGATAATTTCATGTACTGGCCAGGGAGGTACAACATCGTTTAGGAGTGAAGAAGAGCAGGATGTGAGTGTGGGGGAGGTGCGTGAGGCATTACGTAGAATGAAAGGGGGTAAAGCAGCTGGAATTGACGGAATCATGACAGAAATGTTAAAAGCAGGGGAGGATATAGTGCTGGAGTGGTTGGTATTTTTGTTTAATAAATGTATGAAAGAGGGGAAGGTACCTAGGGATTGGCAGCGAGCATGTATAGTTCCTTTATATAAAGGGAAGGGGGATAAAAGAGAGTGTAAAAATTATAGTAGGTAGTAGGTTGGTAGACAGCAACCACCCAGGGAGGTACTACCGTCCTGCCAAGTGAATGTAAAACGGAAGCCTGTAATTGTTTTACATGATGGTAGGATTGCTGGTGTCTTTTTTTCTGTCTCATAAACATGCAAGATTTCAGGTATGTCTTGTTACTTCTACTTACACTTAGGTCACACTTCACATTCATGTACAAGCATATATATATATATATACACACCCCTCTGGGTTTTCTTCTATTTTCTTACTATTTCTTGTTCTTATTTCCTCTTATCTCCATGGGAAAGTGGAACAGACTTCTTCCTCTGTAAGCCATGCGTGTCGTAAGAGTCGACTAAAATGCCGGGAGCAAGGGGCTAGTAACCCCTTCTCCTGTATACATTACTAAAGTTAAAAAGAGAAACTTTTGTTTTTCCTCTTTGGGCCACCCCGCCTTGGTGGGAAATGGCCGATTTGTTGAAAGAAGAAGAAGTTTACTGAGTATACCAGGTAAAGTGTATGGCAGGGTTATTATTGAAAGAATTAGAGGTAAGACAGAGAGTAGGATTGCAGATGAGCAAGGAGGCTTTAGAGTGGGTAGGGGATGTGTAGATCAAGTGTTTACAGTGAAGCATATATGTGAACAGTATTTAGATAAAGGTAGAGAAGTTTTTATTGCATTTATGGATTTAGAAAAGGCATATGATAGAGTGGATAGGGGAGCAATGTGGCAAATGTTGCAAGTGTATGGAATAGGTAGTAAGTTACTGAAGGCTGTAAAGAGTTTTTATGAGGATAGTGAGGCTCAGGTTAGGGTGTGTAGGAGAGAGGAGATTACTTCCCGGTAAAAGTAGGTCTTAGACAGGGTTGTGTAATGTCACCATGGTTGTTTAATATATTTATAGATGGGGTTGTAAAAGAAGTAAATGCTAGGGTGTTGGGGAGAGGGTGGGATTAAATTATGGAGAATTAAATGCAAAATGGGAGTTGACACAGTTACTTTTTGCTGATGATACTGTGCTTATGGGAGATTCTAAAGAAAAGTTGCAAAGGTTAGTGGACGAGTTTGGGAGAGTGTGTAAAGGTAGAAAGTTAAAAGTGAACATAGATAAGAGTAAGGTGATGAGGGTATCAAACGATTTAAATAAAGAAAAATTGGATATCACATTGGAGAGAGGGATTATGGAAGAAGTAAATGTTTTCAGATATTTGGGAGTTGATGTGTCAGCGGATGGGTTTATGAAGGATGAGGTTAACCATAGAATTGATGAAGGAAAAAGGTGAGTGGTGCATTGAGGTATCTGTGGAGACAAAAACGTTATCCATGGAGGCAAAGAAGGAATGTACGAAAGTATAGTGGTACCAACACTCTTATATGGGTGTGAAGCATGGGTTGCAAATGCTGCAGCGAGGAGGAGGCTGGAGGCAGTGGAGATGTCCTGTCTAAGGGCAATGTGTGGTGTAAATATTATGCAGAAAATTCGGAATGTGGAAATTAGGAGAAGGTGTGGAGTTACTAAAAGTATTTGTCACAGGGCTGAAGAGGGTTGTTGAGGTGGTTTGGTCATTTAGAGAGAATGGATCAAAGTAGAATGACTTGGAGAGCGTATAAATCTGTAGGGAAGGAAGGCGGGGTAGGGGTCGTCCTAGAAAAGGTTGGAGGGAAGGGGTAAAGGAGGTTTTGTGGGCGAGGGCTTGGACTTCCAGGAAGCATGTGTGAGCGTGTTAGATAGGAGTGAATGGAGACGAATGGTTTTGGGACATGACGATCTGTTGGAGTGTGAGCAGGGTAACATTGTGTGAAGGGATTCAGGGAAACCAGTTAATTGATTTAGTTGGACTTGAGTCCTGGAAATGGGAAGTACAATGCCTGCACTTTAAAGGAGGGGTCTGAGATAGTGACAGCTGGGAGGGACTTTTCTCAGCTGTCGTATCTGAGCTCCTCTGCAAAGACAGTGATTATGTATGAGTGTGGTGAAAGTGTTGAATGATGATGAAAGTTTTTTCTTTTTGGGGATTTTCTTTCTTTTTGGGTCACCCTGCCTCGGTGGGAGACGGCCGACTTGTTGGGAAAAAAAAAAAAAAAAAAAAAGGTACAGTAATGAGGTACAGGTACAGTAATAAGGAAGTGTACAGGTACAGTAGTTCTCTGGATATTTTCGTAGTTCTCTGGATATTTTCGTAGTTCTCTGGATATTTTCCTAGTTCTCTGGATATTTTCCTAGTTCTCTGGGTGTTTTCCCAGTAATGAGGTACAGGTACAGTAATATAAGGAAGTACAGGTACAGTAATGAGGAAGTACAGGCACAATAATAAAAAGGAAGGCCTGCAAAGAGGAGGTAGATGCGTAATTTTGCAACAGATATAACTGTCCATTTGAATTCTAGCACTATTGAGGAGCAGCAGCAGAGATAGAGAACTATATGTAGATGTGTAGGAACACCTTTGTTTAAGATATGGAGAGGGAGATGGGTGAGAATAGAATAACTGGTCTCTGTGAGAGTCACAGTATGATCCTTCTCAAGGTAAATGATGAGTTAAAATTACCTAAAAAAAAAAAAGGGATGGAAGAAAATAAAAATAAAATCAAAGATTGCATATTAGTTAAAGGCAAGAGATGTGAAGGAAAGATAGAGAGAACACAGTGTAACATATACAAGCTGCAGTATAGTGGAGTATGAATGGAAATTTGGGAATGCAGAATACTGTTTGGGACATGAAATGTTATTCCATTATATGATTTGTCAGAAATGTGGGTGGGGGGGTGCCAATGATTGTAAAAGAAAATAAACAGACAGGAAATCCAAATAATTAACTATTTTAGGAGAAAACTGGGAAACCAATATTTGGACTTTTCCTTGATTCCCATCCCACCTGTATCTTCTTGTAAAAGTGACATTATTACTTACTAACAATATAGCAGTAGAAGTAAGCAAGGGATGGTTACAGATTAGTGGTCAGTAAAGTTGATGTGAAATATTAAAGTATTAGTAGTGATAAGAAATTTTTGTGTGGTGAGGTTTTGTGTCATGAGTAGCATGCATATAAGTTCTAAGTGTAGACGATGACAAAAAAATTAAACAGAATGAAGAATGGAATCATAAGACTCAGATGCTAATGTTAGTGTACTATTGTAATTAATCATGTAGTATGTTTGTGCACTTAGTTTACTATCGCTTTGAGTGGAAGGTAGTGTAATGTGTGGGATGGGCAAGGAAATTGGGGCAGAGAGGGTACAGACATTGGTAGTCATCAAGAAGAGAGGTTATGAGAGGCTAACTGACTCAAGTGATGGAAGAGCATTTAAAATTGAGATTGAATTATTTGCTTCTAGGAAGGCCTGCAAAGACGGGAAGGATGTGTAATTTTGCAACAGATATAGTAGACTGTAGTCTGTGAAGGAATGGTAAACGTTGTTGCTAAGTCTCAAGGTGATAGGTTTAGGTGTAAATCTCAAAGGGACAACTGGGAGGACAATAAAGAGGTGGAACATCAACTTTGAGAACTGTATAAAAGGTGGATACATGAGCGAGAGTAAAGGAGGGCACTACCAGGCATTAGGAGAGTCGGGTGACTTTGGAGTAAGAGATGCTAGATATTCTTATCTGTCGGTGGGTTAGGTAATGGCCTGGTTATATGACAAATTCTTCTTTCCTTTCAAACACTGAATGTCACTGTCTCAAAAGAAAATGGGCACTGGTGAGTACATGAGGATGTGCTTCTCCTTCTTTTCAGTTAAGGCAAGAAGAGAGGATAGTCACAATTTAGATTATTGGGCTTTGTTTCACCACAAATTGAACATTATTCATGTGTCCTGCACTGACCAGTTATGCATAATGAGGCGGTAAATTCATGGCCATTAAACATTAGTTTAGCTATATTAATTGGGTATCATCTCCATCTGTGAGCAAGGTGGACATAAGTTTCAATCCTGGTGATTGGGGAGGTGTTGTAATTCCAAAGCACAATCTGTAAATTCTTGTATGACTGTGAAAGGGATGACATTTCCTTGCTATGAACTGAGGATGGAATATCAGTGCATAGCAACTGGAATCCTGCCAATGGTCTGAAAACACCTTAGTTTACCAGCATGGTCAGCATCATAACCTCTAATGATGCACATCCCACTTGTTTAGAGGGTGAAAATAGATGTCTTAGCCAATGTGGAACATGAATTCTTGTGCAAATGTGGTCATTCACGCATACTTCAAGAGTCATTGTTTATACTGAATAAATTTGATCTGCCGTCGTGTTTGGAAGATTTCCGTTACTGGGAGAGGGTTCCAGGTTGTGTTCTTAGTGTGCAGTTAAGGTACTATATGTGATATGTCAGTATTGTTGCTTGTCTGTCATTGTCTCTTGACAGATAGGTTTGAGCCACTCTAGCCTTTGCACATGGACAATCTGTGAATCATTGTAGAGTTATGGCCTTTTCCATAGTCAAGGTAATGTGGGGTCAGATGTACCAGAGGGAATAGGTAAAAATGCTGGTACAAGATTTAGGTAACAAGTAATTGCCCAAAAGTGATTCCAGGTTTTGAGGGTCTATGGCCATGTAGGGGCTGTCACAGTGACTTGAGATCCAGGAGAATAAACCAATTTCTCATTTATTATAAATTAAAAATTGGTGGGCAGCTCCAAGAACCATGGTTACCTCCTCTACTACAGTTAGTATTATTGTTTCCTGACAACCATCCTGATGCACACCAAGATGGCACCTCATGAACTGACTGAGCAAGGCTTAGTGAAACTGCCTGTTTAGGCAAGAACACTGACTGTGCAATTGTCATTCAGCTAATAATGGCAGCAGGTAGATTGGAAGAACACCAGTTGTAACTCTTGAATCTGTAGGTAACCTCTGGTAAAGTTTCTATCAAATGCCCTGCCAGATGGCTACCTAATGTCTCACTGAAGGGTCACCTGACCCACCCATAGATGATTCAATTTCTGTGGGGTGGAGTGACAGAACCACCACAGCACTACAGGGTCAATAGTAATTTTTTGTTGTTCTACCTGGGAGGTGAATTTCACAAAAGGTAAAATATTCCCTCTAATGAGGCCAAAAAGAAGAGGGAAGGTTCAGAGTATTTAGACCCAATTCAAGATAGGGGGGGTGAAGAGGTCCAACTCCTCAGATCAAGAGCCCCATTCACCATGACACTTGACCCCCTTAGAAGGGGGTACAATATTTAAAATATACAGTTGACCCTTGAACAACATGGGTTTGAACTGCACAGGTCCACTTATAGGCAGAATTTCTAACACCAGCATGTGCTGGTGTTGGAATTTTTTTTGGAAATTTGCAACAAAAAAAAAATAAGAAAAAAATAGGTATGTCATGAATGCATAAAATATATGTAGATACTAATCTATTTTATAATTTACTACCATAAAATATACACAAATTATAAAAAATAAAAATTTATCAAAACTTGCGCACACAAACAATTACAGATCGTACATGTTCCATTCACAGTTGAGAGAAATGCAAACAAATATAAAGATAAAATAATGTAATATAATAATTTTTTTTATTAAATTTTTTTTTTATTATACAGTGTATTACATTATTTTATCTTTATAATGTAATATAATAATTATTATTATTATTATTATTATTATTATTATCATAACTAAGCACTAAACCCACAAGGGTTAATATAATAATATATAATAATAATAATAATATACATATTATTATTACAGATCGTACATGTTCCATTCACAGTGGAGAGAAATGTAAACATACGTAAAGATGAAATATTTAATCATAAATAAATATGAATTTCTTTTTCATGTCATCTTTTCATTTTTGATGTCTAAGTGTTAATATGTATAACATCTACAGCATTTTGTATCATGTAAGACAATATTGATTCATCTTGTAAACAGACGATGTAAACTTACAGTATTGATAAATACAGTGGAACCCCAACTAACGAACGCTCCATATAGCGAACAAATCGTGTAAGGAACGCTTTTTTCGCAAAATATTTTTCTCGTGTACCGAACATTTACTCGTGTAGCGAACCGTACCAGACCTGTCCATTATACAGTGGACCCCCGAGTTTCGTAAACCCCAGAAATCGTACATTTATGTAAGTATAATATTGTAAGTGCTTGTGGAAAAGTATTTTTGGGTGTCTGAAATAGACTAACCTACGTGACATTTTTTCTTAAGGGGGTAAATTCGTTCGGTAATGGCACTTGAGCAGACTTCAGGAGTGAAGTTTTTACGAAACTCGGGGGTCCACTGTAATTAGTGCTTTATATTTATTTCTCATTGTTTTCTGTATGTGAAACTATAGTATTTATTCTTTAAAAAAATGAATTTTTGGTGATTTTTTTTGGGTGGAAATGGATTAATTGTATTTACATTGTTTCTTATGGGAAATATGGTTTCGAATTATGAACTTTTTGTGTTAAGAACTAGCTCCTGGAACGGATTAAGTTCGTTAGTCGAGAGACCACTGTACAGTACAGTAATGTAAATGTATTTTCTCTTCCTTATGATTTTCTTAATAACATTTTCTTTTCTCTTTATTGTAAGAATACAGTATATAATACATATCACAAACAAAATATGTTTTAATCGACTATTTATGTTATTGGTAAGGCTTCCAGTCAACAGTAGGCTATTAGTAGTTAATATTTTGAGGAGTCAAAAGTTATACTACATAGATTTTCAACTGCACAGGGTGTTGGTGCTCCTAACCCCTCATGTTGTTAAAGGGTCAACTCACTCACTCATTCTGTTAGTTACCATTTTGTCCAAGGCACATGTCGATTAGACACTAGGCCTGTTGTATATTTGTGTGTGTGTGTGTTAGTTACCATTTTGTCCTAGGCACATGTCGATTAGACACTAGGCCTGTTGTGTGTGTGTGTGTAAGGAAACACTTCGAAATGTTTCCGCCACGCCAGGAGTTGAACCCAGGCCCTCGTGCATGTGTGTGTGTGTGTTTATGTGTGTGTACCAGTGCATGTGTGTACATGTGTGTGTATGTGTGTATGTGTGTGTGTATGTGTGTGTATGTGTGTATGTGTGTGTGTATGTGTGTGTGTATGTGTGTGTGTGTGTGTATGTGTGTGTGTGTGTGTGTATGTGTGTGTGTGTGTGTGTGTATGTGTGTGTGTGTGTGTGTGTGTATGTGTGTGTGTGTGTGTGTGTGTGTATGTGTGTGTGTATGTGTGTATGTATGTGTGTGTGTGTGTGTATGTGTGTATGTGTGTATGTGTGTGTGTGTGTATGTATGTATGTATGTACTCACCTAATTGTGGTTGCAGGGGTCGAGACTTAGCTCCTGGCCTCGCCTCTTCACTGACCACTACTAGGTCCTCTCTCTCCCTGCTCCATGAGCTTTATCATACCTCGTTTTAAAGCTATGTATGGTTCCTGCCTCCACTACATCACTTGCTAGACTATTCCACTTCCTGACAACTCTATGACTGAAGAAATACTTCCTAACATCCCTTTGACTCGTCTGAGTCTTCAACTTCCAATTGTGACCCCTTGTTTCTGTGTCCCCTCTCTGGAACATCCTGTCTCTGTCCACCTTATCTATTCCACGCAGTATTTTGTATGTTGTTATCATATCTCCCCTAACCCTCCTGTCCTCCAGTGTTGTCAGGCCGATTTCCCTTAACCTTTCTTCATAGGACATTTCCCTTAGCTCCGGAACTAAACCTTGTTGCAAACCTTTGCACTTTCTCTAATTTCTTGACGTGCTTGACCAGGTGTGTGTTCCAAGCTAGTGCTGCATACTCCAATATGGGCCTGACGTACACAGTGTACAATGCCTTGAATGATTCCTTACTAAGGTATCGGAACGCTATTCTCAGGTTTGCCAGGTGCCCATATGCTGCACCAGTTATCTGGTTGATGTGTGCTTCCGGAGACGTGCTCGGTATTATACTCACCTCAAGATCTTTCTCCTTGAGTGAGGTTTGCAGTCTTTGGCCACATAGCCTTCTTTACCCTTCCCCGATCTTCATGACTTTACATTTAGCGGGATTAAACTCAAGAAGCCAGTTGCTGGATCACGTGTCCAGCCTGTCCAGGTCTCTTTGTAGTTCTGCCTGATCCTCATCTGATTTAATTCTCCTCATTAACTTCATATCATCTGTGAACAGGGACACTTCTGAGTCTATCCCTTCCATCATGTCATTCACAGTACCAAAAATAGCACTGGTCCTAGGACTGACCATTGTGGGACCCCACTCGTCACAGGCGCCCACTGTGATACCTCATCACGTACCATGACTTGTTGTTGCCTCCCTGTCAGGTATTCTCTGATCCATTGCAGTGCCCTTCCTGTTATACGTGCCTGATCCTCTAGCTTCTGCACTAATCTCTTGTGAGAAACTGTATTGAAGGCCTCCTTGCAGTCCAAGAAAATGCAGTCAACCCACCCTTCTCTCTCGTGTCTTACCTGCATGGATGGATGGATGGATTGGATGGATGGATGGATGGATGGGATGGGATGGGATGGGATGGGATGGATGGGATGGGATGGGATAGGATGGATTGGATTGGATGGGATGGATGGGCTGGGATAGGATGGATTTGATTTGATTGGATTGGATGGGATGGATGGATGGATGGATGGATTCATGCATGCGAGTGTAAAATGAAAGCCTGTAATTGTTTTACATGATGGTAGGTTTTCTGGTGTCTTTTTTTGTCTCATAAACATGCAAGATTTCAGGTACGTCTTGCTACTTCTACTTAGATTTAGGTCACACTACACATGCATGTACAAGCATATATAAACACACCCCTCTGGGTTTTCTTCTATTTTTCTTACTAGTTCTTGTCCTTGTTTATTTCCTCTTATCTCCATGGGGAAGTGGAACAGAATTCTTGCTCCGTAAGCCATGCGTGTCGTAAGAGTCGACTAACATGCCGGGAGCAAGGGGCTAGTAACCCCTTCTCCTGTATACATTACTAAAGTTAAAAAGAGAAACTTTTGTTTTTCTCTTTGGGCCACCTCACCTTGATGGGAAATGGCCGATTTGTTGAAAGAAAGAAAGAAAAAGAGAAACTTTTGTTTTTCTTTTTGAGCCACCCTGCCTTGGTGGGATACGGCCGGTTTGTTGAAAGAAGAAGATATACATGTATAAGTATATGACACATGGGAACAAGAAGCTAGCAACTCCTTCTGTATAAATTACTAAATTTAAAGAGAAAAACTTTCATTTTACTTTTTAGGTCACCCTGCCTTGGTGGGATATGGCCAGTACATTGAAAAAAATAATATATATATATGACAACAAATATACAGTAAACTATTAATGGAAAACCTTAATCTTTATCAATATATAGTATATATACATTCAGGTTCCTGACTGGATGTATCACATGAATAACTCACTGTACTGTAATGAGGCTATTGTGGCAACAGTCTAATACTCATTGTATGAGTCATCCTCTAGCTTAATTAAGCTTCAAAAGTCAACTTATATATTGCAATTTATAGTAAGCATATATATGTATCAAGCACAAAATCTAAAACAAAAGCTCTAATTATAATATATAATATATGGCAACTTCTATTAAAACACTGATATGCAATACTAACATTAAGAAATATTTTTTGTTTACTCCTTACAGAGTACTTAACATGTGACTGGGACAAATAAAGAAATATTCCATGAATCTTCCATGTTACTCATGGAAGCACTGACTTGAGAGTACACTGACAGGTGTATAGTTCTGTGTATATACACTGAAAGTTGCATATCTGTGTATATACACTAAGAGGTGCATATCTGTGAATATACACTAAGAGGTGCATATCTGTGTATATACAGAGAGGTGCATATCTGTGTATATACACTGAGAGGTGTGTATCTCTATGTATATACATCCAAGAGGTATATGTATCTGTATGCACAAACCAACAGGTATTACAGTATTATTTTTTTGTATTTACATTTACAGAGCAACTCACTTGCTGTTTTGGCACACTTTCTTACAATCCATTCAGTACTTCAAGAACTGTTTACTACCTCTCGAGTGTTATATTTCATTATTTTGTGTAAAATGTAATTAACTATTCTAAATTTCCTTTGAAAGTCACATTTCTTGCATTCTACAATAAAGTGGTAAATGTCATTCTTTATTTTAATACTAAACCAAGAGATTTTCAATGAGTGTTTCAAATGTTGCTTCCAAGATTCAAAACTTACCAATGTGAAGGTGAATGGACGGCAAGAACAACTAGATAAACTCGTACTACATTGCTCTAAATACTGACACTCGAAATATATAAATAGCAGTTAATTTCTAAATAAATACTTTACATTATAATAATTTCTTAAGTGTTGTTACACCAAAAAATCCTGCAAATCACTTTTCATAATTTGATAGGTTTTTTGAAGAGACTTGAGTATGTTAATTTGTACTTTACTAATAAAAAAGATAAACTGGTTCTATTACTCTTAGGGAAGTGGCCAAGGAAGGTGGGAAAAATCCACTGGACCACCTAGTCCAGCATCAGCTTCCAAAAGGCTCATAATGACTGCCATTGCTGCTTCATCCGAGTCACTAGTTCCATCAATTTCCAAGTCACGACCACTCACCACATCCATTAGGTCACCTTCATTAGATACTGGAAATAAATTTATTCAACATGTCAGCCTCACATATTTCAAATTATATATACCTATCCATAGGTCACTTTATGCAGAAAATTCGGAGTGTGGAAATTAGGAGAAGGTGTGGAGTTACTAAAAGTATTTGTCAGAGGGCTGAAGAGGGGTTGTTGAGGTGGTTTGGTCATTTAGAGAGAATGGATCAAAGTAGAATGACTTGGAGAGCATATAAATCTGTAGGGGAAGGAAGGCGGAGTAGGGGTCGTCCTCAAAAAGGTTGGAGGGAGGGGGTAAAGGAGGTTTTGTTGGCAAGGGGCTTGGACTTCCAGCAAGCATGTGTGAGCGTGTTAGATAGGAGTGAATGGAGACGAATGGTTTTTGGGACCTGATGAGCTGTTGGAGTGTGAGCAGGGTAACATTTTATGAAGGGATTAAGGGAAACCAGTTAATTGATTTAGTTGGACTTGAGTCCTGGAAATGGGAAGTACAATGCCTGCACTTTAAAGGAGGGGTCTGGGATAGTGACAGCTGGGAGGGACTATTTCTCAGCTGTCGTATCTGAGTGCCTCTGCAAAGACAGTGATTATGTATGAGTGTGGTGAAAGTGTTGAATGATTATGAAAGTATTTTCTTTTTGGGGATTTTCTTTTTTTTTTGGGTCACCCTGCCTTGGTGGGAGATGGCCGACTTGTTGAAAAAAAAAAAAAAAAAAGGTCACTTTATTCATACCTCTAGGCATCACAGCTGGTTAATATGCCTTAATAAATGTTGGGAAGTTCCCTTGGTACATATTACCCTTAAAAAGTTACTCTACCTAAGCTCTGCTTACCAACACTTATTATAGACTTTACATTCATACTAACCTGCGCAAGTTTTTAAGCTTTACATTCATCCTTTAAGTCTGACATTGCATACTTGTCTCACTCTTTATTTTCCAATTCCTCCCATTTTAATTTATATTCTTTGTTTCTTAACACAAAAAATCAAACAATGCTGTATTCTATAATACACAATATATCATCTGACTAACCTCCACATAGCACTTCATAGCTTTTGTGACATGTACAATATTTACTATGGATTATCTCTAGAAAATTACTCAATCTTCTCTACTCTACCAGTTTCTTTCTTCTCTACTCTATCCTTTTCTTGCTAAGCTAAAATACATTCATTCCATGATTTTCCCTACTTACATGATATTAAGGTACGACAAAATTAAAAAATTTAGATTCATACCAGGCTGTCTGTGGTTGTTATGATTGAATGAGCCTCCTCGCTCACTGCTGTTTGTCAGATTACCGTGCATGTTAGACATGCGGTGATGGTTATTACTGAGCTGTGTACCCCGGCTTGTGTCACTCCCAGAGCATGTGCTGGTATTGCTGCTTAACAGCACATTGTTCTTCACATTGGTCTGGAAGTAGTAATACAATTACAGAAAACCCTCAATATATTGGACTTTTAAAATTATGGGCAAAATCCCCTAATTCAGTTGCATTTTTAACTCCCTTATTTTCAATGTTTATTGTAATATGTCTGTAAATTGTGAATACAGTACTTAAAATAGGTATACAATAAAATACTTTATAACTTTTTTTTTTTGGCATTTTTTAAGATTATTCTGGTTAACAGCTGACCATCAGATAACATGGGAGTTATGTTCCTGAAAATGGCATGTAATAAAAAATGTGTATAAACTAAATTGAAGAACATATGGGAAAAATAGGGTTATGTTCATTAGACTCCCCAAAAAAAGCCAACCAAAGTTTTTTCTGGTCTCGAAATTATAACAAAAATACTGTAGGTCAATGTGCTGATGTGCATTAGTCAAGGATCCCACAACCACATCTATGCAATCAGAGGTGCCTTATAGTACAGTTGTTCCTTTTGCTGTAAATGTACTTGGGTGACAAAGGAGGGGTTAGAGTGGTTGGGGTGTACAAAGGAGGGGTTAAGTGGTTGGGGTCCACACAGGAGGGCTTAAGCAGGAGGGGTTTGAGCGGTTGGGGTTCGGGGGTTCAGAGTGGGTGTTGAGAGACCTGGGGTGGGAATAGTAAGTAAGTAAGTTTATTTAGGTATACACAAATACAGTTACATAGATTATCATACATAGCAGCATATGTGTAGAGAACCTAGGATAAACCAAAAAAGTCAGAGTGATTTATTTCCATTGTGGGAGGTGGAGACTGAACAATGGTGGGGGCAGGAGTTAAAATCTGGTGTTGAGAGGAGAGGGTGTGCATGGTGGAGGGGTGTGGTGGGTGGAGGCTGGCAGCAATTAGGAAGTGATGGTGATCACATAGGTGGCAGTATCTGTGGCCTGATGTGGGTGGTGGTGGTGGTGGTGTGGGTATTGCATAGCTGGGTGGGTGAGTGTGTGGTTGTTGGTGTGTGCAGTAATGAGGGTGGTGGGTGGCTATATGTGTGGATGACATGTCAGGGCTGTGAAACCATGGGTAAGATGTGGATGTGGGGCTGTGGAAATGGGGCTGTGTGGGCTTGAAGCTGTGGTTGTTGGTGGCCTGGTGTAGATGATGGGTGAATGGGTGGGTGAGTGTGCAGTTGATGGTGTAGGTGGTAATGAGGGTGGTAGGTGACTATGTGATTAGGTATGTGGATGGCATGTTAGGGTAAAAGGTTGAGTAAGGTGTGTGCATTAAGTTATGGGAAAATGGTATGGGTGAAGGCATGGGGCTGGCCAAGGTGCGGTCTTGAGGAAGTGGGGGAATGTGGCTGTGGTGGAATTGTGTGTAGCTGTGTGGTCATGGGGGAATTGTATGGGCAGGTTGTGTGGGTGAAGGTTGCTGGTTGGAGTGGTGTGGGTGAAGGTGTTTGGCCATGGGGAAATTATAGGGGGTGGGTGGTATGGATGAGGTTGCTGGGTGTGCAGTGAGGGTGTTGCCATGGGAGGGGAGGTTGCATGATCAGATGGAGTGGGTAGACATTATTAGGCGTGCAGCAGGGAATGGGTGGAAGAAAGTGGAATGGGGAAGGCATGTGGCCACTGTATAGTATGTATAGGAGAAGTATGAATGGAGTACAAGGTATTGTATTGGCACTGGACACACATGAAAGGAGCATGAGATATGGTATCAGTATTAGAAGCAGATGAATGGAGCACTGTGCCTCACTGTGAGATGGAGGGAAAAGAACTTGGCACCCTAACCTTCATCCAACACCTTCACCCACCACACCCACAAACCCACATTTGCCATGTCCAACACTAACACCCATTTTTCACATCCCTCTGCCAATTTTGAAACTTGTCCACCTGTCTACCTATACATTCTAGCCCTAACCCACCTTCACCCATCCTTTCACCCATATACCCTCACCACCTTCACCCACATACCCTCAACCTCTGCCCATATGCCAGACGGAGAAATTGACTTTGGACTGACGCCTTTACCCATACTTCCCACCACACAGTGGAAGCATGCATACACTCCACCCACATATGTTTAACCATGTAGCCATCCCCTCAACTGAACATTCATTGCCTCCTCCACACTGCCACCTGCCACAACACCTACATTCCCCTTCTGTATCGATACTGTGGATGTTGGGTGGCAATTGACTGACAGACTCTGCTGTGTGAACTCAATACACTGTATGTTCACTGAATTGTAATTACAATTTTGCAACCGTGTTATAGCAAAAACATGTTAACAGATTGCATGTTATCCACAAAAGTATGGGTCAAAATTATTTGACAGGGCAGGATATGATATAATAAAAAAGTAAGATGAATTATAGTGTTGATCAAGACTAGATATGGTTTCATCTATGAGGAAAATGAGAAAAGTAACCCTAATCATTACTGTACTGTCATCCATACAATTTCATGAGGAATAATGTACCTAGAGGTCCTGCAAATTAGAAACCATGAATACCAAATTACATGTGAGTCAAACACATCTACAACAGTATGGCATCTTTACTGAAGAGATGTTTCACCTGCTCAGCAGGCTTCTTCAGTTGAAATAAGGAAGAAACAACAGAAGTAGTGGAGATGTAGATACGAGTTTATCAATTCTTCAGCCTTGAAGAAGACATTAATTTGAGGTGGTAAGTCCCTTAGCCTTAGTGTGTGCTCAGCTCCATCATTCCAATCAATGTGAATGAAGCTACGGAGCCGAACACGCACCAAGGCTAAGGGACTGGCCATCTTAAACTTACTTCTTCTACAAGACTGAGGGACTGATTACTTCATACTCACATCTTCACTACTTCTATTGTCTTCTCTGTATTTTGACTGAAGAAACCTGCTGAACACATGAAATATCTCATCAATAAAGATATCAAACTGCTGCACATGTGCTTTATTCATCTACTTGTCAGTACTGTATACCATTAATATAATAATACCAAATAAAACTGCAAATACATTTTCTTTTTGAGATGAGATCATTTTGTGTTTCAGAGATCACATTTTTCTAACATATTTCAAGTCTGTTTACTAAATTTAAAAAGAAAAACTTTCGCTTCTCTTTTAAGGTCACCCTGCCTCGGTGGGATACGGCCAGTTTGTTGAAAAAAAAATCTAGTCTGTTTAATATGAAATTCATAAGTAATAATGACCAGAATCTCAGAAAGATTTAGGTGTGTGAATGTCATTACGTTTCAGTAAAAATTAGTGAGGGGATGATACCAAAATTTTTGCCAATACCGGCAAAATTAGCTGATACCAATATTCAATTTTAGGTCAATACAGCGGACCCCCAGATTACGTCATTGTTTTGTTCCAGAATGCTGTTCAAGTGCCGTTACTGAACGAATTTGTTCCCATAAGGAATAATGTAAATTAGATTAGTCCTTTTAGACCCCCAAAAATCCACTTACAAAAGCACTTACAAAAATACACTTACATAATTGTTCGAGTTTGGAGCAGTACGTAATCCGGGGGTCCACTGTACTAGAAAAATTTGCTGATACCCACTAATACTTTGGCACACCCCTAGTGAAAATGATGGCTAACTGAAATCCATGAATACGGAAGCCCACAAGTTTTATTGGGATAACTGTACAGTGGACCCCTGAGTTTCGGCCATAATTCATTCCAGAAGGCTGTTCAAGTGCCATTACCGAACGAATTTGTTCCCATAAGGAATAATGTAAAGTAGGTTAGTCCGTTTCAGACCCTCAAAAATACACTTACAAAAGCACTTACAATATTACACTTACATAATTGTCTGAGTTTTGAGGTGGTCGAAACTCTGGGGTCCACTGTATATTACTTGATACAAATTTATTATATTTTTGTCAAAATATATATTTGTCTGCTAGAGGGGCGTCTCCTAAGCCCCCAATTGTGCTACATACATAAGAGAATTGTGTAGCAAATGAACTTATTGTTAATGGTTCTGGGGATCACTGCCCTCATGGCTCAATATTGGACTGGGACTCCTTGGTTGGATTAACTAGTACATGAATTCAACTTACCCTATGTGCTGTCATATCAGATCTAAGAAGTGCTGCAAAAGATCGGTCAGATGCCCCTGATCCCAAAATCCCTTCAAAGGGAGACACTGGGCTATTGGAAGCTGAATCATTTCTCCGGTGTTTTTCTAAAACCTCTTCGGCAACCTGCTGGCCAATTTTACCCGCCTGAATGCCACCACCAATCAAGCGACTATTGCTATTGGACGATCCAGTGCCACCTAGTGGTGATGTATCTTGATTATGATTGGCATCTGGTAAATATGAAATTATAGAAAATAAAGCAGTCAGGTTACCTAAGCTATACATGAAGTTTTGTATTGTATGTCGCATTGTTATTTGAGATACTTCATATTAATGAGCTACAAAATATAAACTTCTGCTTTAAAAAAATAAGTAGGAAAAATAGATATTAATACTAATTTTTTTAAACTTACACAATATATTTACACAAAACCAAAAAGAAAAAATCAGCTAAATTAGTTTAACTTGTTAAAAATGTATTTAATGGTTCATCTACTTGGAGGTAAACTAAAATGAGTCATCTGTAGCTTAAAAAGTTACTAACAAATATGGCTGATAAATTCAGTGTATGGATGACTTTTCACATAATTTTTTATTACAGTCAGTGATAGTCTGAGTTGTTTTATATACACTGTGTGTATATCAAAACACCCTTCAGTAATGGGAAAACTGTTGGCAAATTTTTTTTAAAAATTGCTATTATTCCTCAGTGCCATGGGAAAATTACAGGAAAAATTACATAAGGATCACACTTAGCTTAGATTGTCAAAGGTTAATTATACTGATGTGGCACCACAAGCTATGCTGCAAGTGCTATATCAAGCTATGTTGCTGATGCTGCATCAAGCTATGTTGCTGATGCTGCATCAAGCTATGTTGCTGGTGCTGCATCAAGCTATGTTGCTGGTGCTACATCAAGCTATGGTGCTGGTACTACATCAAGCTATGTTGCTGGTGCTATATCAAGCTATGTTGCTGATGCTGCAGCAAGCTATGTTGCTGATGATGCATCAAGCTATGCTGCTGATGCTACATCAAGCTATGGTGCTGGTACTACATCAAGCTATGTTGCTGGTGCTATATCAAGCTATGCTGCTGATGCTGCATCAAGCTATGTTGCTGATGCTGCATCAAGTTATGCTGCTGATGCTGCATCAAGCTATGCTGCTGGTGCTGCATCAAGCTATGTTGCTGGTGCTACATCAAACTATGGTGCTGGCACTACATCAAGCTATGTTGCTGGTGCTATATCAAGCTATGCTGCTGATGCTGCATCAAGCTATGTTGCTGATGTTGCATCAAGTTATGCTGCTGATGCTCCATCAAGCTATGTTGCTGGTGCTACATCAAGCTATGTTGCTTGTGCTACATCAAGCTATGTTGCTGGTGCTACATCAAGCTATGTTGCTGGTGCTACATCAAGCTATGGTGCTGGTGCTACATCAAGCTATATTGCTGGTGCTACATCAAGCTATGGTGCTGGTGCTACATCAAGCTATGATGTTGGTGCAACATCAAGCTATGGTGCTGGTGCTACATCAAGCTATGGTGCTGGTGCTACATCAGTGAAGCAGCCTTACAACAACCTTGTCTATTCCTTCAATTATCCAGGTCCTTATTAAGAGGATAAAGAGCTTAGGTAGCCAGTTCTCCAAGTAGATATTAATCACACACATACAGTAATGAAATGACACCTTGGATGTGTTGCTGTTTGATGTCATCACAGTTCACTTATTCGAGTACTATCTCAATCCCGACTTTGTGGACCCCAAAAATTCTAATAAACAATAAAACTATATTAAGCTTCAAAATGCAGTTACAATATAACTTCTTTGTACTGTATGAAGAGTATACATCTAAATAAGTTTCCTTCTCATCATTAAAGTCATCTACTCTATACACAAGCCCTCTCTGTGCTCTTAAGTCACAGCTATGGATGATCCTTAAATCGAAAGCTGTACAAGAATAAACATAATTCATTAACAATTACCCGGTGAGTTCAGCAATTCGCTGAAGTTGCTATATGACTGTGAAACTGAGTCATTTGCCATGGTGCTTTCAACCAACCCAGCTTCTGATCTGTAAAGAGAGATGTTCCAGCTAATATAATGTGAGAACCATTTATAACAAAACAGAACCCCTCCTACATAAATACATTTCATGTTTTTACTTATTATGCTTATTTACTCTCCTTACATGCAAACAATATTACAGTACTTTACAATGAAATTAAAAACACAGTCTAAAATTTTCATTACATCGCATCCCTCTACAAATCAGACAGACACCTATAACTAGTTTAGTGTTAAAACATTTTCACGGTTCTGCCTGAGACTCAGAGGCTGACACAGCCATCACAACCTATGACTGGGCACATCTTACAGGACCTTTTAGTGTCTGGCCAGGGGCCAGGCTGTGGAACTAGGAAAACTCTCAAAATCTTTCAAAGGTGTTTCTTGAAGACATCTACCAAGTAGATAAGGTAAGAATCTTGGGTACCTACACATGTGTTCTTGACTTTTCACCTTCCACATCTTTCATTTCAATAATTTGTTTGTGTGAAGAATAGGGACCCCAAAGGATATACTTTAAAAGTGTTCTGGGGAAGCTTTAGGAGTTAAAACATGTAATAACTTCAATACAAGCAGTAAAAAATTTCTGTATATTTTGTAGCTCAAATATCTTACCTGCCTAGAATGATGTTAGCATAGACCATTATGAGTGTTCCTTTTTTGATGAAGATGTGTTCCAGGCATCTGTACTAAGTTCAATCAGGTCATAATACTTAATTACGCATAATAAAAATCTTCATTACACTTTGCGAAGTGTGTAGATTGCATACAGCGACTGAAATTGCACATACAGAATTACTAACAGGAATAGGACATTGCATAATAGCAAATTCACATAAAGCAAGGGGAAACCTGTATGTAGACAGAACAGAAATGCCTTGAAGGTTACCATCAATGGCATGGCATCTTTGAACGTTATCATAATCTAATAAATCATTTTAATGACAGGTGTTTGATTGTTGTGCTCTCTAAACAATAAGTCTTTTGATATTATTGTTCATAGATCTTTTACCAGTTACATCCATTATGAAAAATTGTGACTGACTGTTGCATCCGGTAACTCGTATTCCACAATATTAGGCGTTCAAAAGAACACCTAATATTCTACAAGCATTAAAAATGTATTAATACTGAAATAATGAAATCAAGTGCACGTTTATAATTAACACTGTACTAGTACTATATATTTTTTGGTAGGCCCACCTATTTTATAATTCAAAGTAGGTACATAAAAATATTATGTCATAGAGGGTGCATGCTGCCAACATTTCCACTTTCTTCTCTAATATCTTCACCTTTATAGATTTTCTTTCACCACTGCTAAGGAGAGCATTATATGTACGTATCATCATTTGCTATTTCATGCCAGCCTAATAAGAATCATCCAACTACCAGTAGGTATATTTCTATACCCTTGGAAGGTTAGCATGGGCCTCACTGTAACCACAATGTAGATTTTTATAGACAAAGGCATCTCAGATTATAACATGGATATTAATGGGAAAATAAAATTCTTATTCCTAACACTCGAGTTACGAATAATTTCCAGAACCACATCTCATTTGTAAATTCCGGGCCTACTGTGTTTATAAAGCATGCCAGAACAAAACAGTTATGCCACAATATAACAAAAGTCATTATCAGTGTTTGAAAACTAGTTTGTGATACTTACGTAACAACGCTGTTTTTTGATATGATGTATTCAATCTCTTTGGTCCAAGGATTTTTGAATGTCCACCAATTGCTCTGTAGTCGTACAAAGTAACCTTCTTTTGTGCGAAACCTGTAGACCTGAATAAGATATACAATCAACACTCAATGTATATTCTTATTCTGCATATCCTAGACCAGTGTTGAAAGAACTTTTGTCGCTAGATATTAATGACTGCAAAACTAGGTCTTTCTTCTTCTTTCAACACGTCGGCCGCTTCCCACCGAGGCAGGGTGGCCCAAAAGGAAAAACGAAAGTTTCTCCTTTTACATTTAGTAATATATACAGGAGAAGGGGGTTATTATACAGCTTGTGAACTGAGTAAAGTTAATGTAAGAGCTTCAGTATTACAAATCAGAAATAGTTTCTTTTTTGGCATAACATCAAGGGCTGCAAGCATGTTATTTAACCCTTTGGGGGTCGACAGGCCTTCTCAGGAAAGTGTTCCTGGGGTCGAAAAATTTTTGGAAAAAAAAAAAATTACTTTTTTCTTATGAAATGATAGAGAATCTTTTTTCCGATCATAACGCCACCAAAATTATGAAATTTGATCGAAAACTAACGGAATTATGCTTTCGCGAAGTTATCGGTAGCCATGACACTTACGCATCGGCGATTTTGACCACTTTGAGCCCTATTTTCGACAAATTCCAATGTTTCAGTCTCCTAAAACTATAGCTATTTCGATAGAACTCCATTTCTTCTATCGATTGAGTACAAGAAACTGCCTATTTACCAATTTCATCTACCCAAAATAGTGGTCAGAAAATGACAATTTTCCAATTTCACACAAATTTCAAACGATGCCAATTTCAAAATAGGGTCCAGAATAAACAAGACAGACATTCCTGGCACTAAAATAACATGTTCTCTGTTCATTAGTCACGTCCCCAGGCCCCTGTTCCATTACTTTTGCTTTTCATTTTGAATTTTTATTCTCACAAAAATAGAAGATTTACTGTTATGTATACAACTGCATCATTGTAAAAATGGTACAAATAATATCAGAGCACTTGTGCATGAAAATAAGACTCGCCAGTTGATGTGTATTGGAGGCATGGTGTGATTTGTTTACTCTTGAACATCGTCAAAATCGAACATTTTCGCTACTTTGAGCTCAATTTCAAGGTACTTGTCATTGTCATACCAATCAAAATCATCTCTATTTCTGTAATATATCATCCATTCTATCAAATGAGACCAAGAAAACGAGAATACATCAATATATACCATACGAAAATCGACTGCAAAGTCGCTGTTTTAATCGAAAAAAACGGTCAGAGTTTTTTTTCTCTCAATTTGCAGTGTGTACTGCAGGATTTTTTTTATACTGCGCACACTGACCACACAGACCCATTCTTTCATATGTATGCCTACCAGACGTTTTCTGCTTAAATTGAGGCCGCTAGAATTTGGGCGTACTAGTACGGCACCAACCCCTGCTCGTAAAACGTACTAGTACGGCACCGACCCCCAAAGGGTTAAGAGCAGCACTCCTGTTCTAGAGGGTCACTGGCACAATAACTTGTCCAAGATTATATATCTTGACAGATTCATTCATCAGTGTTTCTCTCTCAAACAGGTTATACTATTTTTCTTTCCTGTCTTCCTTTTCTAAATACGTACTATTGTTGTAATACACTTTTTTTAAGCATATGCATTTTATTATTTTTTTTTCTTTTTTTTTTTGTATTAAATCACTCAAATCTTAAGTAATCCTTTTAACAATAAAGTACAGTCCCATTAACCTAGACCCATTTAAGCCATAAATTTGATATCACACAATGAACACTTTAAAGTGGGTAAAGCCTAATTTTCTTTTAGCCAAACTCATAATTTTTTTTTTCTGCAAGATGAATCCAGAGCACCATATTTTATTTGGGCAAAATTATCATGTACCCTATCAATTTTGTTTTACATTACTGTACAGTATTTAAACTGTGTACAACTGGCTGAGTGATAAAAAAAAATATTACTTTTGACAAATTACAAAATTTAAAGAAAAAAATACTGCTTGGCCTTATTCAAGGCATCAGAACCATAACCCAATTTTTGCCAAGAGTTTTGCTGTTCACATACTGATATTTCATGTAGGTGCCAGTTCACAGGAATGTAGCATGTAGGAAATGCAAGTCCACAGCATTAGAGCTACACTTGTATAACCAATATTTACTAAACAAACATGAACTCTCCATACATAAATAAAATGAACGTACACAAAACATGAATGCATTTGGTGAAAAAATAGCAGGAGTGCAAGCACTGTATCTCCCACCACCAGGACTCATGTCTGGCTAACTGGTGTCCCTGAATCCCTTCATGAATGTTATCCTGCTCATAATCCAGCAGCATGTCAAGTCACAAATATAACTTGTCTCTACTCACACCAATCTAAAGTCCTCATGAAAACCTTCCTAGGATAACCCCAAACTCTTTCCCCTCACTCCTACTGGACAAACGTAAAATAGCATGCTGCACGACTTAATCTGATAGTAAAGAATGATGCAAAAGTAGAGTAGAGTAGCATGGGAAGCACCAATGTGACTGTCTACCTTCCTCCCACTCAGCAAGAAGAATATCAAAGTGACTGTCTACTTTCCTCCCACCCAGCAAGAAGAGCATCAAGGTGACTGTCTACCTTCCTCCCACTCAGCAAGAAGAGTATCAAGGTGACTGTCTACCTTCCTCCCACTCAGCAAGAGAAGCATCAAAGTGATTGTCTACCTTCCTCCCATTCATCAAGAAGAACATCAAGGTGACTGTCTACCTTCCTCCCACTCAGCAAGAAGAGTATCAAGGTGACTACTTTCCTCCCACTCAACAAGAGAAGCATCAAGGTGACTGTCTATCTTCCTCCCACTCAGCAAGAAGAGCATCAAGGTGATTGTCTATCTTCCTCCCAGCCAGTAAGGAAAGCCCCAATGTGACTGGGTGTTATACTGAATTAGAGGGGTATGGGAGAGATGTAGGAGAGGTATGAGAATGGAATAGTGTGGAGAGGAGTGTGAAAGGTATGGGATCTGTACCTTTGAACTTACTGACCCCAAAACTAAATGTGATCTCCATGTGCTGCAAATATCAATAAAACAAAATTATTAAAAAAGCTGGATTAAGAAATTTAAAGTTATAGGATAGAAAGCAGGTTGTTAACAGACACTCATACACAATTCCATAAGCTACTTTCCTCCCACTCAACAAGAGAAGCATCAAGGTGACTGTCTACCTTGTTCCCACTCAACAAGAGAAGCATCAAGGTGACTGTCTACCTTCCTCCCACTCAGCAAGAAGAGCATCAAGGTGACTTGTCCACCTTCCTCCCACTCAGCAAAAGAAGCATCAAAGTGATTGTCTACCTTCCTCCCACTCAGCAAGAAGAAAATCAAGGTGACTGTCTACCCTCCTCCCACTCAGCAAGACGAGTATCAAGGTGACTACTTTCCTCCCACTCAACAAGAGAAGCATCAAGGTGACTGTCTACCTTCCTCCCACTCTACAAGAGAAGCATCAAGGTGACTTGTCCACCTTCCTCCCACTCAGCAAGAGAAGCATCAAGGTGACTGTCTACCTTCCTCCCACTCAGCAAGAAGAATATCAAGGTGACTGTCTACCTTCCTCCCACTCAGCAAGAAGAGCATCAAGGTGACTTGTCCACCTTCATCCCACTCAGCAAGAGAAGCATCAAAGTGATTGTCTACCTTCCTCCCATTCAGCAAGAAGAACATCAAGGTGACTGTTTACCTTCCTCCCACTCAGCAAGAAGAGTATCAATGTGACTACTTTCCTCCCACTCAACAAGAGAAGCATCAAGGTGACTGTCTATCTTCCTCCCACTCAGCAAGAAGAGCATCAAGGTGATTGTCTATCTTCCTCCCAGCCAGTAAGGAAAGCCCCAATGTGACTGGGTGTTATACTGAATTAGAGGGGTATGGGAGAGATGTAGGAGAGGTATGAGAATGGAATAGTGTGGAGAGGAGTGTGAAAGGTATGGGATCTGTACCTTTGAACTTACTGACCCCAAAACTAAATGTGATCTCCATGTGCTGCAAATATCAATAAAACAAAATTATTAAAAAAGCTGGATTAAGAAATTTAAAGTTATAGGATAGAAAGCAGGTTGTTAACAGACACTCATACACAATTCCATAAGCTACTTTCCTCCCACTCAACAAGAGAAGCATCAAGGTGACTGTCTATCTTCCTCCCACTCAGCAAGAAGAGCATCAAGGTGATTGTCTATCTTCCTCCCAGCCAGTAAGGAAAGCCCCAATGTGACTGGGTGTTATACTGAATTAGAGGGGTATGGGAGAGATGTAGGAGAGGTATGAGAATGGAATAGTGTGGAGAGGAGTGTGAAAGGTATGGGATCTGTACCTTTGAACTTACTGACCCCAAAACTAAATGTGATCTCCATGTGCTGCAAATATCAATAAAACAAAATTATTAAAAAAGCTGGATTAAGAAATTTAAAGTTATAGGATAGAAAGCAGGTTGTTAACAGACACTCATACACAATTCCATAAGCTAATACACATCCCAAAACTGAAAACACAAAGATGCAGGTTAAATATTATATAATTTTTTCTTCTGAAATTAGATTTGAGTTAATTCTCACCTGGGTAGTGCAACTTTCAGAATTTTGAAGTGTGGCCCGGTGAGTTTCGGTGAGGAAAGTAATATCATCCTGGTGAAAATACTCATACATGCTCGACCCAAGAAGCTCTTGAGGTAACCAACCCAACAACAATGAGGCCCTGGAGGAAGTATTTTATGCATCAATATTATGAATAAAAGAGTTGTGTGGATGATGTATGTTTATACTATTCATGTACATAAATACTGTACAATAGAGAAACTAAAAGAGGTGAAGAAATGAGTACCATGGAAAACATGAACAAATATTTAGAAAATTTCACACTATTTTTTACAAATTCCATGTCAAAAACAGAGTCCAAAACAAACACTGAAGGCATTCTAGCCACTACAGCAACCTTCCCCCCTGTTCATGAATCATCTTCCCAGGCCTCTCCTATATAACAAATACCCTCCATTTTGAATCCACACCAAAAAAAAATCTATGTATTTTTCTTATTTCTCAGCTACTAAACCATGACAAAGAATGCTTAGTTATGGGTTAGGGCATCCCAATAATTACAGCAGACCGACCTAGCAAAAACCCAGATAACAGACCCGGGGAAGGGTAAGGGTGACACCCCCAACTTTCCTTAGAAAAATCACAAAAAAATTGATTATTTCCACTATGTCATTTGTTTCAGGCCACTTCCAATCTGAAATTGACCACAATCTTCTTTTCCGAGCTATCAGTTGGCGACAAGCAGCAGCCAATAAAATTATCCTAAAAAATGCCCTAAGTTGCTATTTTAACCCAAATACAAAGTCAAGAGGTAAATTGTTCCCATCAAGAACTGAATGGGCAGGATTTTTTAATTCAGCACACACCCACTATACAGACCCAATCTCTCATGTCTAGGCCAAAATTTGCTGCTTGGCATATTTGAGGGTGCTATAATTTATGCATAGATCTATGTAAGCACCACTGGCCACGATCATGCTAATCTATGTGAGTGACAGTCTAAGAGTGAAAAGCTAGAGCTAAGAGATATTACAAATAAAAATAAATTAGACAATTTTTTTTTTTTTTTTTTTTTTTTTAACACATCGGCCGATTCCCACCAAGGCAGGGTGGCCCGAAAAAGAAAAACTTTCATCATCATTCACTCCATCACTGTCTTGCCAGAAGGGTGCTTTACACTACAGTTATAAAACTGCAACATTAACACCCCTCCTTCAGTGCCGGCACTGTACTTCCCATCTCCAGAACTCAAGTCCGGCCTGCCGGTTTCCCTGAATCCCTTCATAAATGTTACTTTGCTCACACTCCAACAGCACGTCAAGTATTAAAACCATATGCCTCCATTCACTCCTATCAAATACGCTCACACATGCTTGCTGGAAGTCCAAGCCCTCGCACACAAAACTTCCTTTACCCCCTCCCTCCAACCTTTCCTAGGCCGACCCCTACCCCGCCTTCCCTCCACTACAGATTTATACACTCTCGAAGTCACTCTGTCTCGTTCCATTCTCTCTACATGTCCAAACCACCTCAACAACCCTCCTCAGCTCTCTGGACAATCGTTTTGGTAATCCCGCACCTCCTCCTAATTTCCAAACTCCTAATTCTCTGCATTATATTCACACCACACATTGACCTCAGACATGACATCTCCACTGCCTCCAGCCTTCTCCTCGTTGCAACATTCATCACCCATGCTTCACACCCATATAAGAGCGTTGGTATAACTATACTCTCATACATTCCCTCTTTACTTCCATGGACAAGGTTCTTTGTCTCCACAGACTCGAAGTGCTCCACTCACCCTTTTCCCCTCATCAATTCTATGATTCACCTCATCCTTCATAGATCCATCCGCCGACATGTCTACTCCCAAATATCTGAATACATTCACCTCCTCCATACTCTCTCCCTCCAATCTGATATCCAATCTTTCGTCACCTATTCTTTTTGTTATCCTCATCACCTTACTCTTTCCTATATTCACTTTCAATTTTCTTCTTTTACACACCCTACCAAATTCATCCACCAACCTCTGCAGCTTCTCTTCAGAATCTCCCAAAAGCACAGTGTCATCAGCAAAAAGCAACTGTGACAACTCCCACTTTGTATTTGCTTCTTTATCTTTTAGCCCAACACCTCTTGCCAAGACCCTCGCATTCACTTCTCTTACAACCCCATCTATAAATATATTGAACAACCACGGTGACATCACACATCCTTGTCTAAGGCCCACTTTTACTGGGAAATAGTCCCCTTCCCTCCTACACACTCTATATAAACTAAGTTAGAGGAAAACACAAAGAAAGGTGAGTGTGAAAGAGCATTCTGTATGGGAAAAAAGACAGTCAGAAATGTGGATTAGAAATACTGATAAAAAATCTCAAAATGATACTGAATGTAAAATTCTGATAAAATTAATGGAGGTATTTTTTGCTATTTTTTTTTTTTTTTTTTTTTTCAACAAGTCGGCCGTCTCCCACCGAGGCAGGGTGACCCAAAAAGAAAGAAAATCCCCAAAAAGAAAAAACTTTCATCATCATTCAACACTTTCACCACACTCATACATAATCACTGTCTTAAAGTGCAGGCATTGTACTTCCCATTTCCAGGACTCAAGTCCAACTAAATCAATTAACTGGTTTCCCTGAATCCCTTCACACAATGTTACCCTGCTCACACTCCAACAGATCGTCATGTCCCAAAAACCATTCGTCTCCATTCACTCCTATCTAACACGCTCACACATGCTTGCTGGAAGTCCAAGCCCCTCGCCCACAAAACCTCCTTTACCCCTTCCTCCAACCTTTTCTAGGACGACCCCTACCCCGCCTTCCTTCCCCTACAGATTTATACACTCTCCAAGTCATTCTACTTTGATCCATTCTCTCTAAATGACCAAACCACCTCAACAACCCCTCTTCAGCCCTCTGACAAATACTTTTAGTAACTCCACACCTCCTAATTTCCACATTCCGAATTTTCTGCATAATATTTACACCACACATTGCCCTTAGACAGGACATCTCCACTGCCTCCAGCCTCCTCCTCGCTGCAGCATTTGCAACCCATGCTTCACACCCATATAAGAGTGTTGGTACCACTATACTTTCGTACATTCCCTTCTTTGCCTCCATGGATAACGTTTTTGTCTCCACAGATACCTCAATGCACCACTCACCTTTTTCCTTCATCAATTCTATGGTTAACCTCATCCTTCATAAATCCATCCGCTGACACATCAACTCCCAAATATCTGAAAACATTTACTTCTTCCATAATCCCTCTCTCCAATGTGATATCCAATTTTTCTTTATTTAAATCGTTTGATACCCTCATCACCTTACTCTTATCTATGTTCACTTTCAACTTTCTACCTTTACACACTCTCCCAAACTCGTCCACTAACCTTTGCAACTTTTCTTTAGAATCTCCCATAAGCACAGTATCATCAGCAAAAAGTAACTGTGTCAACTCCCATTTTGCATTTAATTCTCCAAAATTTAATCCCACCCTCTCCCCAACACCCTAGCATTTACTTCTTTTACAACCCCATCTATAAATATATTAAACAACCATGGTGACATCACACATCCCTGTCTAAGACCTACTTTTACCGGGAAGTAATCTCCTCTCTCCTACACACCCTAACCTGAGCCTCACTATCCTCATAAAAACTCTTTACAGCCTTCAGTAACTTACTACCTATTCCATACACTTGCAACATTTGCCACATTGCTCCCTATCCACTCTATCATATGCCTTTTCTAAATCCATAAATGCAATAAAAACTTTCTACCTTTATCTAAATACTGTTCACATATATGCTTCACTGTAAACACTTGATCTACACATCCCCTACCCATTCTAAAGCCTCCTTGCTCATCTGCAATCCTACTCTCTGTCTTACCTCTAATTCTTTCAATAATAACCCTGCCATACACTTTACCTGGTATACTCAGTAAACTTATTCCCCTATAATTTTTACACTCTCTTTATCCCCCTTCCCTTTATATAAAGGAACTATACATGCTCGCTGCCAATCCCTAGGTACCTTCCCTCTTTCATACATTTATTAAACAAAAATACCAACCACTCCAGCACTATATCCCCCTGCTTTTAACATTTCTGTCATGATTCCGTCAATTCCAGCTGCTTTACCCCCTTTCATTCTACGTAATGCCTCACGCACCTCCCCACACTCACATCCTGCTCTTCTTCACTCCTAAACGATGTTGTACCTCCCTGGCCAGTACATGAAATTATCGCCTCCCTCTTTTCATCAACATTTAAAAGTTCCTCAAAATATTCCCGCCATCTACCCAATACCTCCAGCTCCCCATCTACTAACTCCCTACTCTGTTTTTAACTGACAAATCCATTCGTTCCCTAGGCTTTCTTACCTTGTTTATCTCACTCCAAAATTTTTCTTGTTTTCAGGAAAATTTTTGACAGAGCCTCTCCCGTTCTTTCATCCGCTCTTCTTTTGCACTCTCTCACCACTCTCTTCACCTTTCTTTACTCTCCATATACTCTGCTCTTCTACTAACACTTCTGTTTTGTAAAAACCTCTCATAAGCTACCTTTTTCTCTTTTATCACACCCTTTACTTCTTCATTCCACCACTCACTCCTCTTTCCTCCTGCACCCACCCTCCTATAACCACAAACTTCTGCCCCACATTCTAATACTGCATTTTTAAAACTATCCCAACTCTCTTCAACCCCCACTACTCCTACTTGCACTAGCCCACCTTTCTGCCAATAGTTGCTTATATCTCACCCTAACTTCCTCCTCCCTTAGTTTATACACTTTTACCTCTCTCTTACTTGCTGTTGCCATTTTCTTTTGTCCCATCTACCTTTTACTCTAACTGTAGCTACAACCAAATAATGATCTGATATATCCGTTGCCCTCTATAAACATGTACATCCTGAAGCCTACTCATCAACCTTTTATCCACCAATACATAATCCAACAAACTACTTTCCTTACGTGCTATATCATACCTTGTATATTTATTTATCCTCTTTTTCATAAAATATGTATTACTTATTACCAAACCTCTTTCTACACATAGCTCAATTAATGGCTCCCCATTTACATTTACCCCTGGCACCCCAAATTTACCTACTACTCCATCCACAACATTTTTACCCACTTTAGCATTAAGATCCCCAACCACAATTACTTCTCACTTGGTTGAAAACTCCCCACACACTCACTCAACATTTCCCAAAATCTCTCTCTCCTCTACACTTCTCTCTTCTCCAGGTGCATAAACACTTACTATAACCCACTTTTCACATCCAACCTTTATTTTACTCCACATAATCCTTGAATTTATACATTTATATTCCTTCTTTACCTGCCATAACTGATTATTCAACATTATTGCCACTCCTTCTTTAGCTCTAACTCTATTTGAAACCCCTGATCTAATCCCATTTATTTCTCCCCACTGAAACTCTCCTACCCCTTCAGCTTTGTCTCACTTAAAGCCAGGACATCCAGCTTCTTTTCATTCATAACATCTACAATCATCTCTTTCTTATCATTCGCACAACATCCACGCACATTCAAACATCCCACTTTGACGATTTTCTTCTTCTTCTTTTAGTAAGCTATACAGGAAAAGGGGTTACTAGCCCATTGTTCCCGGCATTTTAGTTGACTTTTACAACACGCATGGCTTACGGAGGAAAGATTCTTATTCCACTTCCCCATGGATATGAAAGGGAAAAGCAATAAGAACAAGAACTATTAAGATAAAATCAAAGAAAACTCAGATGAGTGTGTATACAATAAACGTGTACATGTTTGCGTAGTGTGACCTAAGTATAAGTAGAAGTAGCAAGACGTACCTGAAATCTTGCATGTTTATGAGACAGAAAAAAGACACCAGCAATCCTACCATCATGTAAAACAGTTTCAGGTTTCTGTTTCACAGTCACCTGGCAGGATGGTAGTACCTCCCTGAGTGGTTGCTGTCTACCAACCTACTACCTATATAAATCCTATATAAATCCTATATAAATCCTATATAAATCCATAATACATATTTTAAGAAAAAGAGGATAAATAAGTATACAAGATATGATGTAGGGCATGACACTAGTTTGTTGGACTATGTCTTGGTAGATAAAAGATTGTTGAGTAGACTTAAGGATGTACATGTTTATAGAGGGGCCACAGATATATCAGATCACTTTTTAGTTGTAGCTAAAGTGGGAGTAAAAGGTAGATGGGATACAAGGAAAATAGAAGCAGTAAGTAAGAGAGAGGTGAAGGTTTATAAACTAAAAGAGGAGGCAGATAGGGTAAGATATAAACAACTATTGGAGGATAGATGGGCTAGTGAGAGTGTAGGCAATGGGGTCGAAGATGTATGGAGTAGGTTAAAGAATGTAGTGTTAGAGTGTTCAGCAGAAGTTTGTGGTTACAGGAAAGTGGGTGCGGGAGGGAAGAAGAGCGATTGGTGGAATGATGATGTAAAGAGAGTAGTAAGGGAGAAAAAGTTAGCATATGAGAGGTTTTTACAAAGTAGAAGTGATGCAAGGAGGGAAGAGTATATGAAGAAAAAAAGAGAGGTTAAGAGAGTGATCAAGCAATGTAAAAAGAGAGCAAATGAGAGAGTGGGTGAGATGTTATCAACAAATTTTGTTGAAAATAAGAAAAAGTTTTGGAGTGAGATTAGTAAGTTGAGGAAGCCTAGGGAACAAATGGATTTGACAGTTAAAAATAGGAGAGGAGAGTTATTAAATGGAGAGTTAGAGGTATCGGGAAGATGGAGGGAATATTTTGAGGAGTTGTTAAATGTTGATGAATACAGGGAAGCTGTGATTTCGTGTATAGGGCAAGGAGGAATAACATCTTGTAGGAGTGTGGAAGAGCCAGTTGTGAGTGTGGGGGAAGTTCGTGAGGCAGTGGGTAGAATGAAAGGGGGTAAGGCAGCCGGGATTGAGGGATAAAGGTAGAAATGTTAAAAGCAGGCGGAGATATAGTTTTGGAGTGGTTGGTGCTATTATTTAATACATGTATGGAAGAGGGTAAGGTACCTAGGGACTGGCAGAGAGCGTGTATTGTTCCTTTGTATAAAGGCAAAGGGGACAAAAGAGAGTGCAAAAATTATAGGGGAATAAGTCTGTTGAGGATACCAGGTAAAGTGTATGGTAGAGTTATTATTGAAAGAATTAAGAGTAAGACGGAGAGCAGAATAGCAGATGAACAAGGTGGCTTTAGGAAAGGTAGGGGGTGTGTAGACCAAGTGTTTGCAGTAAAACATATAGGTGAACAGTATTTGGATAAGGGTAAAGAGGTTTTTGTGGCATTTATGGATCTGGAAAAGGCGTATGATAGGGTGGATAGAGGGGCAATGTGGCAGATGTTGCAGGTGTATGGAATAGGAGGTAGGTTACTGAAAGCAGTGAAGAGCTTTTATGAGGATAGTGAGGCTCAGGTTAGAGTGTGTAGGAGAGAGGGAGATTATTTCTCGTTAAAAGTAGGCCTTAGACAGGGATGTGTGATGTCACCGTGGTTGTTCAATATATTTATAGATGGGGTTGTAAGAGAAGTGAATGCGAGGGTCTTGGCAAGAGGTGTGGGGTTAAAAGACAAAGAATCAAATACAAAGTGGGAGTTGTCACAGTTGCTTTTTGCTGATGACACTGTGCTTTTGGGAGATTCTGAAGAGAAGTTGCAGAGGTTGGTGGATGAATTTGGTAAGGTATGTAAAAGAAGAAAATTGAAAGTGAATATAGGAAAGAGTAAGGTGATGAGGATAACAAAAAGATTAGGTGACGAAAGATTGGATATCAGATTGGAGGGAGAAAGTATGGAGGAGGTGAATGTATTCAGATATTTGGGAGTGGACATGTCAGCAGATGGGTCTATGAAGGATGAGGTGAACCATAGAATTGATGAGGGGAAAAGGGTGAGTGGTGCACTTCGGAGTCTGTGGAGACAAAGAACTTTGTCCACTGAAGTAAAGAGGGGAATGTATGAGAGTATAGTTATACCAACACTCTTATATGGGTGTGAAGCATGGGTGATGAATGTCGCAACGAGGAGAAGGCTGGAGGCAGTGGAGATGTCACGTCTGAGGTCAATGTGTGGTGTGAATATAATGCAGAGAATTCGGAGTTCGGAAATTAGGAGGAGGTGCGGGATTACCAAAACTATTATCCAGAGGGCTGAGGAGGGGTTGTTGAGGTGGTTCGGACATGTAGAGAGAATGGAACGAAATAGAATGACCTCGAGAGTGTATAAATCTGTAGTGGAGGGAAGGCGGGGTAGGGGTCGCCCTAGGAAAGGTTGGAGGGAGGGGGTAAAAGAGGTTTTGGGTGCGAGGGGCTTGGATTTCCAGCAAGCATGTGTGTGTGTATTTGATAGGAGTGAATGGAGACAAATGGTTTTTAATACTTGACGTGCTGTAGGAGTGTGAGCAAAGTAACATTTATGAAGGGATTCAGGGAAACCGGCAGGCCGGACTTGAGTCGTGGAGATGGGAAGTACAGTGTCTGCACTCTGAAGGAGGGGTGTTAATGTTGCAGTTTTATAACTGTAGTGTAAAGCACCCCTCTGGCAAGACAGTGATGGAGTGAATGATGATGAAAGTTTTTCTTTTTCGGGCTACCCTGCCTTGGTGGGAATCAGCCGATGTGTTAAAAAAATAAATCCATAAACTTATTTAACCCTTAAAGGGTCCAAACGTATATATACATTCGCTCGCCTAGTGCCCCGAATATTTTGATTTTTTTTTATAGAAATAAAGAGCACATTTTTTTAAGTGTTATAGGAAAAAAAAAAATTTAGGGTCAGTACTTACCGAGATATGAGGCGGAGAAGTTGGCACTGGATGCTCACCTGACGGCAACAGGAGTCCTGCCGCTTGCAGAATTGTTGCCAATATACCTTTTTTTCTCTTTTTTTTATACGTATTATAGTGAACCCCCGGTTTTCGTGATTTTTTCGTTCCAGAATGCTGTTTAAGTGCCATTACCAAACGAATTTATTCCCATAAGGAATAATGTAAAGTAGACTAGTCCTTTTAGACCCCCAAAAATACACTTATAAAAATACACTTACATAAAAGAGTGAGTTTGGAGCAGGACGAACACCGGGGGTCCACTGTATTTTATATAATTTTTATGTTCTGATAATTACAATTTATAGTAGTTCTTGTGATTTCATAGCCAATCTTTGTTTTGACGCTAATATTAGGTACTGAAATTGTACTCAAATAATAATAATAATGATAGTGCATAATAATAATAATAATAATAATAATAATGATAGTGTATAATAATATAGTGCATAATAATAATAATAATATAGTGCATAATAATAAAATAATAATAATAATAATAATAATAATAATAATAATAATAACAACAATAAAGTTCCTTTGAAGCATTATGTAAGATGTGTGTCACTGCCTTATCTTATCTTATCTCCACTAATGACTGTGGTGACATTTGATGAGGGGTGAGCATAGTCTTATCTTTTCTTATTAGTCCACTAATGACAGTGGTGACATTTGATGAGCTTACACTGCTTCCCTTTATTTGTGTTACACAAACCTGTCTGTCTGTCTGTATCTGTCTGTCTGTGTGTCTGTCTTTCTGTCTGCCTGTGTGTCTCCTTTCTGTCTGCTTGTCTCAGAGAGTTGCTCATGAACCAGCTGGTATTACACACGATCACAACCACAGTATAGCACTTTGGATTTTTTGAGTTATCCTAGGTAATTTACACTATGTATAATTGTATTTACATATGTGTTCCTGTGAGATAGAGACAAAGAGACTGAGATAGATACAGAAAGACAGACGAAGATAGAGACAGCCAATCAGGTAGCCAGCAAGCCAGCTGGCCGGCCAGCCTGCCGACATCACTTTCCACTTAAAAGGGGAGTGTTAATATGACATGACATCAGTGAATCCTTGGTGTTTGCAGCACTGTTTGCTCTAGCTGGCACTCAATTTAACTGGTGCTCCCACAAGGTACTAAGTGGTCCCAGATTTTTTTAATACAGCACACACCGAGTGTTAAGACCCAGGCATCTCAGGCCAATCGTGCCAAATTTGGAGGCAGGAAAAATAAAACGTAAATATATGTTTGGGGCAGTAGCAATACTAACGTATATATACGTTTGGACCGTTTAAGGGTTAAAATAATGTGTAAATGTATATAATCCACTATTGAATTTCACAAGAGAAAATGCATACAACACCCACCACTTAACTACATATATGGGAAAGAAGCCCTGATATACTATTGATATGCGTATTTAAAAGAATCATTAACAAGTGAAGTTCAAAAGGCAAAAAAAAAAAAAAAAAATTAATGTTGGGGATTTTAATTTCAAAGAAATAAGAGTGAAGGGCATAAGAGGCTACAATAGAAAACAAATACTCAACTAAATTTTTTAATGTAATGAAGATATTATGTATGCATTATCATAGCAAAGACACAACTCAAGTGAGTGAGGGCAGGCAACAAAAGCTTAATAATAGAGTTAGTGTTTACTTTATTACAAACTTAATACTGAGGACAGAGCAACATGAGCTCACCATTGCTCCTTCAATTACAAACACATACAAATATGTCAAATATCTAACAATGTCTGCCTTTCTCATGTAATGACACTGTGCTACATATACAGTACTGTATAATAAGAAATTATTCTTAAGTGCATGACACTCGTTCAGTACCGGTTCTAATACTAAAAATGTTGATACCATATCACTACATTCATAAGAACAAAAGAAAGAGGGAGCACAAGACAACAGTGCATAAGTGTTCGCAATAAAGCTAACAGAATCCTTGGCTTCATATTAAGAAGTATAAATAATAGAAGTCCTCAGGTTGTTCTTCAACTCTATATATCTTTGGTTAGGCCTCATTTAGATTATGCTGCACAGTTCTGGTCACCGTATTACAGAATGGATATAAATGCACTGGAAAACCTACAAAGGAGGATGACAAAGTTGATCCCATGTATCAGAAATCTTCCCTATGAGGATAAACTGAGGGCTCTGAATCTGCACTCTAGAAAGTCGTTGTATTAGGGGGGATATGATTGAGGTGTATAAATGGAAAACAGAGGGCTGAAGAGGGGTTGTTGAGGTGGTTTGGTCATTTAGAGAGAATGGATCAAAGTAGAATGACTTGGAGAGCGTATAAATCTGTAGGGGAAGGAAGGCGGGGTAGGGGTCGTCCTAGAAAAGGTTGGAGGGAAGGGGTAAAGGAGGTTTTGTGGGCGAGGGGCTTGGACTTCCAGCAAGCATGTGTGAGCGTGTTAGATAGGAGTGAATGGAGACGAATGGTTTTTGGGACATGACGATCTGTTGGAGTGTGAGCAGGGTAACATTGTGTGAAGGGATTCAGGGAAACCAGTTAATTGATTTAGTTGGACTTGAGTCCTGGAAATGGGAAGTACAATGCCTGCACTTTAAAGGAGGGGTCTGAGATAGTGACAGCTGGGAGGGACTTTTCTCAGCTGTAGTATCTGAGCTCCTCTGCAAAGACAGTGATTATGTATGAGTGTGGTGAAAGTGTTGAATGATGATGAAAGTTTTTTTTTTGGGGATTTTCTTTCTTTTTGGGTCACCCTGCCTCGGTGGGAGACGGCCGACTTGTTGAAAAAAAAAAAAAAAAAAAAAAAAATACATGAGTGGGTGTGAGTTTGGACCTGATTAGCTTGTACTACCAGGTCAGTTGCCATACTAATTCCTTAAGTGGTAGTGACCTGACTACCTGGAGCTGGTAGCTCCAGGTGGTCGGCTAGATAATTTTATGAGTGGGTGCGGTTGGGTGTGAGTTGGTCCTGACTAGCTTGTGCTACTAGGTCAGATGCAGTGCTCCTTCCTTAAGTAAATGTAACCTGACCTGGCTGGGTCGGGGCATTGGCTTAAGCCTGTTGGAGACTTGGACCTGCCTCGCATGGGCCAGTAGGCCTGCTGCAGTGTTCCTTCTTTCTTATGTTCTTATGTTCAATGCACCACTGGCTGCTCGATTTTTTTTATACTGCACACACTGACCACACAGACACATTCTCTCACATGTAGGTCTACCAGCTTTCCCCTGCTTGATTTCAGGCCACTAGAATTTATGCGTCTAAATACATCCGAAACATTGGCTCGTAAGACGTATATTTTTTTTTTTTTTCAACAAGTCGGCCGTCTCCCACCGAGGCAGGGTGACCCAAAAAGAAAGAAAATCCCCAAAAAGAAAATACTTTCATCATCATTCAACACTTTCACCACACTCATACATAATCACTGTCTTTGCAGAGGCGCTCAGATACGACAGCTGAGAATAAGTCCCTCCCAACTGTCACTATCCCAGACCCCTCCTTTAAAGTGCAGGCATTATACTTCCCATTTCCAGGACTCAAGTCCAACTAAATAAATTAACTGGTTTCCCTGAATCCCTTCACAAAATATTACCCTGCTCACACTCCAACAGCTCGTCAGGTCCCAAAAACCAGGGTGGGTGACAGAAAAGGAAAGGGGGTGGAGGAAGAGAGGGGGGTGGGGTGTGTGTTGAGGGGGGAGGGATGACGGGCAGCACCATTCGTCTCCATTCACTCTTATCTAACACGCTCACACATGCTTCCTGGAAGTCCAAGCCCCTCACCCACAAAACCTCCTTTACCCCCTCCCTCCAACCTTTTCGAGGACAACCCCTACCCCGCCTTCCTTCCCCTACAGATTTATATGCTCTCCAAGTCATTCTACTTTGATCCATTCTCTCTAAATGACCAAACCACCTCAACAACCCCTCTTCAGCCCTTTGACAAATATTTTTAGTAACTCCACACCTTCTCCTAATTTCCACACTCCGAATTTTCTGCATAATATTTACACCACACATTGCCCTTAGACAGGACCTCTCCACTGCCTCCAGCCGCCTCCTCGCTGCCGCATTTACAACCCATGCTTTACACCCATATAAGAGTGTTGGTACCACTATACTTTCGTACATTCCCTTCTTTGCCTCCATGGATAACGTTTTTTGTCTCCACAGATACCTCAATGCACCACTCACCTTTTTTCCTTCATAAATTCTATGGTTAACCTCATCCTTTATAAACCCATCCGCTGACACGTCAACTCCCAAATATCTGAAAACATTTACTTCTTCCATAATTCCTCTCTCCAATGTGATATCCAATTTTTCTTTATTTAAATCATTTGATACCCTCATCACCTTACTCTTATCTATGTTCACTTTCACTTTCAACATTTTCATTAATCCATCTATGATATTTTCTTCAAAATTATTTAAGAAACATGTTACATAGCATATACCATATAAACATAGCATATAAACATGCAATGTTTATATGCTATCGAGTGGAGAGTCGGGTGGAGAGTAAATATTACGTTTTCTCTGATTCAGCATTAGAGAAAACAGTAAATCTGGTGTCTCACCCAGTAACCGTCCTTCATATGTGTTTATTTACAATTCTCGGCATGAATTTTTCATTACTTCTCCCTTTGTTTATGATGGCATCTAAAATAAGTTGTTAGAAACGATTAAACTCAGTGAACATGGTAATAATATGGCTGTGTAGTGTAGCCCAGGGGGGGCTACATACGTGTACTGTACCTACATCTACCGCTGCCTACACTGACTTCCTACAAATAAATACTACTCACCTCTCGCCCTACATTAAGACTACAAATATTTTAAGGTAAGTAATGAATGTACTCATTGTTTTCTGTATGTAAAACTATAGTTAATCTTTAAAAAATGTATTTTTTCCTAATATTTTTGAATAATGAAACGGATTAATTGGATTTACATTAATTCTTATGGTAAATATGTATTATTTTGGTTTTAGGCGAAGTTTCTGGAATGGATTACGGCCGATAACCGTGGGTCCACTGTATACCTTTTCCATGCTTAATTAAAATAAAATTACTTGCCTCTGATCAATAAAAACAAACTTGCCATCATTGGTATGCTTGGAAATAAATTCAATACGTTGAATTGGTGCAGCTCTGCCTAGTCTTGAAGTCTCCCGCACACTAGAGGCCAACAATGGTTGATGCACTCGTCCAACTGCAACCTAAAACAAAAAAAAAAATGAAGAAATTTATAATGAAACCTTTATAATGTTCAAGAGACATCATTTATAGCTTACGTACTTATAAGATTCAAATATAATTTACATAAAAACAAATTACGTATACAAAACCTGCATAATAACATGATTTTTTCTGGCAAGTGATTGTAATAGTGGACCCCCGGTTTACGATAGTCTCCAAACTCGCCCTTTTATGTAAGTTTATTTTTGTAAGTGTATTTTTGGGGGTCTAAAAGGACTAATCTAATTTACATTATTCCTTATGGGAATAAATTCGTTCGGTAATGGTACTTGAACAGCATTCTTGAACGAAAAAATGACGTAATCCGGGGGTCCACTGTATAGACAAAACCCTATTATGCAAGTAAAATTTATTCTTGTACATAAAAGAAGTTGGTACAAGACCCTTCATAATCACTAACACCCAATATAAGGGGACCTTATGATGAAATTTATCTAAAAAAAAGTAAGAGAGGTAACTTTGTAAAAGATTGAATTTACCAAGCTGTATAGTAAATGTAGTAATAAGGATAACACTAAACTTCATGTTGGTAACATGAACTACTAAATAATATCAGTAGTATAGTGAGAAACATAGTACTATGTTCAAATTATAAGTTTTCATGAAAGCTATTTCAAATGTGGTCTAACATAAGTTACCCAGGAAAACAAAACTGATCTCAAACCCTCCACTAGACTCTTTCTTAAAGTAAATAACAAGCAGGCAACAAACCAGGAGTGTGAAGCACATACTGTGTGTGTTTCTCATTCCTAGACTCTCCCTTACCTACTTTCATGTCATCCAATAAAGTTTTTCTTCTTTAATCTTTTTTCCAAAATTTTTCTCCTGAATTACCATCAACTCTATCTTTATCATACTGTACTGAATTTGTATAGCTACTAATTTTTTATCACAATCCTTATAAACTATAGCATTTTGTTATAATTCTAATGTATCTTTCATTGATTGTTTTTTGCATTCAACTGACCAATATATCTTTTAATTATATTTTATTCTCCTCATTTTCTACTTCACTTCATATTCTTACTGCACACTATTATTGCCGTCACTGTATAAAACTCAATTCTTAACTACATCATGTGGGTTTTAAAAAATGACCACATATTGCCGATGTTATACTCCATGTTGTCGAACAATAATTTTTTTCAGCTTCATTACACATTATAACACTTATTTCCTTAGTTTCTCTGGTGTCACCATTATTTCTCCTTTACCTACCCCTTGGATGAAACATAAGATTCATTTTAATACACTTATCTAAATTTATCAACTAAAAGTACTTATTTCATAATTCTTTTAATTTTTTACCACACAGGCCATTTTCCAACCAATGTCTAGTTTTTCAAAAAATAAAAACATTCACCATCACTCTAAACTACAGACATGATAAAACTTAATTTTTATTAGTAAGCCATGGGTAAGAAGTCCATAATACAGTACATATTTCAATATTTTAAAGAAGCTCATAGTCTACAACAAACAAAATAGGTGCTTGAGGAGCAAGGTGACAAGACATTTAAGAATTAGACACTTGAGTATCTTTACTGAGGAAATGTTTCGACACGCAGTGGCTTCATCAGTCCTAAACAAAGAAGAATGGTGAAGATCAGATGGAGTATCAGTCTCTCAGCCTGAAGTCTATATAATTAGTCCATCAGTCTTGAAAAGAATACAGAATATGTGTGAAGTGGCAAATACAGTGGTACCCCGACTTACATATTTTTTCATTCCAGAATGCTGTTCAAGTGCCATTACCAAACGAATTTATCTCCATAAGAAATGATGTAAAATAGACTAGTCCTTTTAGACCCCCAAAATTACACTTACAAAAGCATTTAAAAAAATAAACTTACATAAAAGGGTGTGTTTGGGGACCATCGTAAGTCGGGGTACCACTGTATAGTGTAGACAGGTGAGGTGAAGCATTCGTGATATCGCCTACGACTGCTTCACCTCACCTGTCTACAGTATATTAGCCACTTCTTCGCGAATATGCTGTATTCTTTTCAAGACTGATGGACTAATTACATCAACTCCAGGCTGAGGGACGGGACTGATTACCTCAAACCCCATCTGATCTTCACCATTCTTCTCTGTAATAGGACTGATGAAACCACTGTGTGGCAAAATGTTTCCTCAATAAAGATACCCAGGTGTTACACATGTCTAATTCATCAACTTGTCAGTTCTCTGAATCATTTATGTACAAGACATTTAAGGTTAGGGGAAGAATACTTTTTTACACTGTACTTTAGTATACGAGTGTTAAAAATATATATAAGTGAAGAGACGAGCATTAGTTGGATACTTTGATGAAAGTGACAACACAACTGTTGAAGTCAGGAAGGATAATCTAAATCAGTGTTTCCCAAACACCATATTAAAATCTGCCATTATAGGAGATTATCCATGGAATACCTGTGACACTCCATGTACCATGAAACATAGTTTAGGCAATGGTGTTTTAGATAATTATGGTTCTTTGGTGATTTTCATTAGGGATTTCACAATATAGTAAATGAACAGAAGTGAAAAAATCAACTAGTTTAAAAATATAATAAAATAAGCAAATATAAAACTGTAGTCACTGCTACATAAATTTTAAACATTTAAACGAGACACTAAAGACAATGACACACAAAACATTACTCATTTTCATGAATCAAAACTTACTTAGAAGTAAAAATAATTGATCTCAGTAATCCTTTTTTTTTTTCATTTGTCTAAAGATGCACTATAGCTCATATCAAGGTGGAATTCATAGATATACACTTTCCCCCTTAAATAAAAGATTCAGGGAAATCAGGTAGTCAGACTTGAGAGTTCTAGAAGTGGAAAGTACAGTGTTTGTCCTCTGAAAGATGTGTGAGAATACTGCAGTTCAGACTGGCATTTGAAGTGATACTTGTACACTTCTGACAAGACAGCTATCAAAGGAATGATGACAAACACTTCCTTATACTGTACTGTATGTGTCACTCTACCTTGGTGGGGAAATTGCCTATGTGATAAAAAAAAATATCTTCAATAGGTTTTCCCAACATAAATTTCAAATGCCATGGAATCTTTCCAATAAATCTCACCAAGCAAGACAGGTTACATGACTCCGAGTCACTTCCTGAATCTTCCTCCAGAGAGTCTTTCGTAGGAGCCCAAGATTTAAGGTAACCAGTGAAGTGGATAACACTGTACTTCTTATCTGCCAAAAATATAATTAGCCATATTTATTAAAATGAAAAACTTTCATTTTTCTTTTAAGGTCACCCTACCCTACAATTTCATTATAAAATCACCCTTTCATAAATGCAAAAGATAGTTATTTTATGAAGGTAAACATTCTTATGTATTGCACAACTACGTATATTACTGTAGTATCATCATGTAGCACACTGCAAATCATGTCAAAGAAAGTTTCACACATGCTACATTAATACAGCCTCTCCTCACTTAGCAACATACTCGTTTACTTACGATGGGCTCTCTGACCAGTATGCATACCTAAATAATGTATATTAGAGCTGATTTCCTCTATTCTGTTTATTACTACTGTATAAATATTTAAAATATACTAAAAATGTTACGATCAGTACAAAGGTGACATTAAAACGATATCAAAGATGGTTGACACAAATCCACTACCATTATAGTATGCTCCTTAGCGACGAATTTGTTTACCGACGTGGACTTAGGAACGGAACTCTGTCGTTAAGTGAAGAGAGGCTGTAATTAATAAAGAAGAATTTTATGGGACTAAGACTCTCATCTATCTCACCAGAACTCTGTGATTTTGATTTTTTCTTTTGACAGCCAGTGGAAGAGTCAGCTTCTTCTTTTAAAACTGGAGCAGACTTACATCTCATGCGGCAGAAAAAAGCTCGTCGTGACCCTGGACACAGTTTATTAAGCCCCTGAGGAACATCAGCCTTCACTGGTAGAAGAGCTGTAAGAATTAATTAACTGCATTTTAAAGTTTATCACACTGCTAACTCTAAAATACATTTACTTCTCTATTTCTATAATTTAACATTTTATTCATTGAACTTTTAATGCATCTGTCTATATAAGGAAATTTCTAGGACCATGGTTGCAATTCTTCCTTCAACAATTACAACACGTCTTAATAATTACCATAAAATTGTATCAGCCTTCACGTAGGTTCATATGTCAGAAATAGACGAGTTTATAATCTAAGTTTAGATCAGTATTTTTCTAAACAAATTTCCAAATAACTCGTTAAAAAAAATATTAACAAATTAATTCATAACCTCCATATTGCCCTTTCAACAAATACTGTTTTTTCAATGTCTTTGATTTTTCCCCTACTTGTGCACTGCATTAGCTTGGAAAGTTCCTGCTACATCCTTTTTACCTTCTTATTTCCTATACAGGTATTTGCCAAGAATGTCCTCATTCTTTAAACACATTCCGTTTTCTCAGTACACGTGGCATCTTCTTCATTTGAATGATAGTGAAACCAGCCTGTGGAATTTTTTGGCAGATACAATGGATGATCATTATTAATGTGTGTTACATTTTTGAAAACTGCATTACAAATGATTTGCATGACTTATGGAGTGAAAAATACACAGGAAAAATAAGGTTGCATTCCTCACACCTCCAAGAGTGCCATAAAACTTTTTGTCATAATCCTCAAAAAAAATAAGTTTCTGAACTCTAATGAGGTTAAGACTGTGAAAAGGAAGAATACACGTAGCTAAACAGTTACTATAATACCTTAGAGTATTTGTTACTTACCCTCACTGCTGGCATAAACATCTCTAAACATTTCTTTATCAACAAGCAATAAAACAAGGAATTAAAGATACAATTAAATTCATCCTTGTCATTATTATAAATGAGAAAATTGTATAAAGAAAAGTGTGATGGTGTCATCTGATAGATATGTATGAGTCAAGTCAGCTGATTAAACAAACACATCTCACGTGTCTATCCTCACTGCTAACAAATATCTTCAAACACTGTGCAGTGAGCTATATAACTATCTATAAACACTTTTACATCAACAAGCAAGAGAAACAAAGCATTAATTTAAGATATACAGTGGACCCCTGAGTTTCGACCACCTCAAAACTCGAACAATTATGTAAGTGTAATATTGTAAGTGCTTTTGTAAGTGTATTTTTGAGGGTCTGAAATGGACTAACCTACTTTACATTATTCCTTATGGGAACAAATTCATTCGGTAATGGCACTTGAACAGCATTCTGGAATGAATTATGGCTGAAACTCGGGGGTCCACTGTACTGCACTGTACTAATAAGACTGCATTAAATTTGTAGTAGTCACTGGTGGTGTATTAGCTGTCAATGTATGTATTCCCTGGATGGAGCACCATGCCCATTGTTTGGGGGAAGGAATAGACACTATACTGTGTCAAATACCATTGTCAAATACAAGCTTTCCACAGCCTTATTAAGTTTATTGTGTAAGTTTTTATTTAGGATCTGGATACAAATACATTTCTAGATCAACAAACAACATCAGCAATATATTTTGTCAAAACCTTCATTATTTTTTACAAAATAAAAAAAAATTGCATTTTTTGGAGATGCTTTGAACTTGACTTTATTTTTTCATACATAATACAGTGGACCCCCGGATTTCGTACTGCTCCCAACTCGAATAATTATGTAAGTGTATTTTTGTAAGTGCTTTTGTAAGTGTATTTTTGGGGGTCTAAAAGGACTAATCTAATTCACATTATTCCTTATGGAAACAAATTCGTTCGGTAATGGCACTCGAATAGCATTCTGGAATGAATTATTGACGAAATCCGGGGGTCCACTGTACATATTTCATAGCACAAAATAACACAAAGCACTGATTTCAGGAACATAACTAGTGTGCTCTAGGTAGTAGGTTGGTAGACAGCAACCACCCAGGGAGGTACTACCGTCCTGCCAATTGAGTGTAAAACAAAAGCCTGAAATTGTTTTACATGATGGTAGGATTGCTGGTGTCTTTTTTTTCTGTCTCATAAACATGCAAGATTTCAGGTACGTATGTCTTGTTACTTCTACTTACACTTAAGTCACACTACACATTCATGTACAAGCATATATATACACACACCCCTCTAGGTTTCCTTCTATTTTCTTACTAGTTCTTGTTCTTATTTCCTCTTATCTCCATGGAGAAGTGGAACAGAATTCTTCCTCCATAAGCCATGCGTGTCGTAAGAGGCGACTAAAATGCCGGGAGCAAGGGGCTAGTAACCCCTTCTCTTGTGTATATTACTAAATGTAAAAGGAGAAACTTTTGTTTTTCCTTTTGGGCCACCCCGCTTCGGTGGGAAACGGCTGACGTGTTGAAAGAAAGAAAGAAAGAACTAGTGTGCTATTTGATTTGTACCTGTAAATATATAGAGTACCACTAACAGAGAAGTTGTGAAGAGGAAGTCAATCTGATTCATGTTTTGCAGGAGTGAATAAGGAGGAGCAGTTACTAAAATAGTAAAAAGATAGTTGAAAGAGAAAGAAGTGACAGGTGCCAGGAGAAAACTTATATACCAGCAGTGTAAGTGTGTGATTAGGAAAATGATTGAGATAAGAGAATGGGAGTGACTGAAAAAGCCACGAGATGAATTTTGAGGGAGAAAGAAATAGAAATAATGATGAGTAGAGCAAGAATGAGAGTATAATTTAGTTAAATAACTCTAGAAATGGAAAGGGAAAAAAATTTGAAGTGGAAAATAAGACGAGACTATACAGCAGTGAAAGGAGTGTTATGATGTTAGGTGTTTTGCTTTTAGTAATGCCAGGAGATTCAGAATGAATCCTTCAGTTGGAAGGTGCAGTAGAATTCATGGTGAATATATAGTAGATAAATAGAAAGGATCCATCCTAGTCAAGTATAACTTGGAAAAATATGTTTTAATAAAATTACTGTACTTACTTTTAGCATCAACAAGCCTTTCCCGACGACTGATGTCTGAACACGAGAGTTGTTCCTTTACTTTTGTTAGATCTTTTGGGTGCAAGATATCAAACCAACTGGTTCCCAGCAATTCTCCCTAAAACATAAGACATATAGAAAAATACCACAAACGAAATTAATAAGTTTACTACAGTGTTTATACATAGTATCCCATAGGGATAGTGAGCTAAAATTCTTTCCCTGTAAGCCATGCAAGTCATAAAAAGTGACTAAAATGCCAGGAGCAAGAGGCTCGTAATCCTTTCTTCTGTATTCAATTAAGTTAGATTTTTTTTTAAACTAAGGTGTTTGAATGTGTGTGTGTAGTACAGATGATAAAAAAGAATTGAGTGTTAATGTTGTGCATTAAAATACTAATATGGATTTCCTAAAGCTAAGTGAAACAAACCTAAAATAGATGAGAAAATTTCAATGGGAAAGGGTCTATGGGATTAAGTTGGGAGTATATGAAAGAATCAGAAGTAAGGAAGGCTTTGCAGTAATATTAAATGATCAACTATAGAAAGAAAAGAAGAGATTATAATTGTATAAACTAAAAAAATTGTGTGGGTTAGAATAAAGGTGGGATGCAAGAAGTGAGTTAAAATAAGTGTGTATGCACCTGGGGGTGAGAGGTGTGTAAAGAGAGAGAGATTTGTGGAGATGATAAGTGAAAGTAAATGAATTAGGGAAGGAGACACTTTACAAAAGACGTAAGCAACTATTGTTGAAAAGTGGGTTAGAGAAAGTGCAGGAAATGAGGAGGTATGGGGGTAAGGTTAATAATGTATTGCTAGTACATGCAACAGAGGTTTGTAGGTACTATATTCATAGAAGGGTGGGTGTGGGTGAGAAGAGGAATTATAAGGTAAAAATGGTGGAATGGGAGAAGAATAGCATATGAGAGGTTTTTGCAATGTAAAAATGATAGTCGGAAAAACAAAGTATCAAGAGAGGAAGGTGGTGGTTAACAGTTGTGAGGGAATGCAAAAGAAGACTTAATGAGAGAATGGGTGAGATTTATCAGCAAATTTTCCTGAAAATAAGAACTATTTTGGAAAGATAAATAAGGTGAGGAAGCCTGGAGAGTAAATGGACTTAGCAGTTAAAACAGACAGGGAATGTTACATGGGGAGGTGGAGGCACTGGAAAGGCATTATAGTTCTATTAAAAGGACACTGTACTATTGTAGATGCTGTATACTACTATGGATCAACTGAGAACATGAATCATGTACAAGTTAGTGATAAAGATACTATGCAAACAGATGTTATGCCAACACCTGAGACTGAAAGAAATAATGATTAGCTGTCCTTAGTCATTAGTTGTCTATGCATGGGGTTTGGCATCAAGCATTCATAATTTCTGATGCTCAACTGTACAAATGACTTATCACTTAATATAGCCTACCATGAAAGGTCAGGCAAACACATTGTAACCATTTTTATCTTTTTCTTCATACCTGAGTATAATGAAGAGTTTGATATACAGATTCTGACACATACAATATTCGGCCTCTATCACAACCCACAACAAAAAGGAAACCATCCGCTGCCTGAAATATTAAAAAATTCTTTTAATGATCTGCAGCACAACAAAATTATAATCCAAAACAACAGTACCAAAACTTAAGAACATGATTTACAGTCTCAATTGAAGTTAACTTTGCAAAAATTTCTAAAAATATTAGTTTATCAATTTTAATTTGCATTTCCTAATGTCTGCTGTGATTTTTATAATGCAGTAATAAAACCCATCTATCAGTCCTCAAATTACAATATTTGTATTTGTACACATAACAGTGCTCAATTTATAAATACAGCATTTCAAAATTAAAATATACACGTACAGTGGTCCCTCGGTTTTCGTGCATCTCCAAACTCGAACATTTATGTAAGTGTATTTTCGTAAGTGCTGTTGCAAGTGTATTTTTGGGGGTCTGAAATAGACTAACCTACGTGACATTATTTCTTAAGGAAGTAAATTCGTTCGGTAATGGCACTTAAGCAGCATTCTGGAACAAATTTTCGGCGAAAACCGAGGGACCACTGTATGTGAATTTAGACTAGGTTAGTATACTTTAAGGGGAGCTCCAAGAAAGACAACTAGTACCTAACACCCTACTATCTCTAAATCTCTTCAAATTTGGTATTCAGGGTTGTCCTATGTTTTGAATTCAAGTCTTTAAATCTTAGTTCATTCTAACTTGTAGGTAGAGTTATGACCTAGGTCATTCTGAGGTCACAAGACAACAAGTATTTCAACATAACATGACAACTTGAATAATAATCATCATATACCTATTAAACTACTCTGCTTTGGTGGGATACAGCCGATTTATTGAGAGAAGAAGACCTATTAAACTATGCAGATTTGGAATCAACCAAGTACTGTACAATGATTCCACTTATGCAGTTTTATTTCTCTAGGTCAAAAACTGAATGCTTGACCTGTTGACTACTGTATAGAATATATAAACAGAAGTTAATCATCAACAAACAAATTATGTACTAAACATTAGGCAGTGGGATAAACACTGCAGTCACTTAAATACTCTACCATTACTATCTCCACTTCCTCCTTTCTTCCTCATCTCTTCATCGCATCCCTCCCATCCTCTTGTATATATACTGGCTCCCTTACCTTCATGTGTTAGTGTGTGAATAGTTAACCCTTTGGGGGTCGACAGGCCTTCTCGGAAACCTGTTCCTGGGGTCGAAAATTTTTTGGAAAAATTTTTTTTTAATTTTTTCTTATGAAATGATAATCTTTTTCCGATCATAACGCCACCAAAATTATGAAATTTGATCGAAAACTAACGGAATTATGCTTTCGCGAAGTTAGTGGTATTGACGACATTTACGCATCGGCGATTTCGCCCTATTTTAGGCAAATTCCAATGTTTCAGTCTACTAAAATTATAGCTATTTCGCTAGAACTCCATTTCTTCTATCGATTGAGTATAAGAAATCGCCTATTTATCAATTTCCACTACCCAAAATAGTGGTCAGAAAATGGCAATTTGGCCAATTTCACACCAATTTCAAACGATGCCAATTTCAAAATAGGGTCCAGAATAAACAAGGCAGACATTCCTGGCACTAAAATAACATCTTCTCTGTTCATTAGTCACGTCTCCAGGCCCCTCTTACATTACTTTTGCTTTTCATTTTGAATTTTTCTCACAAAAAATAGAAGATTTACTGTTATGTATACAACTGCATCATTGTAAAAATGGTATAAATAATATCAGAGCATTTGTGCATGAATATTAGACTTGCCAGTTGATGTGTATTGGACGCATGGTGTGATTTGTTTACTCTTGAACATCGTCAAAAATCTAACATTTTCGCTACTTTGAGCTCAATTTCAAGGTACTTGTCATTGTCAAACCAATCAAAATCATCTCTATTTCTGTAATATACCTTCCATTCTATCAAATGATACCAAGAAAACGAGAATACATCAATAAATACCATACGAAAATTGACTGCAAGTCGCTGTTTTAAACAAAAAAAACGGTCGGAGTTTTTTTTCTCTCATTATGCAGTGTGTGGTGCAGGATTTTTTTTATTCTGCGCACACTGACCACATAGACCCAGTCTTTCATATGTAGGGTTACCAGCCGTTTCCCCACTTAATTTGAGGCCGCTAGAATTTACGCGTACTAGTACAGCACCAACCCCTGCTCGTAAAACGTACTAGTACGGCACCGACCCCCAAAGGGTTAATGGTTCATGTGGGACCACAACGTCATCATAAGTTTCTTTCTCCTATGTATGGGTGATTTGTGTACTTAACCCATTAACTGTCCAAAAGTATATATGTAGTATACGTTTTTACTGCTAGCGCTCCGAACGTATACGTATACATGTATACATTTTTTTTACATGCTTTCAAATGGGGAAAATCAAGGTTGGAGCGCTACGCGTGTAAACGTATATATACGTTTGGACAGTTAATGGGTTAAATACACTGGTTGGAAATAACCTCATTATGTACAGTGTAAGGCTGGCCTGATTAAATACAACAAAATTAAATTTTTTTTTTTCAACACACTGGCCATGTCCAACCGAGGCAGGGTGACCCAGAAAAAATAACACTTTCACCATCATTCATACTATCACGGTCTTTGCAGAGGAGCGTAGATACAACAGTTTAGATGTCACTCTAAACAGCAAATATCCCAAACCCCTCCTTTAAAGTACTTTCCACATCTAGAACTCGAGTCTGACTGTGAGGAAAAAGTTCCATAGATAGGAGTAATGAAAGTGTGAATATATGTATAGTGATAGTTGTGTGCCAGTTTGCTTGTTAAGGTAGGGTGAGTGTCTAGCTCCTGCTATCCCCCCCTCCTTTCTCCACCCGGTGAGAGGTGAAGTGCGAGGCTTTGACCAATGGGATAATCACTTGACTAGCCGCTCCCTACACCTCTGTAAGTATTCACCACTGCTCCTGTCTTAATTTTATTTTATTTAAGAGCTTCACTCTTTGTTGGAATTTGGAGATGTAATTATGCTCTGCCCTGCCTTGCCTTAAAGTAAAGTAATTTGTTTAATTCCTCACCTTTTCTTTTAAAGGCCATATGCCTACCATGAGAGTGACTATTAAAGTGGTGAGTAACTATGTCTTTTTGTTCATTACAGCCTTCTGGGTCAGCTAGGGTCATTTGACACAAAGCCGAGTGTCCGCTGGAGCATCGTCTAAAAGTTTGGAATTAGAGACGTCACTTCAAACCTATTTACTCAACAACTGAAGTTCAGCCAGAACCAAAACCCAGGCAACTATGTCATTCTTCAAGTGGTAACAACACCTGAGCCCCTGGTATCGTGAACGATTCCTTTAATTTCCATCTATCTGGCTGTGGAAACATCAGTAGACTGATTCACAACAACAGCAAGGAGTTCAGAAGACAAGGACAAATTCAGAGCTCCCGTGTCAAGAACATCGACACTTTATTCTACCAACGAACATCTGTATAAATTAGCTTTGAATTCAAGTATTATTTATCTATTTCATTTTTCATTTTGTCTTTAAGATAGGATTAATGCTCATGCTTATGTGTTTAATATTTTTATCATTAATCTTTTTTTTACCAAGAAAACGAGAATACATCAATAAATACCATACGAAAATTGACTGCAAGTCGCTGTTTTAAACGAAAAAAACGGTCGGAGTTTTTTTCCTCTCATTATGCAGTGTGTTATTATTATATTTTTCATTTTTGTAAATTTCCTAAGGAGGAGCCAGCCTTGATTCATCTTGGCTTAAAGATTGAACAAGGCTGAGTAATAAACCTTCAAACTGACTAACCGGTTATCCTGAATCCCTTCACAAAATATTACCCTTCTCACACTCCAACAGCTTGCCAAGTCCCAAACACCATTCATCTCCACTCGCTTCTACCTAACATGTTCACACATGCCCACTGTATGCCCAAGCCCATTGCACACAAAACCTCTTTTACCCCCTCCCTCCATGCTTTCCTAAGATGACCTCTACCCCTCCTTCCCTCCACTATAGATTTATACACCCTCCAATTCATCCTATTTTGCTCCAGCTCCATCCTCTCTAAATGACCAAACCACCTTAACAACCCTTCCTCTGCCCTCTGAATAATATTTTTAGTAACTCCACACCTCCACTTAATTTCCACACTATGAATTCTCTGCATAATATTTACACACATTGACGTTAGACATGACATTTCCACTGCCTTCAGCCTCCTTCTTGCTGCAGCATTTGCAACCCATCCTTCACACCCACATAAGTGTCGGTACCGGTATATGTACTCTCATACATTCTCTTTGCCTCCATGGATAATGTTCTTTGTCTCCATATACTATACCTCAATGCACCACCCACCTTTTTTCCTTCATTAATTCTACTGTACTGCATATGATTGTAAACATGGTGGTAGTTTTTAAAAAAGCATTCTGTTCAAGTACTTCTAACAGACAAAGCTTGATGCACTGGACTTGGTCCAATGTATGGGAAGCCTACCAGACACAGAGACTACCATTAACAGTCAAATTCTCAATGTAGCCAATTTAATTAATTTCACTGAACATTTGTCTGGCCTAATATTTTGTCCATTATATCAAGGTTTTACTTTACAGTACTATTAAGATCTTCACTAAATACTATAAATATCTACCACACAACAATACGAATATGCCATACACCATAGTACAAGTTGACCTATATACCACGACTTATGAAAACCTTCAACACAATGATCAATCTAGACATTCATTACATTTACTTCATATTTCATTTAAAGTGGAATTAAATTTCCATTTGAAAATGCTATACATACCAAAGTTTTTATTTTCACTAATCACATTAATTTTACCAATATCAAAAAAAATTAACATACAGTATGTAAAAACTTTTAAACTTCACCTGTAATATCAAATTTTTTAGTTCATCATCAGAGAGGAATGCTGGTTTATAATGACCCTCAGTGTAAGAATTAAGGGATCCACGCAGCATTTTCATGTGTTGAACTGCCATTCGGAGAACTGTAAGCTTGTCAAGCTTTCGTGAGGTACACACAGGAATAATGCTACTCAGTTCCATTATATATGTGTTCATCTTGTCACGTCTCCGTTTTTCAATTTCACTGTGATTTTGTCTGGAAAGAAACATTTTAATTACAGATTTTTCTATTTCGAATACAGTGGACCCCCGGCTAACGAACACCCCAGAAATCGTACAATTATGTAAGCATAATATTGTAAGTGCTTGTGGAAGTGTATTTTTGGGGGTCTGAAATGGACTAACCTACTTGACATTATTTCTTAAGGGAGTAAATTCGTTCGGTAATGGCACTTTGCAGGCTTCTGGAATTAATTTTTTTCGTTAGCCGGGGGTCCACTGTATTTGAATTCTATATAGCACATCACTGTATACCGCATAATTTTTTTTTAACACACTGACCATCACCCACCAAAGCAGGGTGACCTGAACGAAAAGAAACAAGTTTTTATTCTTTTTTATATTTAGAAATTTATACAGAAGGGGTTACTAGTCCCTTGCTCCCAGCACTGTAGATGCCTCTTACGACACGCATGGCTTACTGAGGAAAGATTCTTCTCCATTTTTCCATGGAAATGGAAAAGAATTATACAGTGGACCCACGAGTTACATAAAAACTTCATTCCAGAAGCCTGCTCAAGTGCCATTACCGAACGAATTTACTCCCTTAAGGAATAATGTCACGTAGGTTAGTCTATTTCAGACCCCCAAAAATACACTTCCACAAGCACTTACAATATTACACTTACATAATTGTACGATTTCCGGGGTGTTCGTTACTCGGGGGTCCACTGTATACCATATAAATAATTTGCTATCAATTATCATAAGGAAATAAAGAAATTAAGCCGAAAATTCAACTTGCCTTTTATTCCAATCTCCTGCCGTTCTCGGAATTTTAATGTTATCCCCATCATCATCATTACTATCACTGAGGAAAGAAGAGATGTTCACTATATTAATCAATTTAATTTATTTTAAATATTTATTGTATATAGCATTACACAACTAATAAAATTTTCTGTGTTATTTATTGGTATATTTAATTATAGGCTTCAAATTCATAAAATTTATAAACTTTCAGATGACATCTGAAAATACAAATCACTTTAAAAATAATGAAAGTAACATATCATAAACTGCATTTTGTTCTGCTAATACAAAGAAACTGGGCTCTCAAAAATTATTATTTACTGTATAAAACAATCTACAGGTACCCCATACCCATTCTGTGGGCAGTAGTCAAAAGAATACGGAGGTACTGCAGTGTACTTCAAACCAATCCATTTGTTTACATACTGGGTTCACTAATGAATTTAGTTGTGTATTATAGTCTTAAACTTCATAAAACTCAGAATCAATGTCATTTTATTATACTCACATAAACGATCCTCTCCTCTTTTTAGAACCACCATCAGAAGAAAAGGAGGCCACAGAATTGCACTCAGACCGATACTTTGGGAAATCGAAGTTGCCAATCCCAAACATCTTGTTTTATTACCACCTTTGGAACACTGTAAATAAAAATGTGTTTAGATTCATACAAAGCTACTCATTTTTTGGCATTTAAAAAATAAAAGCCACAATACTATCTCACAAATTTTAAGAGGAAATTGAAAAATATTTTGGTTTATCCTAGACCACTAATGAGTTGAAATGAAACATCATCTAGTTTCCATTCCCAATTTATTCACTAGTTGTGAATTAGCAGATACACTGTTGTGAGGAATGTTTCTTTGTATAATATATATTCAATATATACTGAATGCCTATTTGTTTTGTATATATTTAATACACACATAATATGCAAAGTGGCATTCCTCACACTGTACAGAAATTCAAAGTATGCTACAGTACAGCACTGTGTATGGGTCACAGGATATACGTACCACATACATTGTACCAGCTTAAAAATTTATGTAGTTTTAAGAGCTACGGGAAACTTTCATAAGATAACATGATTATACGTATTAACAAATATTTATAGACAAGTTTTCCCAAAATATCTATTCGTATTTTTCTTACAAACATTAAGTACTGTAGAATAGCAAATAATGTTAATCAAACACTATGGTTAATAATGCAATGCAGAAGGAGGTTATGGGAAAGGTAGGGAATGTGTAAAACACTCCCTAGTTTTCTTATTCTCATGCACCTTGCTAGGACTTTTTATCTGTCCATACACACTGAGTCATTCTCATGGAATCAATTCTACTGTGAATATCATTAATGTCTTATATACAGGAGGGTTCAGCTTATACAGCAGGTTAGGTTCCAGGCTACTGCTGTACAAAAATCATTGTAAAGTAAAACAGCCTTTTTTCACTTTCAAATGCATATAAAAGCCTAATAACATGTTTACACTATCATATATTAAGTGAGCAATAGAGCTAGACCTAAATAATGCATATACAGTACACAGATTACTTTTTTTTTTTTTTTCAATAAGTTGGCCGTCTCCCACCGAGCCAGGATGACACAGAAAAACAGAAAATCCTGAAAAAGAAAATACATTCATCATCATTCAACACATAATCAATGTTTTTGCAGAGGCGCTCATATACAACAGTTTAGAAGCATATACAGTGGTACCTCTGCACACGAGCAGCTCCCAACTCGAACAATTACGTAAGTGTATTTATGCAAGTGCTTTTGTAAGTGTATTTTTGGGGGTCTGAAACAGATTAATCTTACATTATTCTTTACGGGAACAAATTCGTTCGGTATTGGCACTTGAACAGCCTTCTAGAACGAATTAAGCTCATAACTTGAGGTACCACTGTATAAAGATATACGTACAGTGGAACCCCGGATTTCGTTCTTAATCCATTCCAGAAAGCTGGGGGTCCACTGTACAGTGGACCCCCGAGTAACATAAAAACTTCTTTCCAGAAGCCTGCTCAAGTGCCATTACCGAACGAATTTACTCCCTCAAGGAATAATGTCACGTAGGTTAGTCTATTTCAGACCCCCAAAAATACACTTCCACAAGCACTTACAATACTATACTTACATAATTGTACGATTTCCGGGGTGTTCGTTACTCGGGGGTCCACTGTACATATATGTAAAATACTGTAGTCCTTCTAGATGCAAGTTAGGTTTAAGCTTGCCTGAAATGCTCTGCATAACTAAGGGCTTTCCATGAATTATATTAAAAACGACTAAACCCATATGAATTTAAACTAATAGCATACCCATAATTTGTCTTAATACTGCCTTTAGTACTGCATTTATGAATATTGATTAAATTTTCTCTTGGCCAATCTGACCTGCCTTGTTTGGTTTATTAAAAATGCTACAGTGATCAATTTGGTCTTTTTTGTATTGCTGATCGAGTTCTTATGTTTACTATGTTTCAACAAACTATGTTACTGTTGTTATTATTGCATTCATGGGGAAGTGCTAAATCCAAAGGATCATACAGCACCTGGGGGAAAGGGAGTCATTCAGGTCCGATGTAAGAAAGGAGAAGGGGAGATCCTATTCCTTGGATCAAGAGCCCCTCACTGGCATCAAGGAACCTCACTTGAGTCTCTCCTATGTTGAAGGAAATTTTATTAAAATTATTAACCTGGTGGGTCAATAACCCAGGATAACCCAATGAAACCACTATTATCAGACTGCCATATTTCCATTGGACTTATATTACTCCTCTCCCTCCACTGATAGTGGTCTCAGCTCACACACTGAAGGACTGGGGTTTGATCCCTGGCACGAGTCTAAACATTGGTCATGTTTCCTTACACCTGTTGTCCCTGTTCACCTAGCAGTAAGTAGGTACATACCTGAGTTTTTTAGTCACCTAACACCTGCTGTTGCTGTACCTGGGTTTTAGTCACTTAACACCTGCTGTTGCTGTTCACCTAGTAAGTAGGTACCTAGGTTTTAGTCACCTAACACCTGTAGTTCCTGTTCCTGGAGTTAACCTGGAGAGGGTTCCGGGGGTCAACGTCCCCGCGGCCCAGTCTGTGAACAGACCTCATGGTGGATCAGGCCCTGATCAACCAGGCTGTTACTGTTGGCCACACGCAAACCGACGTACGAACCGCATCCCGACTGCTCAGGTACTGACTTTAGGTGCCTGTCAAGTGCCTGCTTGAAGACAGCCAGGGGTCTATTGGTAATCCCCCTTATGTATGCTGGGAGGCAGTTGAACAGTCTTGGGCCCCTGACACTTATTGTGTCGTCTCTTATCGTGCTAGTGGCACTGCTGCTTTTCATCGGGGGGATGTTGCATCGTCTGCTGAGTCTTTTGCTTTCATAGGGAGTGATTTTCGTGTGCAAGTTTGGTACTAATCCCTCTAGGATTTTCCAAGTGGATATGATCATGTATATCTCCTGCCTGCATTCTAGGGAGTACAGGTTGTAAGCAGGTAGTAAGCTAGTAGTAAGCAGGTACTACCTGGGTTTTAGTCACCTAACACCTGTTGTTCCTGTTCACCTAGCAGTAAGCAGGTACCTAGGATTTAGTCACCCAACACCTGTTGTTCCTGTTCATCTAGCAGTGCTTATGTGTTTATTTTTCCAGTAAGTAGGTACCTGGGCTTTAGTCACCTTACGCCTGCTGTCCCAGTTCACCTAGCAGTAGTAGGTACAAACCTTAAATCTATTGCCACTGTTCACCTAGCGGTAAGTAGGTACCTGAGTGTTAGTTGACTGTTGTGGGTGGCATCCTGGAGGAGATTGAAGGACCCCAGCAGAAATAAGCCAGACAATCTAATGACAGTGGCTTTACTGGGTTAACGTGGGTCACTAACCCACCGGGTTAATAATCCTGTAGTGTCTGTCACCTAGCTCCCAGACACAGCTCACCTATTACCTACCCACACCACATTCAACAGTGCCTAATTACCTTAGATGGCAGAACCTCGTACCCATAGGTGATAGGCACAAAACTGAAGTATTTCTCTTCTAAGACTCAAACTTTCCATTATAAAAAAAAAATGTTTGTGGCCTGAGCAGCACACAGTACATCAGCTGCTGCTGCTGCTCCAGCAGCTGTCTAACCCAGCGACACTAACTATCGTAGCTGTCACTGTAAGTTTATTTAGGCACAGGTACACATAAGTACAATTATTATACATAGTGTAAATTAACTGGGATAACCCAAAAAAATGTCAAAGTGACTTATTTCCATTGGGGTCCTTGAAGTGTAGTTACACTGACTGTTCTTATGGTATACCTGGAGGGAGTTTCGGGGGTCAACGCCCCCGTCCCTGGAGTATATATGGAGAGGGTTCTGGGGGTCAACGCCCCCGCGGCCCGGTCTGTGACCAGGCCTCATGGCGGATCAGGGCATGATCAACCAGGCTGTTACTGTTGGCCACACGCAACCCGACGTACGAACCACAACCCGGCTGGTCAGGTACTGACTTTAGGTAAGTAAGTAAGTTTATTCAGGTATACACAAATACATTTACATACATTATCATACATAGCAGCATATGTGTAGAGAACCTAGGATAACCCAAAAAAGTCAGACAGAGTGACTTATTTCCATTGGGGTCCTTTTTATACCTTAATTTTTACATTGTAGGATATATATGTCATTATATTATAAAGGATATATGTATACTAAGAATAAGGTAAAAAGAGTTATTTACATATACATGTGTGTTAACTAAAAAAATAAAAAATCATTCTCCTCCCTTTCTGTCGCTACATTCATTAGGTACTTTTTGGCTCTCTTCTTGAACTGGCTCATGCTGTGACTGGCTTTGACATGTGCAGGCAGTCTGTTCCATTCCTTTATTGCTGTACAATAAAAGGTGTTTGAAGCCTGGCCACTGACTGTGGGAACTACAAAGTTGTGCTCTCTCCCCCTAGTACTATGACTGCTTTGGTTCCCAGCCTTGACAAAATTGGCAGCAAGATATTCTGGACACTGTTTGTGAGCAATTTTATAAACTTGATTTAATTTAAGTTGTTTTACTCTGTCTTCAATATTCAGCATATCCAATTGTTGTAATTCATCCTGGCCTACATGCTCTCTTGGTCCCAGGTCCAGGATGAATCTTACCATTTTGTTCTGGGTGATTTGCAGCTTATCTTTCAGTTTTTTTGTCAAGGCAGAATACCATGAAGAGCAAGCGTAGTCCATATGACATTGTATAAGGGCTAGACATAGAGTCCTGCGAGCCTCAGTAGGTAGACACTGTGCTTGTCTGTAGAGGAACTTCAGTCTGGCATTCGCTTTCTTTACTACACTGTTCCCTATCAATTCTCCTGACATGCATGGGTCAAAGGGGATTCCCAGATATTTTACTGAGGAAACTGAAGTGATGGATTCCCCATTACACCGGATATTAAAATTATTTACCCTTTATCATTAATATATAAACTAATTGCTAACTTTTTATACTAATTGTTAAATTCTCAATGTTTAAATTCCAGTACCTAAATTTTGTAAACCTAACCTTACAATCTGTATATCCATTGTATAGCTATTGAGTAAGACCTATCATAAGACTGCCTGAAAAGCCTAGGCATACCTAGGCATATTATTGGCCATCTTGTAATATCAACTTTAATGTATAACTATAAGTACCCCCCACCTTGTATTACATGAAATAAAGGATTTGAATTTGAATTTGAATTTGAATATTTCGTGCCAAAGAGTATGGCTTCTGTTTTCCCTAGATGTAACGATAGTTTGTTGTCTACTAACCATTTGCTGCAGGACTCCAGTTCCAGTGTTAATACCTTAGATATATATTGTGGGTCTTTACCTGACACTAACAGAGCACTGTCATCCGCATACAGTAGGAGTTTGCACTTGACACTGATGGGCATATCATTTACATAACACAGGAATAATAAAGGACCCAGAATACTACCTTGGGGAACTCCACATGCTATCCAAGGTAGTATTCTGGGCCCTTTATTATTCCTGTGTTATGTAAATGATATGCCCATCAGTGCCTGTCCAGCGCCTTCTTGAAGACAGCCAAGGGTCTATTGGTAATCCCCTTTATGTATGCTGGAAGGCAGCTGAACAATCTTGGGCCCCTTACACTTATTGTGTTGTCCCTCAAGGAAGTGTCCTTGGCCCACTCCTCTTTCTCATTTACATCAATGACCTACCGAATGCATCACAACTACTCAAACCCATATTCTTTGCAGATGACACTACATACGTCTTCTCTCACCCAAACCCAGCCATACTCGCCAACACTGTTAATGCTGAATTGCATTAACAGTGTCATGCAGATTCGGGTGTCATCTGCAAAGGAAGACACGGCACTGTGGCTTATATCCCTGTCTATGTCCGATATGAGGATGAGGAACAAGATGGGAGCGAGTACTGTGCCTTGTGGAACAGAGCTTTTCACCGTAGCCACCTCAGACTTTACTCTGTTGACTACTACTCTTTGTGTTCTATTTGTTAGGAAATTATAGATCCATCTACCAACTTTTCCTGTTATTCCTTTATCACGCATTTTGTGTGCTATTACACCATGGTCACACTTGTCAAAGGCTTTTGCAAAGTCTGTGTATATAACATCTGCATTCTGTTTGTCTTCTAGAGCATCCAGGACCTTGTCGTAGTGGTCCAGTAGTTGGGACAGACAGGAGCGACCTGCTCTAAACCCATGCTGCCCTGGGTTGTGTAACTGATGGGTATCTAGATGAGTGGCGATCTTGCTTCTTAGAGCCCTTTCAAAGATTTTTATATGGGACGTTAGCGCTATTGGTCTGTAGTTCTTTGATATTGCTTTACTGCCCCCTTTGTGGAGTGGGGCTATGTCTGTTGTTTTTAGTAACTGTGGGACGACCATAATGTCCATGCTCCCTCTCCATGAACATGGAGTTCATGGGCATGTCATTTATCGTCTTTTCGAAGTCATTTGGCGTCAGGATAATGTCAGATAGGTTTGTGTCTACCAAGTTCTGTGGCACTCTCATAAAAAAAATCATTTAGGTCTTCTACTCTCAGTCTGGTTAGCGGCTCGCTAAAAACTGAGTCATACTGGGACTTTAGTACCTCACTCATTTCCTTGCTGACATCTGTGTAGGACCTATCCCATTTAAGTAGGGGCTCAATACTGGATGTTGTTCTCGACTTTGATTTGGCATAAGAAAAGAAATACTTTGGGTTTCTTTCAATTTCATTTATGGCTTTTAGTTCTTCCCGCATTTCTTGATTCCTGTAAGATTCCTTTAGTTTTAGTTCGATGTTTGCTATTTCTCTGACCAGTGTCTCCCTATATATTTCAGATATATTGGCCTCTTGTAGCCGCTCTGTTATTTTTTGCCTTCGCCTATATAGGGAGCGCCTTTCTCTTTTTAGTTTACATCTTCTCCTCCTTTTCCTTAAGGGAATTTGCCTTGAGCAAACCTCAAGTGCCACAGAGTTAATTTGTTCTAGACATAGGTTAGGATCCATGATGCTTAGGCTGTCTTCCCAGTTTATATCATTTAGGACTTGGTTTACTTGGTCCCACCTTATGTTTTTGTTATTGAAGTTGAATTTGGTGAAGGCTCCCTCGCGACTGATCACATTTTGTCGGTCTGGAGCTAATTCAACACAAGCACATCTACGATGTGCTTGTGTTGAATTAGCAGGAGAACTATGATGGTAGGTTTACTGTTTTCAGGAGGATTCTTGCTAGACTTCAGAGATGGTGAAGCTGCCTTTGTTTTGTTTAATTGTGTTAGAAACAGATATAAGTGCTGATTCAAGGCATTTGCGTCTACGGAAATTAGTTTCTTTGATTACTAGTCGGGCGTCTTTGAATTTCATGAGATGATTGTTGGAATTTCGACTAGTAATCAAAGAAACTAATTTCCGTAGACGCAAATGCCTTGAATCAGCACTTATCTCTGTTTCTAACACAATTAAACAAAACAAAGGCAGCTTCACCATCTCTGAAGTCTTAGCAAGAATCCTCCTGAAAACAGTAAACCCTACCATCACATAGTCTCTCCTGCTAATTCAACACAAGCACATCATAGATGTGGAACACTCCTACAGGCCTTCTATATTTCAACCTCCAGCAGAAATATTTGTCTAACCTATTGTTATACTACCCAAGTATTTGTTTTATCACCTTTTACTCATGTGCATATTGATTGTTCTACCTTATTAGTGGTCTTAGGTGATTGAATGTTGTTGATCCCCTTGCACAAATTCTATAGGTGAGATAAGGGTAGATGAGTGAATGATACAGTGCAAGAAGAGCTGATTGTGGAACATAGTACCGTATCTTTGATAGTATGCCTACTGTCTTAGAGATTTTCTTGGAAATTTGCTGTATATGTGTCTAGAATTTGAGTCTACTGTCAAGGTGGATTCCTAGGAATTTTCCCTCTGTGAGTCTTGTGATATGTGATCCGTTTAGCGTTATGTTAAGTGGAACATTTGTAGCTCTGTTTCCAAACTGAATGAAATAGGTTTTGTCAGTATTGAGAGTAAGCTTATTAGTCATCATCCAGGTAGATATTTTTTTTGCAATTCAACATTAACAGTGTTGGTGAGTATGACTGGGTTTGGGTGAGAGAAGACGTAAGTTTTTAACAGTTTAATATCTTTATTATGCACCCCATACCTATCCTGTGGGCGGTAGTCAAAAAATTACAGAGGTACATAATGGGTCCAGGGACTGGGCCCCAAAGTTTTGATAGCTGAGCAAGTTACAAAGGTAATGAACTCCAGGTAGATCTGGTCACAATCATGACAAGAGGACGTATGTAGTGTCATCTGCAAATAATATGGGTTTGAGTAGTTGTGATGCATTTGGTAGGTTATTGATGTAAATGAGAAAGAGGAGTGGGCCAAGGACACTTCATTGAGGGACCCCGACTGTAATTGGTTGTGTGGAAGAGTTAGCTCCATTTGTGTACACATATTGGCTTCTGTTACTAAGGTATGACTTTAGGTAGTTGAGGGAGTGCCCTCTTATACCATAGTGAGTTAATTTGATGTGCAGCAAATCATGGTCGACTGTATCAAAAGATTTACATAAATTAATGAAGATTCCAGCGGGACTTCTTTCTTCTCGAGAGCGGTGTAGATTAGTTCTAGCATGTGTATAATAGCATCATTTATGTTTTTATTAGTCCTGAATCCAAACTGACAGGGGTTGAGTATTTTGCGTGAGACGATGTAGAAATAGATCTGTCTATGAATTAAAATACCTTTGTAACTTGTCATGATTGTGACCATCTGAGTTCATTACCTTTGTAACTTGCTCAGCCATCAAACTTTGAGGTCCAGTCCCTGGACCCATTATGTACCTCTGTAATCTTTTGACTACCGCCCACAGGATGGGTATGGGGTGCATAATAAAGATATCAAACTAACTAACTATGAATTAATTTTTCAAAAATTTTAAGAGAGCAGAGACAAGTTAGATATTGGTCTATAGTTATTCAAGTCTGCTTGATCTCCTTTGTGGATCGGGGTGACCCTCGCTATTTTGAGAATTGATGGGAAGGTGGAGAATTCGATGGATTTGTTAAAGAGTGTTGCAATAATTGGTGACAGTACTTGAGAAGCTTTTTTGTACATAAAAGGTGGTAAGTTATTTATATCTCCTGCCTTGTTTTTAAGGGTGTTGATGAGCGAGACTTCGGTTGGGTTGGTTGGAGCGAGGAATAGTGTATTTGGGTAGGTGCCCGTGAGGTAGTCTGATGGACGGGTGTTTGAGCTTGGGATCTTACTCTCTAGATCAATTCAAGACTCTTCTCAAAAATCACCTACTCACCCTATACTAAATACTCATACTGTAACAAACTTTCAAACCCAATATTATTTTACTTAAGAAGTTCTCAATTTGATATGTTCATCCTCCTTAACACTTGTTGCAATTTCATATCATCATATTGTCATTTAAAATCTTATAGTATCATCATTTTCTTAATTTGAAATAAAATATATATCTAGAAGAAACTCTAAAAACTATTTCTAGTATTGTTATTATACTAGTATAGCATCAACATACTGTAATTTGAAATAAATTATACAACTAGATTAAACTCAACCAATTTCTCTTGTATTGTCTTTTAATAGTATGTATAACCATATAATAATTTAAATAATACAGAACTAGAATAAACTCAATCAATTTCTTTAGCATTAAGTACTTAGTGAATAAGTCTCTAGAATAAACTGCCCCTAATGCCATGGCATGCCAGTGGCTCTCCTTGCATTACAGTTTTATAATTGTTTTATAATTGTAACTACCAATAACATTGTACACTTGTAACATGCATTGAAATAAAAATTATTATTATTATTATTATTATTATTATTATTATTATTATTATTATTTCCTATGGTGAAGAAAACATTGAATCTGTTTGCTGTTTTAGTTGGTGGTAGTAGGGGTTCATCTGATTTTGTTAATTTGATTGTTTTGTTTTTGGATATCTTTTTAGTTCCTAGAATTTCAGATAGGGTTTTCCAGGTCTTTTTCATATCACCTTTTGTTATGTAATCTGTTTTCATAATACAATTTTTTTGACCTTCTTATCTTATTATTATTATTATTATTACCATCATCATTATTATTTTATGTTAAACATTTTTTATTTGCAAATGCTTATTCAACACTATTATAACCTAAAATAATATAAACCAGGTTAATTTATAATTATTAATGTGAGTAGCCAAGGTCCGGATGGTGCAGGTGGTTTAAATTTCGAATAATTTTCTTATTATCGTACATCAGACAAGCACACCGTCCATAATAAATATTTACATAACATTATTTATTTTTTTAAACAAATCCGCTCCAATAAATGTAATTTACTGTAATCATTGTGCTAAATTAAGTAAAAAATATAACTATAATATTTTAATTATGTTAGAAGCTATATCGTTGTATTATATAAATACTTTAAAAGACTTTCACATGCCGGTATGACCAACTGAAAATAGGAATCTTAAATGAAGCTTCGCATGATGATTTGTAGCTCAATGGTCAGAGCATTCAGCTCACAACTGAAAGACCGAGTTCGATCCATGGACAGGGCGAAAGGTAAGGACAGCTCTCCAACTTTCGACTGCTGACAGCAAACTGTATACACACGGAGAAGTCTATGCATACATTCTAAAAAAAATCCTGTTAATCCACATTTTAGGAAACAAGCTAAGATATTTTTGTTGTTGTTGCCTTGAAAAGAATGCTGAATATGTTTTATTTATAAGTTATCATTATCTTCATGGGGAAGAGATAATCATATATAAAGGTCATACAGGTCCTGGGGTCATCAACTAAGCAAATTCTGTCTTGGATATCTGTAGGCAAGGGATTACCTGGAGTTAACCTGGAGAGAGTTCCGGGGGTCAACGCCCCCGCGGCCCGGTCTGTGACCAGGCCTCATGGTGGATCAGGGCCTGATCAACCAGGTTGTTACTGCTGGCCGGACTCAGTCAGGTTCCGACTTTAGGTGCCTGTCCAATGCCTACTTGAAGACAGCCAGGGGTCTGTTGGTAATCCCCCTGATGTACGCTGGGAGGCAGTTAAACAGTCTTGGGCCCCTGACATTTATTGTGTTGCCTCTCAACGTGCTAGTGGCACCCCTGCTTTTCATTGGGATGATGTTGCATCGTCTGCCGAGTCTTTTGCTTTCGTAGGGAGTGACTCTCGTGTGCAAGTTTGGTACTAATCCCTCTAGGATTTTCCAAGTGTTTATAATAATGTATCTCTCCCGCCCGCCTGGAAAAAAACAGATGGGATATGCAGTTTTGACCATCCAAAAAAGTGCTACGGCTTCATGACCAAAGGAGCATGCAATCCTTTTTCTTGTAAACTATTTCACCCTGAAATGTGTTATTCAACAGTCCATGAAAGACAATGTTACAACACATACTGTCAGGCACACCACTTAAAGGGAACCAGAATGTACAGATCCCACAAACCTTGGGAAACAAACCAGAGAAGATATATTTTAGTGCCAGGAAGAAATAAAACTTGCGGGAAATGACAGAAATACTACACGACCTCGGATCATTACTTGAGTGGAGGTACAGTCAGTGGCTCCCACTCCAGAACAACAGATACTAGTGGCAGCAAATAAAGCTTCCCAACATACAATTAATACGACAACATTTGTATTTGCAAATATACAGGGTATAAAGTTATCAACAAACAACAAAATACCTTTTATCAGTGGACTCCTCACACAGTCAAATGCAATGTCTGTGGTTTTCACAAAGGCCCACACAAAAGATCACTGACAACGAAATGTGGATCCCAGGGAAAGAACAGGCAATAAGGGGGAAGAATGTTCAGCCTGTATGTCACAGAGTCGCTCATAATGTTAAGAATTACTAAACACCACAAATGATGTAGTTGAAGTTTTGAGAGTAAAGACTGAAAACCAAAACCTTGTCATTGTGGCTGTATACAAGCCACATGGAGTTTACCTGGAGAGAGTTCCAGGGGTCAACGTCCCTGCGGCCCGGTCTGTAACCAGGCCTCATGTTGGATCAGAGCCTGATCAACCAGGCTGTTACTGCTGGCCGCACGCAGTCCAACGTACGAACCACTGCCTGGCTGGTCAGGCACCGACTTTAGGTGCCTGTCCAGTGCCTGCTTGAAGACAGCCAGGGGTCTATTGGTAATCCCCCTTATGTATGCTGGGAGGCAGTTGAACAGTCTTGGGACCCTGACACTTATTGTGTTGTCTCTCAACGTGCTAGTGGCACCCCTGCTTTTCATTGGGGGGATGTTACATCGTCTGCCGAGTCTTTTGCTTTCGTAGGGAGTGACACTCGTGTGCAAGTTTGGTACTAATCCCTCTAGGATTTTCCAAGTGTATATAATAATGTATCTCTCCCGCCTGCGTTCCAGGGAGTACAGGTTTAGGAACTTCAAGCGTTCCCAGTAATTGAGGTGGTTTATTGCAGTTATGCGTGCCGTGAAGGTTCTCTGTACATTTTCTAGGTCAGCAATTTCACCTGCCTTGAAAGGTGCAGTTAGTGTGCAGCAATATTCCAGCCTTGATAGAACAAGCGACCATATACAACTTCCCAATAATTCAAGGAATAACTTTTGAAAATTGACTATTGTCTGGAAAATCTTCCAAGCCCAGCCCCAAATATCTTATTGCTAGGTGATTTCAACTTAAGCCAGCTAAAATGGAGGAATGTGGTAAATAATGTTTTAGCAGAGATAATCCCAAGAGGCAGCTCAGATGAAAATTCATACACACACATGAGTTATTAAATCTCTGCTACAGATTCACTTTAAGCCAGCAGATAATGGAGACAACAAGACTAGAAAATACACTTGACCTTATTTTCACTAATAATAATGATCTGGTACGAAATATAACAGTATTAAAGACAGGATGGATAATGAGAACCTTCAAAACCAGGGATGCCAAGCCCATGTTGACACTTTACAGATAGCTTGTTCTATCTAGGCTGGAATATTGCTGCACACTAACTGCACCTCTCAAGGCAAGTGAAATTGCTGACCTTGAAAATGTGCAGAGAACCTTCACGGCACACATAACTGCGATAAACCACCTCAATTACTGGGAACGCTTGAAGTTCCTAAACCTGTACTCTCTAGAACACAGGCGGGAGAGATACATTATTATATACACATGGAAAATTCTCGAGGGATTAGTACCAAACTTGCACACGAAAATCACTCCCTACGAAAGCAAAAGACTCGGCAAGCGACGTAACATCCCCCCAATGAAGAGCAGGGGTGCCACTAGCACGTTGAGGGACAACACAATAAGTGTCAGGGGCCCAAGATTGTTAAACTGCCTCCCAGCATACATCAGGGGGATTACCAACAAACCCCTGGCTGTCTTCAAGCAGGCACTGGACAGGCACCTAAAGTCGGTACCTGACCAGCCAGGCTGTGGTTCGTACGTTGGACTGCGTGCGGCCAGCAGTAACAGCCTGGTTGATCAGGCTCTGGTCTAACATGAGGCCTGGTCACGGACCGGACCGCGGGGGCGTTGACCCCTGGAATTCTCTCCAGGTAAACTCCAGGTAATACACTCGGATCACAACATAATCAAAGTACAGACATGTAAGCGCAGGGCTCCTGACCAGCAATATGAAATCTGTTTTGTGGACGCCTTCACCAAATTCAGCAGAAACATCCAGTGGAATCAAATTAACCATGTCCTAAATGAAATATGTTAGGAAGATATCCTTGACAACACAGATTCGAACCTTTGCCTAGAAAAAATGAACTCTGTGGCACTTGAGGTATGCTCAAGGTACGTTCCCCTAAGAATAAAGAAGAGATGTAAACTAGAAAGACGCTCACTCTACAGGCGAAGGTGAATAATCACGGAGCTGCTCAAAGTGACTAATCTATCTGAAATACGGTAGGAGACACTGACCAGAGAAATAGAAAATACCGAACTTAGGCAGGGTTCATGGACCTACTGTCGTCCTGTGAAGTAAGTCTGGGTTTGGTTTCATGAGCTCCATGTTTTATGAAGTAAGTCTGGGTCAGGGTTCATGAGCTCTTTGTCTTACGAAGTAAGTCTGGGTCAGGGTTCATGAACCTCCTGTCGTCTTATGAAGTAAGTCTGGGTCAGGGTTCATGAACTTCATGTCGTCTTATGAAGTAAGTCTGGGTCAGGGTTCATGAACTTCATGTCGTCTTATGAAGTAAGTCTGGGTCAGGGTTCATGAACTTCCTGTCGTCTTATGAAGTAAGTCTGGGGTCAGGGTTAATGAACTTCCTGTAGCCATATGAAGTAAGTCTGGGTCAGGGTTCATGAATTTCCTGTCATCGTATGAATTAAATATGGGCCAGGGTTCATGAACGCCCTGTCGTCTTATGAAGCAAGTCTGGGTCAGGGTTCATAGCTTCGTTCCAGCAATATTTCAAAATACACATTTCATTGACTTAATATGTTTATGTAATTTTTATCGGTAATATTTTCATAAATGATTGAATAATAACAATACATTTAGTTCACTAGTAGGTGGTTAAGAGGGTAATGTTGTGTTATTATTGAGAGAGTAGTGTCAAGTCGAGGGTTGGCATAGTTGTTGACAAACAGGAGTCAGCCAGTCACTCCACACTGCTGTCTTCACTGCTATCACAATGCCGGCGGAAAATTTGGAAGAACAGGGCCTCGAAAAGAACCCATATCTCCCTCTGGCGCAGCTCAAGTTCAAACTGACGTTGAATGATTTTAAGAATGATTCTAAGATGAAGGAGGAGCTAATGCAGGCCATCGTGAAGGACAGTGAGTGATGAATGCTTTCCAACTGTAAGAGATAGAGCTTTCTCGCTTCGATGGTACTTTGCATTTATGGTCTAAGTTTCAGGATTTTGTAAGCATTATAATAAATTATTCCATTCAGCTTTGGCAACTGCTGAGTTTCAGCTGAATTTGGTTGGGTTTCCTAGGTTAAATCTACAGTTTTTTTTTTTTCCATAACACCTGTGTATCCTCAGAACCATTGTAGAAAAATATTTGTATGCTAGGTACACAAGCCTAAATAAAAGCTTACATTATGGGAAAGACACTGCACATTGTACTGTGCAGTGTTAGCCACCCAGGATAACCCAAGAAAGTCAGTGCATTATAATAATAATAATAATAATATAATAATAATAATATCTTTATTTACTACAAGTACATATACAAGCCTAGCTGACATCAATGACATACTACTATATAGAAAGCCCCTTGTTATGCTGAGCATTTTGGGCAAATTAGGTCAGTTTTTGTCCCAGGATGCGACCCACACCAGTCGACTAACACCCAGGTACCCATTTTAATGATGGGTGAACATAGACAACCGGTGTAAGGAAACACGTCCAATGTTTCCACCCCTTCGCCAGGAATCGAACCCGAACCCTCACCGTGTGAAGCGAGAGCTTTTGCCACCAGGCCACGGGGCACCGTGGACACATTGAGAGTCCTTAATCTTGTCCTTCCAGGATGCGACCCACACCAGTCGACTAACACCCAGGTAACCTACTTACTGCTAAGTGAACAGGGATAGCAGCCGTAAGGAAACATACCCAGTATTTCCATCCGTACCAGGGATTGAACTATGGACACTCGGTGTGTTAGATAAGCATTTCCAGCTGAGCCATAATTGAACACAAAGCTAATATTTAGTGTAGGGCTGGTCAAAACTAACCTTTATTTCAATTTTTAAAATAAAAGCAATCTATCTTTGCCCTAGGGTTATACATTTCTTGTGCAAGTAATTTATTTGGGAGATATTAGCCTCAAAAATACTTTGGTCAGTATTTATTCTATTCCTGGATCAGAAGCCTGTCAACATTACACACTAATTGCAAAACACCAGGCAACAGTTGATCTGGTTGGGTTGTTACATTTCTGCAAGTAAAAACTGAATTGCACATCAGTTTCAGATAATTTTGCTCAAATGATGTGGACATAGGACCTGGCAATAAAGTAAATATTTACCAGTACTTATATGAGAGGAGTAATACATTTCTAGGTAGTAAGTTGGTAGACAGCAACCACCCAGGGAGGTACTACCGTTCTGCCAAGTGAGTGTAAAACGGAAACCTGTAATTGTTTTACATGATGATAGGATAGCTGGTGTCTTTTTCTGTCTCATAAACTTGCAAGATTTCAGGTACGTCTTGCTACTTCTATTTACACTTAGGTCACACTACACATGCATGTACATGCATATATATACACACCCATCTGGGTTTTCTTCTATTTTCTTAATAGTTCTTATTCTTTATTTCCTTTTGTCTCCATGGGGAAGTGGAAAAGAATTCTTCCTCCATAAACGATGTGTGTCATAAGAGGCGACTAAAATGCCGGGAGCAAGGGGCTAGTAACCCCTTCTGTATAAATTACTAAATTTAAAAAGAAAAACTTTCGTTTTTCTTTTTGGGTCACCTGCCTCGGTGGGATACGGCCGGCTTGTTGAAAAAAAAATAATGCATTTCTTTGAAATGTACCTCTGAAGGAATATGCTTGGCTAATCAATAATTGGTATAGTCATGTGACATGCTGGGGCCAGTCAGATGTTAGTATTCAGTTGCATGGCTCTCTGTTCAAGTCATATTTACAGCTCAAAATTATCTAGGCCAGGTTAAGGTCTACTTATTGTAATTCACATGGCTTCATCTTTTATAACATAATTTGGAAGACAAACATGACTTTGAAATTTTCATTAAAAATGTGAGCACCTGTGTCACTGTTGATTAATATCTATTAAGATAAGTTTGGTTAGGTTGGGGTTGATAAATAATTTGAGGAATTGATAATAAAAAATTTCTTTATGTTCTCTTGACAAGCATGTTGAGCTTATTCATTACATGTAAATTCTCGATGAAAATATACAATATAATGTACCATACAGGTATTCATGTAATACAGTACTGTAGTATTGTCATTAGTTATGAAGATGCTTAACAATATTTATAGATATAAGACTATTAATATACTAACATTTCTCTTAGATATGGCACCATTCTATGAGGAGTGTTGCCGTGATTTAGGCTGGCAACTGGACAGTGCCTTGCTTGAAAGAATGAAGAAAGAAAATGAGAAAGAATTGCGCACAATGAATGAAACAATTGAGGAAGCAGAGAAGTCCATGGGGGAGACAGAGATTCGAGAGGCAAACCTAAAGAAGGCTGAATATCTTTCACGCATTGGAGATAAGGTAAGTTCAAAAACATAACTTGAATCTGAAATTACTGCAGGAATGAACTTGCATCCTCTTGAGTGGGGAAGACATGCTGTCAGTTACATCAGAGGCAGATAATGAAACTATAGATCTCTGTATAATAAGGTTCAAAAATAAGTAACAAAATTAGCTAGATCAATCATTTTGGAAATACAGTGGACCCCCGAGTTTCGTAAAAACTTCACTCCTGAAGTCTGCTCAAGTGCCATTACCGAACGAATTTACTCCCTTAAGGAAAAATTTCACGTAGGTTAGTCTATTTCAGACCCCCAAAAATACACTTCCACAAGAACTTACAAAATTATACTTACATAATTGCACGATTTCCGGGGTATTCGTTAACCGAGGGTCCACTGTAACATAGTCTGTTGGTTACATAATTGTTTGTTATTGTTACTTTCATGACAAAACAATCACTTCCATATCCACCACATTTGCCATTACTGGTCATCCACTCCTCCCTATTATTCTGTTATTTTGAGGGTTTAGTACTTATTGTAGTAAGCCCCAGGCCACATTTGCTTAGCATCCCATGCCAATTCTGGTACTAGGTACATTAACATGGTGCATAATTCCTTTCATTCCTGAGGTGGTTAATGTGAAATGTAAGTTTCAGGTACTTTAGTGACAATGTGCTCACTATTCTGAAAATGTAGTCGGGCTAAAATTTCCATTTTTAAATGTGAAATGAATTTAAATTCTTTTTAGGAATGTGTACATATATTGTGGTGGGTCCAAAGGAAATTTCTCAATGATTAGATTAATAGCTTTGAAACTGTTTCCTCAAGATGGGTCATTTGTGTGGTAGGTTATATAGAGAATTTAACTGTTTAAACAATACGATTTATGAATTTTCAACTTGTTTCTTATAGCACCTGGACCTATTCCTATAGATATAGTCATCATAACTTTAGGTTTTGTAATTATTTTCTTTAATAGCACTCCGGACTTCATTCTGTGTAGTTCCTCTAATTAGTCTTAATATTGGTTTACTCAAATTTCCATAGCTTCATATGTGCATACGCCAAGTGTTATTGCTTCATAAAGTAAAATCAAGTTATAAATTCTTGTATTAAAATTTATTTTTATTTCAGGAGGAAGCAGTAAAGGCCTTTGCTAAAACCTACGACAAGACGGTCTCTCTTGGGCAGCGTTTGGATCTTGTTTTTCATAACATTCGTCTTGGTCTTTTTTATCTCGACCACTCGCTTATTACAAGAAACTTAGAAAAAGCAAAGAGGTATGCTATGTGTGTGTCTGTCTCTTTCTTTCCTAATTTATTTATTTTAAATGTGTACAGAGTGAAGCCTTGTTAATTTGGCCAAAATTAAGACAAGTATAAGTAGGGGGTCAAGTTATTGACAACACAATGATTCTTGATGATTAAGACACATGTGCAGTAGTTGAGTATCTTTAGTGTTTAAACATTTTACCTACACAATAGGCTTCTTCAGTCAAATACAGAGGCAGCAGGTGTAGTAGTGAAATGAAGATAATGTAATCAGTCCATGTGTCTTAATCATCAACTTGTCAGTGTTAGATAGGAGCAAATGGAGACAAATGGTTTTTAGGACTTGACGTGCTGTTGGAGTGTAAGCAAGGTAACACTTATGAAGGGATTCAGGGAAACTGGCAGGCTGGACTTGATTCCTGGAGATGGGAAGTACGGTGCCGGCACTCTGAAGGAGGGGTGTTAATGTTGCAGTTTTATAACTGTTGTGTAAGCATGCCTCTGGCAAGACAGTGATGGAGTGAATGATGATGAAAGTTTTTCTTTTTTGGGCCACGCTGCCTTGGTGGGAAACGGCTGATGTGTTAATAAAAAAAAAATTAACACTGCAGCATTTGCAAACCATGCTTCACACCCTATAATATAAGAGTGTTGGTACCACTATACTTTCGTACATTCCCTTCTTTGTCTCCATGGATAACGTTTTTTGTCTCCACAGATACCTCAACGCACCAATCACCTTTTTTCCTTCATCAATTCTATGGTTAACCTCATCCTTCATAAACCCATCCGCTGACAAGTCAACTCCCAAATATCTGAAAACATTTACTTCTTCCATAATCCCTCTCTCTAATGTGATATCCAATTTTTCTTTATTTAAATCGTTTGATACCCTCACCTTACTCTTATCTATGTTCACTTTCAACTTTCTACCTTTACACACCCTCCCAAACTCATCCACTAACCTTTGCAACTTTTCTTTAGAATCTCCCATAAGCACAGTATCATCAGCAAAAAGTAACTGTGTCAACTCCCATTTTGCATTTAATTCCCCATAATTTAAACCCACTCCTCTCCCCAACACCCTAGCATTTACTTCTTTTACAACCCCATCTATAAATATATTAAACAACCATGGTGACATTACACAGCCCTGTCAAAGACCTACTTTTACCGGGAAGTAATCTCCCTCTCTCCAACACACCCTAACCTGAGCCTCACTATCCTCATAAAAACTCTTTACAGCATTCAGTAACTTACTACCTATTCCATACACTTGCAACATTTGCCACATTGCTCCCCTATCCACTCTATCATATGCCTTTTCTAAATCCATAAATGCAATGAAAGCTTCCCTACCTTTATCTAAATACTGTTCACATATATGCTTCAATGTAAACACTTGATCTACACATCCCCTACCCACTCTAAAGCCTCCTTGCTCATCTGCAATCCTACTCTCTGTCTTACCTCTAATTCTATTGCTCTATTAATTCTAGCTCTATTGCTCACTGAATATATGATAGAGCAAACATGTTACAAGGCTTTTATATGCATTTGAAAGTGAAAAAAAGGCTATGATTCACTTTACAGCGATTTTTGCTTTACATCAGTAGCCCGGAACTTAACCTGCTGTATAAGCGGGGTCCTCCTATAGTACTGTTAATATTGGTTTATTAATTAAATTATTTTAGTAGATTGTTGCCAACTATATTTTGTGAAAGTCAGACATTTCATTAGAAGAATATACATAGTACTATGCTGATTCAAAAGTATAGATTAACTAATTACAGTGGAACTCCGGATTTTGTAAGCACTGAATATCGTACGTTTCGGATTTAGACCACTTTTTTGGGCGAAATTTTGGTCCGGATTTCGTACCTCCACCCAGAAATCATACATATCAGACGCGTCCACTCGTATGTTTGTGACTCAGTCTGCCTTTGTTACTCGTTGAGTAAACATTACTCTGTGCATTCATCCTAAACATTTCGTAATACTCCATTGTTTTTTTGTGCTTGCGACTGCTAAATATGCCACCATGGGGCCAAAGAAAGTTCAGAGTGCCAGCCCTTTGTTAAAGAAGGCGAGAAACACGATAGAATTCTTCAGTGATTCTATGATATTTACGATACTAAAGCAGCAGGAGTTGATAAAGGCTATAGCGCCAGCCAGCGATAAAGGGTAGCATTAAGAGTGTAGCAAGTAAGTTAAGCGATTAAGCGATAGAAAAACGACGACATGAAACTAACTCCTCCAATGTTGTTGGAGGTTTATAGGGCCACTGACAACATATGCTGCCCTGCGCTATCTTCCACCACCCTAAACCTCTGCCAGCATCTCCTCCAAGGTAAGTGTGTACTATAGTATACATACAATAACCACTTTTTCTTTACATTCTCTATTATGCTTTTATGCAATATTTCTTATTTATAAATTACATACATTGTTTCAATGTTTTCCTTATGAAACTGTGATGTAGTGCAGTTAGCCTCACAAACACTGTTTTCTCTTATAATAATGGGAAGATATATAGTCACAGCAGGAGAGAGAATGGCAGCTGCCACAGCCACCACTAATCACATACGTAATGACATATTTTATTCATTCTAGAGTATATATCATGTTTCTATGTCATTAATATTGTTTATTATGTCATATTAGATGAATTGTGGGGTTGTTGAGGTGGTTTGGTCACTTAAGAGAGAATGGATCAAAGTAGAATGACTTGGAGAGTGTATAAATCTGTAGGGGAAGGAAGGCAGGGTAGGGGTCATCCTAGAAAAGGTTGGAGGGAGGGGGTAAAAGAGGTTTTGTGGGCGAGGGGCTTGGACTTCCACCAAGCATGTGTGAGCATGTTAGATAGGAGTGAATGGAGACAAATGGTTTTTGGGACCTGACGAGCTGTTGGAGTGTGAGCAGGGTAACATTTTGTAAAGGGATTCAGGGAAACCAGTTAATTGATTTAGTTGGACTTGAGTCCTGAAAATGGGAAGTACAATGCCTGCACTTTAAAGGAGGGGTCTGGGATAGTGACAGCTGGGAGGGACTATCCTCAGCTGTCGTATCTGAGCGCCTCTGCAAAGACAATGATTATGTATGAGTGTGGTGAAAGTGTTGAATGATGATGAAAGTATTTTCTTTTTGGGGATTTTCTTTCTTTTTGGGTCACCCTACCTCGGTTGGAGACGGCCGACTTGTAAAAAAAAAAAAAAAAAAGATGAATTGTGATAGATAAATAAGCCGTAGAGTTGATATTAGCGTTATATTCAAGTATTTTGTCCTGTCTCCAAACAATAAACTCTCCTCCCTCTTCCCTCCTCACTGTCTTCCATATGCCAACAAGTCTTCAAAAAAGGTAAAAGTGATTTAAATGTTCATTTATCATTTATCCATTTCATTAGTCCTTTATATTTATTTCTCATTGTTTTCTGTATGTAAAACTATAGTTATTCTCTATAAAATGTATTTTTTTGTTAATACTTTTGGGTGTCTGAAACGGATTAATTAGATTTACATTATTTCTTATGGGAAATATTACTTCGGTTTTTGTACGTTTCGGATTTAGACCGACCTTCTGGAACGGATTAAGTACGAAATCCGGGGTTCCACTGTACCAGTATTTGGAAAAGGAAAATACAGTGGTACCTCGAGTTACGATGGTCCCCAAAATCGCCCTTTTATGTAAGTTTATTTTTTTAAATGCTTTTGTAAGTATATTTTTGGGGGTGTAAAAGGACTAGTCTATTTTACATTATTCCTTATGGGGATAAATTCGTTTGGTAATGGCACTTGAACAGCATTCTCGAACGAAAAAATATCGTAACTCGAGGTACCACTGTATTTGTTTTTAAGAATAATGGATTTGGGAATTCAGATAGGAAGATATGTGTGCATTATTATACTGTTCATAAGGAAGCATAAAACCTGTAGGAGTCATACAGTGCCTGGGGAATGAGAGGTAATCAGGTTTGATCCAAGAGAGGGAGCTTCAGTTTGTCGGATCTAGAGCCTTTTACCATCAAGGCAGTCAGTCCCCTTAAAAGTAGATGTGTATGTAGCCTACATTTAAATTAGTGAAGATGGAAGAAGTATGTTAATTTGCTCATTATGTAACTAAGAGAACCAATAGGCAAAATAATGAAGTTATTTACATTTCCAAATTAATTGTTTTGGCAGATTAGGTATGATTCCATAATCATGCAGTGTAATGCTATTAACTGACTATTGTACTTACTTTCTAGCCTCATTGAAGAGGGTGGAGATTGGGATCGTCGCAATCGGCTAAAAGTATATGAAGGAGTTTACTGCATGGCTGTCAGAGACTTCAAAAAGGCTGCCACTCTCTTTTTAGATACTATCAGCACATTTACTTCTTACGAATTGATGGACTACACTAGGTTAGTGTAATGGTGATAGTGAATGATGGTGAAAGTGTTCCTTTTTCGGATCACCCTATCTCAGTGGGAGATGGTGTGTGTTTTAAAAAGTAAATATTTATTGGTTTAATTTTACTCAAGAATGATCATCTATATTTTGCTTAAATACTGTAATCACTATAAATTTATCATTGCTATATATCTTCTAAGCTATTTATTGTTTTTCAAGACTAAATATTTAAATTTTCCAGATTTGTTGGTTACACTGTTTTGGTGTGCATGATAGCTCTTCCTCGTAATGATCTTAGAACTAAAGTTGTGAAGGGTTCAGAAATTCAGGAGGTACTTCACTCAGCTGCGGATCTCAAAACTTACCTTCTGTCTCTGTATGAGTGTCAGTACCACACCTTTTTCCAGAAGCTATGTGAGTTTTAATGCTGGCATTTGTTATTTAATTTTTGATAATGTTTTAATCGTAAATCAATTATAAATTTTTCATACTCTTGTGTTAGACAAATGTTATCGAAAACTAACATCAGAATTGTAGTGTTTTGTTTTGTGATTAGGGTAAATTCCAGAAGATTCTTTGGGCCATAAGATAGAGTATATTTTCACTCCCAAAAATCAGATTGTTACATATACTTTGTCCCACAGGAAAGTAAATCAGCTGTTTTGTGTATCAGTCAATTCAGGCAGTTTCCATATTCTTTTGCCTCCCTCTGCATCAGGATTGAAATATGAAGAAACTGAAGACAGTGGTGGTAAATTGTTTATCACCTCAGGACTCTTTGGTTCTGGTTATTGCTACAGTTTGAGGAAGGGACTCAGCCAGTGATGTTATATAGCCTAACTTAATTTTCTAATTTACAGTCTATCCTTCAATAATAATCATGACTGTAGTGTCATATGTGAACTGAAAATGTATTCAGTGGTAACTTTCCCTTAGTTGAATTGTCAATGGCACACTATTTCCATGTTTTTTTTTTTTTGGCTGAATTTATATATATGTATTTTTCTTATCTGGTTAATTGAAATTTACAAGAAAGATTTCTTCCTAAAAGAAAAGTTTTGTATTTGGGAAATTCATTGAGCATATTTTGAACCAACTCTTATGGCTTGTGTGACAGGCCAATAATAAGTTTGCATTTCTTGACCACTTTTTTACCAAATAAAGTGAGTATACCACACTTAGATTGAAAACCTATATAGTGGTACCTCTACTTACGAGCAGCTCCTAACTCGAACAATTATGTAAGTGTATTTTTGTAGGTGCTTTTGTAAGTGATTTTTTTGGGGGGTCTGAAATGGATTAACCTAATTTTCATTATTTCTTATGGGAAAAAATTCCTTCGGTATTGGCACTTGAATAGCCGACTGGAACAAATTTTTGCTCGTAAGTAGAGGTACTACCACTACTAAAGAATTAATATATTTGATAGAAAAATGCTAGGAAATTTTGACAAAATTATTTCACTGAACCCATCCCATAAGAGGAAACTGACCATATTTCTTAAAGTAGTTTGAATTGTGTTCATATTTTTCACTAGAAGGGTGAACCAGAAAAATTTCCATGGGGAAGTGAGGAAAAGAATTTTTAAAAAAATTGCATGGTTAGTTTGACTTTCATCTAGTTTAGACCACAACTCTATATATTGAGATCTAATCTGGATAATATTTATATTCACAAGAAAGATGGAATCTAGAAAGAAAATGTGTGTGTGAAATCCAATGAGCTCATTTTACATGAAATCCTATGGTTAGTTTTCAATTTATGAGTCATGTATAAAATTAAAAGAAAATGGGTACAAAGATACCAAGTCAACTGGCATCAGTGTATATCATAATATGCTTGTACCTTTTTATATTTTGTACTTTTATAAAGAGGTTGAAGGGAGGGAGTAAAGAAGGTTTTGTGTGCAAGGGGCTTGGACATCCAGCAGGCATGTGAGAGCATGTTAGATAGGAGTGAGTGGAGGAAAGTGGTTTTTGGGACTTGATGAGTTGTTGGAGTGTGAGCAAGGTAACATTTTGTGAAGGAATTCAGGCAAATCGGTTAGCTGGACTTGTGTCCTGGAGATGGAAAGTACAGTGCCTGCACTCTAAGTTAGGGATGGGGATATTTGCAGTATGGGGAACAACATGTGAACTGTGGTATTGGCACACCTCTAGCAGGACATTGATGGAGTTAATGATGGTAAAAATGTTTCTTTTTTTGGGTCACCCTGCCTTAGTGGGAGATGGCCAGTGTTAAAAAAAGAATGTGTACCCTTTGTAAAAATGGCTAACTTATGGCCAGTGCTGTAATATACAGTACAATAAGCAAGGTTCTTTTCTGAAGACATGTTTCATTTGGTTGTATCCCATTTAATCAGTTTTTAATTTCCAGCATGGGTTGAAGGTGAATTACGTCATGACCGACTACTAGCACCACACTATAGGTATTATGTGAGAGAGATGCGAATTCTGGCTTATACACAGCTACTAGAGTCCTATCGATCTCTCACACTTCATTATATGGCTGCAGCATTTGGAGTTTCCACTGAATTCATTGACAGGTTAGTTTTTGTAGTGATTTTTTTTTCCCAACAAGTCGGCTGTCTTCCACCGAGGCACGGTGACCCAAAAAGAAAGAAAATCCCCAAAAAGAAAATACTTTCATCATCATTCAGCACTTTCACCTCACTCATACATAATCACTGTCTTTGCAAAGGCGCTCAGATACAACAGATTAGAAGTCCCTCCAAACTGCCAATATGCCAAACCCCTCCTTCAAAGTGCAGGCATTGTACCTCCCACCTCCAGGACTCAAATCCGGCTAACTGGTTTCCATGAATCCCTTCACAAAACATTACCCTGCTCACACTCCAACATCTTGTCAAGTCCCAAAAACCTTTCATCTCCATTCACTTCTATCTTACACACTCACACATGCCTGTTTCATGTTCTGGCCCCTTGCACACAAAACCTTTTTATCCCCTCCCTCCATCCTTTCCTAGGATGACCCTACCCCTCCTCCCCTCTACTACAGATGTATACATCCTCCATGTCATCCTATTTTGTTCCATCCTTTCTAAATGACCAAACCATCTAAACCCCTCTTCAGCCCTCTGACTAATACTTTTAGTAACTCCACACCACCACCTAATTTCCACACTACAAATTCTCTGCATAATATTTACAGCACACATTGCCCTTAGACACGACATCTCCACTGCCTCCAGCCTCTTTCTTGCTGTAGCATTCCCAACCCAAGCTTCACACCCATATAAGAGTGTTGGTACCACTATACTCTCTTACATTCCCTTCTTTGCCTCCATGGATAATGTTTTTTGTCTCCACAGATACCTCAATGCACCACTCAACTTTTTTTCATCAGTTTTATGGTTAACCTCATACTTCATAAACCCATCTGCTGACAAATCTACTCCCAAATATCTGAATTTCTTCCATACTCCCTCCCTCCAATGTGATATCCAGTTTTTCTTTACCTAACTCGTTTGATACCCTCATCACCTTACTCTTATCTATGTTTACTTTCAACTTTCTTCCTTTACACACCCTCCCAAACTCGTCCACTAACCTTTGCAACTTCTCTTTAGAATCTCCCAAAAGCACAGTATCATCAGCAAAAAGTAACTGTCAACTCCCATTTTTTATTTGATTCCCCATAATAATAATAATAATAATATCTTTATTTACTACAAGTACATGTACATGGTATACAGGCCTAGCTGACATCAGTGACATACTACTATATAGAAAGTCCCTTGTTATGCTGAGCATTTCGGGCAGATTAGGTCTGTGTCCTAGGATGCGACTCACACCAGTCGACTAACACCCAGGTACCCATTTTACTGATGGGGAACATAGACAACAGGTGTAAAGAAACATGCCCAATGTTTCTGCCCTGGCTGGGAATCGAACCCAGGCCCTCGCCGTGTGAAGCGAGAGCTTTAGCCACCAGCAGAGCCCCTCTCCCCAACACTAGAACTTACTTCTTTTACAACTCCATCTATAAATATGTTAAACAACCATGGTGACATTATACATCCGTTTAATGTCGACTTTACTGAAAAGTAATCTTTCTCTCTCCTACACATCCTAATGTGAGCCTCACTATCCTCAAGAACTCTTTAGAGCATTCAGTAACTTACTACCTATTCTATACACTTGCATCATCTGTCCCATTGCTTCCCTATCCACCCTGTCATAAGCCTTTTCTTAATCCATAAATGCAATGAAACTTCCCTACCTTTATCTAAATATGTTTCACTTATGCGCTACAATGTAAACACTTGGTCTACACATCCCCTACCCATTCTAAAGCCACCTTGTTCATCTGCAATCCTTCTGTCTTACCTCTAATTCCTTCAATAATTCCTACCATACATTTACCTGTTTTTGTTTTTTTGTTTTGTTTTTCAACAAGTCGGCCGTCTCTCACAAAGGCAGGGTGACCCAAAAAGAAAGAAAATCCCCAAAAAGAAAATACTTTCATCATCATTCAACACTTTCACCTCACTCATACATAATCACTGTGTATGCAGAGGCACTCGGATACTACAGTTTAGAATTAGTCCCTCCAAACTGTCACTATCCCAGACCCCTCCTTTAAAGTGCAGGCATTGTACTTCCCATTTCAAGGACTCAAGTCCGGCTAAATTTATAACCGGTTTCCCTGAATCCCTTCACTAAATATTACCCTGCTTATACTCCAACAGCTCGTCAGGTCCCAAAAACCATTCGTCTCCATTCACTCCTATCTAACACGCTCACACACGCTTGTTGGAAGTCCAAGCCCCTCGCCCACAAAACCTCCTTTTACCCCCTCCCTCCAACCTTTTCGAGGATGACCCCTACCCCTCCTTCCTTCCCCTACAGATTTATACACTCTCCAAGTCATTCTACTTTGATCCATTCTCTCTAAATAACCAAACCACCTGAACAAGCCCTCTTCAGCCCTCTGACTAATACTTTTAGTAACTGCACACCTCCTCCTAATTTCTACACTCCAAATTCTCTGCATAATATTTACACCACACATTGCCCTTAGACAGGACATCTCCACTGCCTCCAGCCTCCTCCTCGCTGCAGCATTTACAACCCAAGCTTCACACCCATATAAAAGTGTTGGTACCACTATACTTTCATACATTCCCTTCTTTGCCTCCATAGATAACGTTTTACCTGGTATACTCAGTAAACTTATTCCCCTATAATTTTTACAATCTCTCTTGTTCCCCTTCCCCTTTATATAAAGGAACTATACAAAGGCTGATCAAAGGATTTGGGATATTGGCTGTTTGGAGTAACATGTAAACTGTATTATCTGGCCGCTTTTGCAAAGACAGTGATTGTGTGAATGATGGTGACTGTTTCTTTCGTTTTTGGGTCACCCTGCCTTGGTGGGAGACAGCCGACATGTTAAAAAAAAATACAGAAATAATTTTTTTTTTCAACAAACCGGCCGTATCCCACTGAGGCAGGGTGGCCCAAAAGAAAAAAACGAAAGTTTCTCCTTTTAAATTTAGTAATATATACAGGAGAAGGGGTTACTAGCCCCTTGCTCCCGGCATTTTAGTATTCTCTTATGACATGCATGGCTCACGGAGGAAGAATTCTGTTCCACTTTCCCACGGAGATAGGAACTAAACAAGAACTAGTAAGGAAATAGAAGAAAACCCAGAGGGGCATGTGTATACATGTATATATGCTTGTCTATGCATGTGTAGTGTGACATAAGTGTAAGTAGAAGTAGCAAGACGTACCTGAAACTTGCATGTTTATGAGACAAAAAAGACACCAGCAATCCTACCATTGTGTAAAACAATTACTGGTTTCTGTTATACACTCACTTGGCAGGATGGTAGTACCTCCCTAGTCGGTTGCTGTCTACCTACCTTCTACCTAGAAGAAATATTAATGTGTTTATTAAATTACAGTAAAGTGTATTTATTTATTTACTTTAGTAACTTTGATGATAGTGAAGGGCTCTTGATCTTTGGAATTGTTACCCTTTCCTTGCTTGGATCAAACTGGATTACCTCCTATTTCCCTTGTACTTTATTACCCCTACTGGTTTAGTGATTCCCTATTTTTAGTGTAACTAGTCATTAAAAATAAGCTCTCAACCCCTATGAATATAATGTGTGACTATAATACTGTGCTAATAATGGTATGCATTTTGTGTAGCCACACATCCAGTGCCATGAACCATAATTGCATATTAAATTTCTTTTTCTCAAAATTTCAGGGAGTTATCACGATACATTGCTGCTGGCCGCCTTCACTGCAAAATAGACAAAGTTGGTGGGATTGTAGAGACCAACAGACCAGACTCAAAGAACTGGCAGTATCAGGCTGTTATAAAACATGGTGATATTCTTTTGAACAGAGTTCAGAAACTCTCTAGAGTAATAAATATCTAGATTCCAAGATTTTTTTTTAAAACAAAATTTGCTATTTACTGATTTTTATGGTAAGTTTTTCTTAATAGCTTACAATACATTTAATGTCTTTAAGAAATTAAGGAGCTCAAACTGTATATTATACAGTACGTATATGATAATTTCATATGCAAGTCTAAATGTATTGCTCATGTTCATGTGAAAATAGTACCCATTGATTTGTACATGTCTGTCTAAATAAAGATATTTCTGTAAATCATACATACTGATATTTTTCCTTGTTTATTATGTTGTATTTTTAAACACTTCCTATCAAAGTAACATCAATAATGGGAAAGCACTAAAACCATAGCAGTCATGTACCACCTTGGAAATGGGAGGTAATCAGGTTTGATCCAAAGGCCAATGGCTTCAATTCCATGAACCAAGAGCCCTTTCACTGCCATCAAGGCACCTCCCTTGAAGGGTGCAATAAAAGTAGAAAAATTAAAATTAGTGAAGAATGGTTGCTGATAATTTGTTTTTTAACACGCCGGTTGTCTCCCACCAAGGTAGGGTGGCCTGAAAAAGAAGAAACTTTTTAACCATCACTCATTCCATTGCTGTCTGCCAGACGCAAGTTGATACTAAAGTTCAGATGCCCCTCCAAACTGCAATATCCCCACTGCTCCTTCAGAGTGCAGGCACTGTACTTCCCACCTCCAGAACTCGAGTCTAGTTAACCAGTTTCCCTGAATCCTTTCACAAATGTTACCTTACATTCAAACAGCAAGTAAAGTCATAAAACAACTTCCCTCTACTTCTTTTCTCCAACGTCACTGCTCTCGTGCCCTTACTTTATTTTCCCTTCTTGCTGACAGACCCACCTTTGACACAGACTCCCTCTTCGACAGCAACTGATTTATTGCACAAACTTTTGATAATCCTTCCTTTAGCACTCCTCACAGCCCCTCCTAACTTTACCTTTATTGTCATCTCCACCATTATTTATCCTTAGATCCTGCATCAATTCCTACCCTCCAGCTGTATGACCCTAGTGGGTTTAGCACTTGGTTTTGATTAATATACCCCCTTCAAATCATCCTATTTTGCTCCATCTTCTCTAAGTCTCCAACCCACCTCAACAACCCCTCAGCCCTCTGGGATACAGTGGAACCTTGACTTACGAGTGCCCCAACATACAAGTTTTTTGAGATATACGTACAAGATGTTAGGCGGTCAATTTTTTGCTGAGTTATGAGCGAGCTTCAGAACTCCGCCACTAGTTGATGCAGCGAATGTCACAACATCTGCTCACCAGTGCATGTGTTTACCTCGCCGTGGAAGCATTTCTCTTTTGTTTTGCTTGTGTTTTGTGCAGTTATTTTGCCAAATTTCTTTTTTCTAACCATGGGTCCTAAGAAAGGACAGTGCTGAGAAGAAAGATGATGATGTCCATGGAATTAAAGCATGAAATCATAGATAAACACAAGCGAGGTGTGTGGGTTGTGGACTAAGCCAAGCAGTACCAGCGTAGTACTTCTACGATATGTAAGATACTAAAGCAGGAGTAGTCTATAAAGGCATTATTATTATTATTATAATCAAATAGAAGCGCTATATAAAGGCTATAGCGCCAGCTGTAGTAGTTAAGTTCAGCAATAAAGTGTAGCAAGTAAGTCAAGCGATAGAAAAAGCACGAAACGAAATGAACTCCTCCAATGTTGTTGTTGGAGTTTATAGGGCCACTGACAGCATACACCGCTCTGCCTATCTTTTCCACCCTCAACCTCCGCCAGCATCTGTTCTCAAAGGTAAATACGTACACTACCAAACCAGTTTATTTCTTTACATTCTGTTATGTTTTATTATGTTTTTATACAATATTTCTTATTTATAAATACATTGTTTCAGTGTTTTCCTTATGAAACTAGTGATCTAGTGCAGTTAGCCTCACAAACACTCAGTTTTCTCTTATAAGATGACCTCAGAAGAGGAAGCATGGGAAGATATAGTCAGAGGGGGAGCGGGAATGGCCGCCACCAGTCACAATGACATTTTATTCATTCTAGAGTATATATACCACGTTTCTATGCTATTTACAGTGGTACCTTGACTTACAAGTGTTCCGAGTTACGAGCCGTCGCTCGTACCTGACATTCCTCTGTACCCAGAGGAATGTCAGGTACATACTTCGTCCCATCCCACATGCTCTTCCAACACACAACTGGAAGGATAATACTCCCACACTAATCCCAGATTGTAGTGAGGCACCTCACCCTTTGTTTGGTTCTCGTATAAATCCGGGGAAGATCTAACCTCCATTTCAACACTCGAGTTTTTCCAGAAACATTAAGGTGGGTGGAGTAGTGATGGTGGTAGATGGAGTAGTGAAGGTGGTGGGTCGAGTATACAATATTTCTTATTTATAAATACATTTTTCTTATTTAAAAACCCGTAACAAAAAAAATGGGGTGTTTTTTTGGGGGCTGGAATGGATTTATGGCATTTCAATGAGGAAAATTGATTCGACATACGAGCAAATTGAGTTATGAGCTCGGTCACAGAACAAATTAAACTCGCAAGTCAAGGTACCACTGTATATTGTTTATGTCATATTAGATCAATTGTGATAGATAAATAAGCCGTAGAGTTGATATTAGCGTTATATTGAAGTATTTTGTCCTGCCTCCCAAGAGCAGGAATTCTGCTGGGATGGATTAATGGCATTTCAATTATAATTTAAATGAAGAAAATCGATTTGATATACGAGCAAATTGAGTTACGAGCTAGGTCACAGAACGGATTAAACTCGTAAGTTGAGGTTCCACTGTACTTTCAGTAACCCCTCACCTCCTAATCTCCAAACTACAAATTCTCTGCATAATAATCCACTTCACACACAGCCCTCAACACATCTCTGATGCCTCCAGCCGCCTCCTTGCTGCAACATTCACAATCTTTGTTTCACACCCATATAAAGTGTTGGTATCACTAAACTTATACACTCCTCATTTTTGCCTCCATAAATAAAGTTCTTTGTCACCACAGATGCCTCAATGCACCACCTGCCTTCACTTCTTCAATTCTGTGGTTCACCTCGTCTATCATACTCCCATTCCTTAAAGCATTTTATGACTCCTACAGGTTTAGCATTTCTACATGATTAAAATAAAATATACATTTCCCTAGATTATTATTGGGGAAGCATTAAACCATGGATGGCTTTAGTAGTATTACAGTAAGTCCTCACTAAGGTCATCAACAGATTCTTGGAAACTGACTTTCTGCATTCTCTACCTTGCTGTCATTTAGTGGGTTGCTGAACACACTCGTACTGTTCTTTTAGAAATTCACCCTTTCCTGTTCGTCAGTATACGAGTCTCCTCTCAATAATGGACCAAGTCTACAGGTAGTTATTAGCTTGGATTTTGCATAGGAATAGAAATACAGTGGACCCCCGAGTTTCGTAAAAACTTCACTCCTGAAGTCTGCTCAAGTGCCATTACCGAACGAATTTACTCCCTTAAGGAAAAATTTCACGTAGGTTAGTCTATTTCAGACCCCCAAAAATACTCTTCCACAAGAACTTACAAAATTATACTTACATAATTGCACGATTTCCGGGGTATTCGTTAACCGAGGGTCCACTGTATTTTGAGTTTCTTGCAATATCCTTATTCAAGATTTATTGTTAAAGCTTCTGGATTGATACATTATCTGGTATTACAGTTTTTACCATTGGTAATAAAAGTAACATTTTACATTTATGATACAAGTGAAAATCAAAGAAAATAATATTTCCGTGGTATTCCTGATGAGGTCTGAAAATGGTTCTAAAATAATCCTTTCAACATTTTTGAAGAGTGCAGTAGCATACTTTAAGTTCTAAAGGGTAATAATTTTAATAGTACAATTTGTTTTTATTACTCAAGTCTTAGTTTAACATACTTTATGTACACATTACAAAAAAATGTTAATGTAAATATAATCATTTACCTAAAAAAAGAAGCAAAGCTGATATACTCAACAATTTTTCTTATAAATACTTTACTCCATTTTTTTATAATACATACTGAATTAAATGACAAGACATCAATACCAATCTGCTACTTTTAAGAAACCATTAAAAGAGTTTCAAGTACTTCTAATTTAATAGGAGAGGTGCTGTATTTACACAAAGTCTTTCAAAGCTTTATGTTTCTTCTAATTCGACTAAGACTCCATCACAATCTTTTGGATGTAAAAATATTACTGGTTTACCATGAGCTCCAATTTTTGGTTCATTACTTAAGCACCGAATATTTTGTTCTTTGAGGTCTTTCATTGCAGCTTTAATGTCATTTACCTCGATGCAGATGTGATGGATACCTCCAGTCTTGTTCTTATTTAGGAAATTCTGAAACAAGTTAGAATCAAATTTCAATGAATGAAAAATTAAGTAAAACTAATTACAACTGATGCACAATACTGTACTTTACTATACTGTGTACTGTACAACTGATCCTCAAATACACATGCTTTAATTAGCAAACATTTTACTGAAGTCTCTTCCTTGAATTGCTTTGAACAGTTGTGCCCATTTTTTTCTGACAAACCAACCTATGGCCAAATCAGTGGTCTTTCTGGAGATTATCTATTATTAATGAGATTAAAGTAATGTTTAAAGATACAAGGCCTTAAATACAAAATAACCTTAAACTTTAAATAAAATTTAATACAGTGGTACCCCGACTTACGATGGTCCCCAAACTCACCCTTTTATAAATAACAAAAAAGGCACAATACCGTGACTGGAAAAATTCAACACTAACCCGCACATAAAAAGAGAGGAGCGGTACCACTGATATGACGTTTGGCCTGACTTGACCATTTACAAAGTCACACTAACACACAGAGACAGAGGAAGGGTATGTATAGGAGCAGCGGGAGGGATACAGATGTGAAATGTAGAAAGTAGGGGTAGTAGTGGTAGTAGTAAAGGTAGTAGAAAAGGTAGTAGAGTAGACAGTCATATGGGAAGGAGCACTGCTATGAGGCTAGCGGCCCGCAAGGGGGTACGGAGAGGAAGAAAAGCAAAAATGAAGGAAAATACAAGGCAAAAGAAAGAACAGAAAGAAAGGAAAACCCAAGGAGAAAAAAGGAGAAGGGGAAGATAAGACAGGGAAGGAATCAGGTTAAGTCACGGGTGTTCTGAAGTTTCCTACATTTCCCCACTCTCTTGTACCCTCCCCTGTCTGCCTGCCTATAAATACCCTTCCTCTGTCTCTGTGTGTTAGTGTGACTTTGTAAATGGTCCAAGTCGGGCCGAAACGTCGTCGTAAGCTCCTCTCTTTTATATGTGCGGGTTGTGTGTGTATCACCCTTTTATGTAAGTTTATTTTTTTAAATGCTTTTGTAAGTGTAATTTTGGGGGTCTAAAAGGACTAGTCTATTTTACATAATTTCTTATGGAGATAAATTCGTTTGGTAATGGCACTTGAACAGCATTCTGGAATGAAAAAATATCGTAAGTCGGGGTACCACTGTATATGTACAGAAATTAATGGTATTCTCAAATTATGAATTTTAGAAATTTCATAAAATATGTTTCTGGTCATTAATTTAACAACTGTATGTACATTATTGGAGGGGTCTGGGATAGTGACAGCTGGGAGGGACTATTCTCAGCTGTCGTATCTGAACTCCTCTGCAAAGACAGTGATTATGTATGAGTGTGGTGAAAGTGTTGAATGATGATGAAAGTATTTTCTTTTTGGGGATTTTCTTTCTTTTTGGGTCACCCTGCCTCGGTGGGAGACGGCCGACTTGTTGAAAAAAAGAAGAAGAAAAAAAATGTACATTATTCAGCAAGTTGAATAAATTCTCTTAGTTCTTTTGACCCAAGTTAAATTGGTACTTACACAGTATGAGTAACTCACAATTTAATCTTTAATTTTTAAAGTTCTCAAACCTACCCATGTAATTTTGGCACTTTTAACAAGTTGTATTTAAAAATATGTTATATCTAATAACATATTAAAAAATATTACCTTAACTACAAGGAGAAGAGTAGCCCCAAGTTTTGTTTGTTGATGTTTGTTTTTCCCAGTATGTACCGTGTCAAATGCTCTAGTGTTCATAACACATGACTTGACCTGACTATTTTTCCCCATGCCTCTTTTCATTCTTTGCACAAACTGTTTTCTGACTTTCTCTTAACCTCTTCACCTGACCTGTTGTCTGTTTTTTTCCCTAGGTTGTAACTTGGTTATGATCAAACATGTCAAACCATAGAGTCCTCCCTGCCCTTAAATTCTGGGTTAATAGCAAACTGTTCCAGCATCAGTACTGTGACTTATTTCTATGTGATTTCATGTTTAAATTAGCACTTTTTTTCCAGTACTGCTCTCACTTGTTTAAAAAATCTAGACATTTATGAACAAATAATTCTAGTGGGAAGAAGCAATGCTGGCTAGCCTTTCCATAGTCCTTTTAGATTAAAAGCTCCTAATTTTAATTAAATTTGTATCGAAAAATAATAGTTCATATAAACATGTTATACATGCCCTATTATTAACTGCACACTGATGACATCCTCTATCAATCCACTAATCCAGCTAAAGTGTTAGTTAGTGGTCATTGTTAGAATGAATAATGGCTCCTACCATGGTTGAAAATATTAAATACAGTGGTACCTCGACTTACGATATTTTTTCATTCCAGAATGCTGTTCAAGTGCCATTACCAAACGAATTTATCTCCTTAAGAAATAATGTAAAATAGACTAGTCTGTTTAGACCCCTAAAAGTACACTTACAAAAGCATTTAAAAAAATAAACTTACATAAAAGGGTGTGTTTGGGGACCATCGTAAGTCGAGGTACCACTGTACTGTTAAAGTCAAAACACTAGTCATTACCTTAATATGAACTATTTACCTGAATGGGACTATTCTCTCCCAATGGATGCAGAAGTTCAAGTTTTGCATTGTCCAGCTTGACAAATACTGTGTATACCCCATGGTCTGGAAGGGCTTTTATGTCACTCACCTCTGCACCCAGCACATCTCTTAACCAACAAGAACATGCATTAGTACTGAACATAGGAAAGTTACCCAGCATTTTAAACAAAATCAAAGTAAACAGAATCGGTAAATTTAGTTTTGTGAAGAGACAAATTTTTTTAAAGCTAACCAATCACTCAAGTTACAATTAACCCTCAAGTAAAACCCACTCGCACAATACAACAATCAACAATTCTATAATAGGCTAAAATACCTAGTATCATTTAGAAAGCCCATCTTTGGGAAAAATTCTATCTGAGGAATTCAAGTGTATGGCACAGCTAAATTATAAGTTCAGTCTCTAGCCAAGTACAGTGGACCCTCGGTTAACGAAAAAAATTCATTGCAGAAGCCTGCTCAAGTGCCATTACCGAACGAATTTACGTCCTTAAGAATTAATGTCATGTAGGTTAGTCTATTTCAGACCCCCAAAACTACACTTCCACAAGAACTTACAAAATTATACTTACATAATTGCACGATTTCCGGGGTATTCGTTAACCGAGGGTCCACTGTATATGATATAATTATACCAGTAACAATGATTATTTTCATGAAAAACATTAAAACCTTTGCAGATCAAAAAGACAAAAGATTGGATAAATGAGTTATAGACTATACCAATGGTTCCCAACTTTTTTTCTCTCTCAACATTTTACAGACCTCTGTAGGTTTAGCAGAACAGACACTGATGAATAACATGAAACCAAGCAATAGTTAAGGAACCACTGAACCATACCATACATGTAGTACAGTTAACCCCCCAAATTCACAGTGGTTAAGTTCCCAGAGGTCCATGAATCTAGATCCACAGATACAAAATTATGCTCTTGTAATAAATTTGGTTTTAGACTTGGGCTCAGTTTGTATTTCAGACATTCTGAAGAATATCATTCTGGTTAAGATTGATATTCTTAAGAAAGAGTAGGTATGGGAAAGCCATTTAGTACATTTTGAATAAAATCCTGTGGTTGGTGTTCTCTTTACAGGTCATGAGTGAAACCCAAAAAAAAAGCATCATGAATAATCAAAGCTCTTTGCAGGACTTCTAATAAAAAATGATGAATAGTTAAACATGCTCCAAACTTGAACAATTATGTAAGTGTATTTTTGTAAGTACTTTTGTAAGTGTAGTTTTGGGGGTCTATAAGGACTAATCTAATTTACATTATTCCTTATGGGAACAAATTCGTTTGGTAACGGCACTAGAACAGCATTCTGGAACAAATTAATTACAAAAACTGGGGGTCCACTGTATATTAACATTTAACCCAGACTGTTTTTACTGGAAGCCATTACACTTGGGAAAGCAGTCTCGGGTACAGTTGAGTACATTTATATATCTAGGAGGGTGCCTTAATGCTGAAAGGTACTGGAGCTACCCTCCTCTTAGTTAATCTGATTACTACCCATTCCCAGTCACTATATGACTGTTATAGGTTTGTTTCTTCCATGTAAATATAATAATAGGAAACAGTGAAAACAGATACTACATGCCTTTTAAAACAAGCTTCATAAAAAGCACAATTACAGCTCTCTATATCATATTAAAAATAAATCAAACTACATGTATCACTGATTTGAGAAAACAAATATTGTACTCTCTACAAAAATAACCCACACATAGGAGAAAAGCTTAAGCTGACATTTTGGTCCAACTTGGACCATTTACAGTGACTTTGTAAATGATCCAGGTTGGACCAAAACATTGTTGTAAGCTTTTCTCTCTCATATGTGTGGGTTATTTGTAGTACAGTGGTACCTCGAGTTACGAGCTTAATTCATTCCAGACGGCTATTCAAGTGCCGATACCGAAGGAATTTTTTCCCACAAGAAATAATGAAAATTAGATTAATCCATTTCAGACCCCCAAAAATACACTTACAAAAGCACCTACAAAAATACACTTACATAATAGTTCGAGTTGGGAGCTGCTCGTAAGTAGAGGTACCACTGTATATTGTTCCATCATGGTATTGTGACTTTTTTGTTCTTCATTGTGCTTTCCACTGGATTTAACTCGGTTCATAAACTGTACATCACAGCTTATATATCATCCATTAATATCTGACTGAAAAGGTTGTGTATCCCTGAACTAAAAGACTGAACCATTACAAGTGTCCCTCACTTTATGCTATAGATGCATTCCTGGCTGATGGTACAAAGTGAATCTAGTTCATAAAGTCAAGGAATTCATTCCTATACAGTATTATGCAAGTTCCACATTTGTCTAAAGTTTACCAAAAAATATGAGCTTACCACACATGTACTAAATGGCCTTGTATAAAAAATGAATTTAGTATAAAAAAAAAATCACTAGTAATCCCTGTACAAATCAGAAAAAAACATTTACTTCTACCAAAAAATTATGAGTACGTATAGTAATATATCAAACTGGTGCATGGCCATCTGGTGCCTAACAAATGCAACTGGTGTGTAAAAAAAAAAAAAAAAAAAAAAAAAAAAAAATCGCCTTTCCTTCCACCATCAGCCAACCAGTCTACATCTATTTGGATTAAATTACACATGTTGTACTAAGATACTCAAGATGAAGAATAACAATAGGATTTCATTCAAAATATGTTACCAGATTTACCATGCCTAAATGTTTGCTTTCTTATGAATGTCAACATAAACCAGTTTTGACTGATAGAGAGAGACTGTTAAAGTCAAGGGGTGGACTTGGGTGATCACATAGAAGCAAAAAACACACAACCACCCTTTCTAGTCACATGAGGGAATTTCTACCACACAGGCATAAGGAAATCCTGGTAGAAATTCACGCAAAATGAGCCTGCATAGAACAAGGAAAAACATGTACATACAACTTTTTTTACACAGACTAATATGGCTGATTATATAAAGAATAATTGTATATGATGTACAGTCAGCATTTTCCCATGTATAGGTGCCACTATTTTTAGGTGACTATTTGAATGCATAATTTTTTTTGCAACACATCGGCTGTATCCCACCAAGGCAAGATGACACACAATCAGATATGACAGTTTAGATGTCACTCCAAACAGCCAATCTCCCCCTTCCCCTTTAAAGTGCAGGCATTGTACTTCCCACCTCCAGAACTCAAGTCTGGCTAACCAGTTTCCCTGAATCCCTTCACAAAATATTACCTTGCTCACACTCCAACCTCGTCAGGTCCCAAAAACCATTCATCTCCATTCACTCTCTAACATACTAAATTTACTTACAGTACTAGATCTAAGCAGAACCAGTTACAATGTAGTTATTTTGATAAGGCTGAAGCACTAAACCCACAGAGGGTCATATAGTGTTTGGGGAATAGGAGGCATTCAGGTTTGATCTAAGGGAGGGAAGGATTTGTCCAGTTCCTTGAATCAAGAGTCCCTACTGGAATAAAGGTACCTCTCCCTTGATGCGAGAACCAGTTCAAGTATACAGTATTATAGATCCTGATATTAAAAGTGAAATAATGTAACCCCATCCAATTTTAGTGGGTATTTACCTATAAAGGGCAGTGCTCTTCTTCAGGTCAGGAGTAGCAATAGCCACATGATTAAGACTTCCTAGCTTCCATACAGCTGAAGGAAAGCTGGGTTGCGCCCAAGTTACAGTGGCACTGTGGATTAAGCGATGAATGCCACAACCAATCCTGCTTAAATGAGGAGCTAGTTGAGTTAGACAATGTATTGTTTTTATCATTGTCAGAATCTGAGAAGACCTGCTACCCTAGAGAAAAAAATAATAAATTATTTATAAATTTGCTGTTTTGCAATAAAGAACATTTAATAAAAACTGACATGCAATACCAAAGTTCAACTAAAATATTCATAGCATTTTTGCACTAAGATTATCACACGATGGTCTTCACACCTTTTCACGTGTTCCTTTTTCATTATGCCTTCAAATTTTTGGCAATATCTGGTACTTCAGTCTCTAGGCTTTTATCTCCTTCCTCCTGAAGCCTCCGTCTTTCTTCCAAACGTTGAGGTTTAACCACCATGAAGTAGTTATAGGTACGTTCTCCAAGTATAATCATGCTAAAAATGGTCATACTCACACATGTCACTACAAAGCTCTTGTGCAAAAAATCAACCACACGGCTTGCCTTCGGTAACTTCTTCATAACCACAAAACAAGATCAATCTGTCAAAGTGATGGTTAGATTAGGAAAATTTTCATTACTACATAATATTCACCAATTATAAAAGGCTGCTTCATCAGGAATGCATTTCAGAAGAAAAATCTTTTTATTACGGATTACTGAAACAAAATGAAAAAAAAAAACACCAAGAACATGGATAAACCTAACATTTATAGGAGATTCTATGTACAGTACAATACTGTATAAAATAGCAATTGAGCTAGGGGACACCCATAGTATCAGAATGATAACAAATTCAATCTCTAGACAGCATACTCCACCAATATTCAAAAGCCTAAAACTACTCACCATAAAGAACATTCACACTTATAATTGTGCCTACTACATACATAGAACTCTACATTCTAATATAATCCCTCCACTCAAAATTCTCCTCACCAACCTTAATAGGACCCATGACCATAACACAAGAAACAGATCACATTTTGATGTACCCCGCATCCATAGCAATCTATGTAAAAATTCAATGCACATAAAGGGCCCCAGATTCTGGAACTCATTACCAGAAAATACAAAAATAACCTTGTCTGAGAATCATTTTAAGACTTCTCAAAAACCACCTACTCACCCTTACCTAAACACTCATACTCAAAAAATACTCATTGTTATTTTTCCTATGAGATAATTCCATTTTTATTATTATGAGCGATAATATTACTTTCAAAAATACTCAGTATTATTTTCCTATAAGATAATCTCAATTTGTACTATTATAACATTGTAATATTACCACTTTCTCACCATAAACTAAATACGCATTCTGTAAATTACTTTAAAAAAAAATGCTCAATGTCATTTTCCCAAAAATAATTTCAATTTTTACTATTAACTACCATCCTATTAAACACTTGCTACAATGTAGTGTCACCATATTATAATTTGCCAAATGAAATATCATCATATTGTAATCTGCCCAATGTTTAAACAAGTCAAATTCCCATCAATCTACGTATCCAATATTATGTACATAGTCCATAAGTTTTTAGATTAAGCTGCCCGTTATGCCCTGGCATGTCAGTGGCTCTCCTTGCACTTCTATGTAAATCTCTATGTAAAACTGCGATGAAATAAAAATTATTATTATTATAGTAGTTCCATGTTGACATCTAGTTTCAGCACCAAGATACAGTGGACCCTCGGTTATCGGCCGTAATCCGTTCCAGAAGGTCGGCCTAAAAGTGAAATGCCGATAAGCAAAATAATATTCCCTATAAGAATTAATGTAAATACAATTAATCCATGCCAGACCCCCAAAAATATTCACAAAAAATACATTTTTTTTTAAAGAATAACTATAGTTTTACATGCACAAAACAATTACAGTGGACCCCCAGATTACGTACTGCTCCAAACTCAAACAATTATGCAAGTGTATTTTTGTAAGTGCTTTTGTAAGTGTATTTTTGGGGGTCTAAAAGGACTAATCTAATTTACATTATTCCTTATGGGAACAAATTCGTTTGGTAACGGCACTTGAACAGCATTCTGGAACGAAATAATGACATAATCCGGGGGTCCACTGTATATACTACATATACGTGAAGTGGACCCTCGGTTTTCATGTATCTCCGTTTTTGCGCACTTCTTTCGTGGAAATATTACCTCCGTTTTTGCCGATTGGCTCCATTTTTGTCGATGGTACGGAACCTGTCCAGTGCCCAGCACACATACAAAGCCCGCAAGCCCGCCTCCCATGCACATTGTCACACAGTGCAGCATTGTTTTTGGTTGAGTGAACATTATCCTGCGAGTTCATACAAAACATTTCTTAACAATCCATTGTTTTTGGCCCTTGATTATTGTGTGTGACTACTAAATAAGTCACCATGGGCCCAAAGAAAGCTCCTAGTGCCAGTCCTTTGGTAAAGAAAGTGAGGAACACCGTAGAACTGAAGAAAGAAATAACAAAAAATATGATAGTGGCGTACGTATGGGAAGTACAATGCCTGCACTTTAAAGGAGGGGTTTGGGATATTGGCAGTTTGGAGGGACTTCTAAACTGTCGTACCTGAGTGCCTCTGCAAAGACAGTGATTATGTATGAGTGATGGTGGAAGTGTTGAATGATGAAAGTTTTTTTCTTTCTTTTTTTTCATTTTCTTTCTTTTTGGGTACCCTGCCTCGGTGGGAAACGGCCGACGTGTTGAAAAAAAAAAATTAACACAAAAGGGTTGGTAACTCAGGATAAACCAATAAAGTCACTGCAATGAGACTGTCTGGCTCATTTCCACTGGGGTCCTTTAACTGTCCCTGTGAAGACATTACCACCAGGGTACCTACTTATTGCTAGGTTAACAGGAACAGGTGCCCAATGCTTCCATTCATCTGGGGACCAAACCTTGGTCCCTCAGTTATGAGCTGAGGCAGTTACCAATTGTGTTATCCTAGGTTAAATCTACAATGTTCTTTCTTGTGTGCCGATAAGTGCCCTCAAAACCACTAAAAGCATTTTTTATTTTATGTTGCATCTTGACACTGCCTCTCCAATATCAGGCTTGTGAGGCGAGACCAGGTGTCCTGTTACTGTTTGCTTGCGATGATGGGAGTGGTGGCTGCTAATGTTTTACAACCTGGTTCTGTCAGGCAACTCCAGGCCATGTGATTAAAGTCCAATGGGAGGTGACCTTGAATCAGAAGTTATCGGGGCATTAGTGGATTCCTTTATAAAATCAAGAGGCAGAAGCTAAGAGGAGGACTTTAGCGGAAAGTCTGCCATGGCAGACAATCCTCACAAAGTCTATCATGGAAGATTTTCTGTGAGGAATTGGTGGCCAAACTCTGTCAGTGACAGAACTGGAGACTGTGTGAGGTCTTGGGACCTTTACCTAGAAGCTGACTGATCTCTAGGAGAGATCTGTTCCAAGGACTATTCTGCATGTGTATATCCGATGTCATCGGGTAACTGTATTCCCATCTAAATTACCTTGTACAGTGGACCCTCGGTTTTCGTTCACCTCCAAACTCAAACAATTATGTAAGTGTATTTTCGTAAGTGCTTTTGTAAGTGTATTTTTGGGGGTCTGAAACGACTAATCTAATTTACATTTGTCCTTATGGGAACAAATTCGTTCGGTAACAGCACTCAAACAGCATTCTGGAAAGAATTTTCAACGAAAACCGAGAGTCCACTGTATTATCCCCAGTTATCTTAATCGTGGATCCTTTCTCTTTAACCATGTAAACTATTATACAAGTACAGTACTAACAAAATGTAATCAAGTGCATTAATGTATTAATTTCCCCCTTCTTGAATCTTGTTATTCTGTATAACATTGATTTGCGAGTAAAATGTTAAATGGAAGTTACAGTCCACAGTAGTTTGCAGCGAGTCTGAAATCATAGAACCAGTTAGCCAATTAATCCCAATTAACTTAAGAACACTAAATTAATTCAAGTATTAATACACACTTAAATGTGTACAAGTGTAAAATTTACTAACTGCAATTTTTTTTGCAACCTCTCTACTATAAATTGTACTAATTATAAAATTTTGACCACCCCTCTTTTTGTATTAATAATTAAAATTCACCACTCGAACTTGTCTTAGTTTTAAGTACTGTAGTATGTATGCATTACGATCAGTGTGCCTGAAATGCTCATGCATGTTAGTGGCTTTCTTTGTGCTTGGCAATATTTTACTATGTGTAAACTACACATTGTATATTATGCAAAGAAATAAATTTCTGAATTTTGAATTTGAAGCGAGGTGGTGTACTTGATGGTCAAGCTCATTACGTGTATGTTGAAGGTAAGAAGGGTCTACCTTCCTATCCCTGGTATATCACACTGTACCCAAAGCCTAAATAAAAACTTACAAAGCCCTTTATGACTGATAATTACCCATTTATTATATTTAGGAAGAAGCTCTAAATCCATAAGGCCATACAGAACATGGGAAAATGGGAGGCAATCAAGCTCGATCCATGGAAGAAGATAAGTCCTATTCCTTGGATCAAGACCCCTTCACCAGCATTAAGGTGCCCCTAGGAGAGGCCGTATGTAGAAGGTCTCACAGTGAAACTAATAATATCTATTAACCTCAAACCTCAGACATGAAGACCTTATCCAGGTTAGTAATGCAGGAGTGTTAAGTTCATTTAGGTACAGGTACACAAGTACAATTATCATACATAGTAACATGTGTAAATTATCTAGGATAACTCCAAAAAAGTCAGACATGACTTATTTCCATTGTTAATACCCCGGAGTTAGATTCCCAGGGTGCATTCAAACGTTGGTAATGTTTCCTGACACTTGCTCTGTCTGTGTACCTAACAGTATGATAATATTTGTTCGGATTTTTAACCTGGAGGGTTAGCCACCCAGGATAACCCAAGAGAGTCTGTGCGTCATCGAGGACTGTCTAATTTCCATTGGGGTCCTTCAATATTGTCGCCCAGGATACGACCCACACCAGTCGACTAGCAACCAGGTACCTACTTACTGTTAGGTGAACAGAAGGTGTAAGAAAACATGACCAATTTTTCCACCCGGCCGGGGACTGAACCATAGATACTGTGTGAGGAGAGTGTTGCCAATCAAGACACGGGCTCAGTTGGGGGTCGCATCCTGGGGGAAAAGATTAAAGGACCACAATGGAAACAGGACAGTCCTTGATGACACACTGCGTTTACTGGCTTATCCTGGGTTACTAACACTCGGGATAAACAATCTAACAAAATCCTTTTCAACCCAAGATGAAAAAAAAAAAAAAAGTTCCTCTTGCTTTAAAAGCTGTATGATCAGCCTATCAGTGACATCAATCATTAAGTAAAGTCTCTATGAACAAAGCAACAGTACTAAAGTCACATTCATACTACACATTACTATACAATATACTTAAATACGAAGACACTTGACAAGCATTCAGTAAGAGCACCCCAGCACACACCACCTCCACCAATCACACAACTCCACACTCAGCCAATCACAACGCCACTTAGAAATAACCTTCACAGGGATTATAAGTATAAATATTGATATGAATTTTCCATGGTTCCGAGATAATATATAAATAAATTATGTACTGGAGAAAATAGTTTTAGACGACATATTTATTTTCTTAAAAAAGTCATACAGTTGATAAGTTATAAATTATTTTTATATATAATTGAAAGAAAATTAAATGACTAAAATATATTATTTTTACTATACTAATTATATCATGAATAAGATAAACCTTCGGTAAAAAAGTTTTTAAAAAATTTGTCTTAATGTTATCCGTGAATTGTGAGTGGTGATGACTGTGGATCAGCTGTGATATTGTTTGTCAACAAAGCTAAGATGGAAGCCACCAGTAACTGGACCGTCGAGAACGACCTCAAACTACACCAGGTTATTCAAGAAACTTCTAGTTTCCCCACAGGGGACCTGGCAGATCTCTTGGATGAAGACAAATGTTTTAGTTTATCACGACCGGCTACAGAACAAGTGGACTGTTGTATCCGGCTAGTGACAAAACATGAAGCAACATCAGCGCGGCGAATACAACAAAGTTTAAAATCAAAAGCTAAGAAACTTTTTCGGGGCATTACAATGCTGTCAGAAGCACGAGTCATTGAAGTTTATACTGGGTCACATGACGAATATTGCATGACTGTGCAGGGAAAGGTAATGGGAGACTTTGAAGATTCTAAAATACACAAATGTGAAGTGCGTTTTGACAAGCTACAAGAGGCAGTGCTTTTGAAACTGAAAGGTATATTTAATGTTAATTCTTTGTGGGTGTATGGTTTTCATGTGACAATTGGTGTAGAAGCAGCCAGACAACCTGGTAGCCGATTTGGAAGTGATCACTTATCTACTGTTCTCAAGGAAAAGGATGTGCAAATGTCAAAACAAGCCATGATGTTCTGTCAAATGTTAGAAAATTATAACAGTGTGAATGATTCAAGTAAACCATTTGTTGGGAATAATCCTATGGCTCTCATGTCAATGATGCTTGGCCCCATGATGTCAGAGTCTAGATCAGTCATGTCAGGTATGGATACAACTGGTAAACATGAAGTTATCAATAAAACGTTAATGAATAGCTGCAGTGATATGGAACGTACAGTACAAACTCAAGATATGCCAAAAGGAGACAGTGTTAGAGGATGTGAATTGAAAACTAGTTTGGATTTACTTGCCAACAGACCATGTTTGGCTACCAATATTCAAGATGAAACTCAATTCAACTTGCAAAATGGGATAAAAAACTTGGTGCTTGACTGCGAAGATGGAAAATTTCAAGAAAACAAAGTGATGTTTGACCAAAGTTCCACAGAAAATGGGGAAAAATCAAAAGACTCTCCTTCATATAGTGACAATTTTGTTGAAAAACTTCATGCTTTAATAAATGATGGTAACAATACTGTGGATCAACAAAAGCTTTGCCCAATCTTGGATATTGCTTTTAAAGCTGGAACTACGTCTAAGGATCTGATGGAGTCTGCTAAAGATTATTTTAGCAAATCATCAGGAGTTCCAGATCAAACAAGAAGTAATCCATTATTGGGCTCACAATCAAAGGTTCCCATCTTAAATAACAATCAGCATGTGGTTAAATTATCTTCCAATGGGTATTCTGGTACATTTGGTGCTACAAAGACTACAGAAGAAGAAGGGAGTATGGACTTATCTACAACTGGGCATCAAGGTGTACCTGAAATAAGATATTGCACAGGCAGCAACGAAGTTCTCTTAAACTGTATTGAGACCTTGATTGATAAGAAGCTTGCAGCATTTGAAAAAAGAATAATGCAGAAAATAGAACAAAAACTTTTGGAGAAGGACAAAAAAGATACAATAAAACTAGAGAAAATAGAAGGGCTTTTATCAAAACTGTGTGATAAATTGTGAGATAAAAATATGAACAGCAAATTCAAAATTAAGTTGTAATGACAGTCTAACTAGAAATATTTTTCAGTATACTGTTTCTTCTTGAAGTAATGTTTTGTATTACAGTATATGCATACAGGTAGCAGCATATTCCATTTGATACAAATAAATATATAATACTACTATAAAATAAAATTTTGCAGTATAGTATTATACAGTAAATATACATTATGAGTAAACTGTTGTTTTCCTAAACTCTTTTATTTTAATATTTACTGAAGTTTTTATTTAACCAATTTATTTTTACACTGTCAGCTTCTTAAAAACTAAACAAAATAACTTGTACACCTTAATTATAATAAGGTGTGCAATTGTATTAAAGTTTTATACACATACAGCACTGTGTTAAACTGAGACTCCCCTTAAAATCTTTGAAAAATAATGGTATTAACAACAATTATTTTGTAGATATTACTGGGGTTGTCTTAACAGTAAATATAATAACATACTAGGGTAACAATGCGTATGAAATTTATATTGCTCACTAGCAGTTATTTATACAGTAATAAATTATTAATGAATATTAATGTACACAACACTTAAAACTTCTATGTTTATGTTAAACAGGATGTATACAGTGAACTAAAATATTTAGTGGTAATATGACAATTCAGTGATTCAAATTAACTTAATTCTACCATGCCAAAAATGACATGGCAGAATTTAGTTGACTGCTTGGGGCAATTCCTTATTCTTTTGTTACCTGACATGTTTAGCCCTTCAGGAAATACTGTATTATAATGATTTACCCAGACCCCTGTAACTAATGCCCATGTTTGGGGAGTAATACAGCTTACACTAGGTCTCCCTGACTGGTGAAACATAATAAAGATTACTTGGGGATTGCACGTGTCTTATTCATCATCTTGTCTGTATTGTATACCATTACCACTACCATGTTAGTAAGTGAACATCAAGAGAATTTACTCTAGTTAAAGTATAATACAGTGGAACCCCGAGTTTCAAATGCCTCAACTATTGAACGAGTCGAGTTTCGAACGCCTTTTTTGAACCAATTTTGTCCCGAGTATCGAACATGCCCCCATGTTTCGAACCACGTGTGTACCAGACCTGTCCGCCCTGTGCGCCTGCCTGCGCAGGCATTGTGAGTCAGTCTAGCTTTGCGCACTCATCCAAACATTTCACAATAATTAATTGTGTTTGGAGCTTGTTCATTAAGTGTGACTGTGAAATAAGCTACCATGGATCCAAAGAAAGTTCCTAGTGGTACCCCTGTGGTAAAGAAAATGAGAAATACCATAGACATGAAGAAGGAAATACAGTGGTACCTCGGTTAACGATGGTCCCCAAACTCGCCCTTTTATGTAAGTTTATTTTTTAAATGCTTTTGTAAGTATTTTTGGGGGTCTAAAAGGACTAGTCTATTTTACATTATTCCTTATGGGAATAAATTCGTTTGGTAATGGCACTTGAACAGCATTCTGGAACGAAAAAATATCGTTAACCGAGGTACCACTGTATAGTACAAAAATACGAGAGTGGTGTGCGAATTGCAGAGCTTGCCAGGATATACATGTACATATGGCAAAAACAAGTCAACTATCGCTTCTATCCTGGCAAAGAAAGAACAAATCAAGGAAGCTGATGTTGCAAAAGGTGTTGATATGCTAACCAAAAATAGACCAAAAATAGTCGAACAGGTTGAGAAGTTGTTGCTGGTGTGGATCAAGGATAAAGAGTTAGCGGGTGATAGTGTGTCGGAGACAATCATTTGTGAAAAGGCAAGGCAGTTGCATGCTGATCTTGTAAAGAAAATGCCTGGAACCAGTGCTGATTTTAGTGTTAGTGATTTTAAGGCCAGCAGAGGCTGGTTTGACAGATTTAAAAAGCGTTGTGGCATATACAATGTGGTAAGGCATGGTGAGGCTGCCAGTTCAGACAAACGTGCGGCTGAAAAATTCATAACTGAATTTCAGAAGTAGTATACATAAAGACTGAAAAATTGAAACCCAAACAAGTGTTCAATTGTGACGAAACAGGCCTGTTTTGGAAGAAAATGCCAAAGAGGACCTACATTACTCAGGAGGAAAAGGCACTGCCAGGACACAAGCCTATGAAAGACAGGCTAACTCTCTTGTTTTGTTCTAATGCTAGTGGTGATTTTAAAGTGAAGCTTTTACTGGTGTATCACTCAGAAAATCCCAGAGTGCTCAAGAAACATAATGTCGTCAAGAATAGATTGTGTGTGTTGTGGAAAGCTAATCATAAGGCATTGGTCACAAGGCAAATTTTCAAAGAGTGGGTCCATGAAGAGTTTGAACCCAGTGTGAAAAAATACCTCCTGGAAAATAAATTGCCACTCAAGTGCCTCCTGTTACTGGACAATGCTCCTGCACATCCTCCAAACTTGGTAGACCTACTGTGTAAGGACTTCAGTTTCATCACAGTGAAGTTCTTACCTCCTAACACCACTCCTCTCCTCCAGCCCATGGACCAGCAGGTAATTTCTTACTTCAAAAAACTCTACACAAAAGCAGTGTTTGAAAAGTGCTTTGAAGTGACCTCAGACACTGAGCTGACCCTAAGAGAGTTATGGAGGAATCACTTCAATATCTACAACTGCATAGGCCTTATAGGTAAGGTTTGGGAGGGAGTGACTTCCAGGACTTTGAGCTCTGCTTGGAGACAATTGTGGCCAGATTGTGTCCAACAGAGGGATTTTGAAGAGTTTGAGGCTGACCCTGACCCTGCCGACCCTCTGCCTATTGTGGAAGGTATTGTGGCATTGGGGAAGTCCCTGGGGTTAGAAGTGAGTGGCAAGGATGTGGAAGAGTTGGTGCAGGACCACAGGGAAGAGCTAACCACTGAAGAGCTGGAAGAGCTTCAACTGGAACAGCATCAGACCACAGTTGAGGAATTTGCTTCACAGAAGGAGGAAGAGGGAGTGGATGAGGTGCCTTCTTCAGAGATTAAGGAGATTTGTGCAATGTGGAATAGGGTGCAGTCATTTGCTGAAACAAGCCATATCTGCAACATGTTCAGTGACAAAACAATGTCCCATTTTAGGGACATCTTAAAGAGGTGCCAGAAACAGAGGACTCTGGACAGTTATTTTGTGAGACAGGGGTCCAGTGACTCTCAAGCTGGTCCTAGTGGCATTAAAGGAAAAAAAAGGGAAGTAACCCCAGAGAGGGACTTGTTACCTGAAGTCCTTATGGAGGGGGATTCCCTTTCCAAACACTAAGCCCTCCCTTCCTCACTCCTCCTCCCTATCTTCCACATGCCATCAACATTCTTCAATAAAGGTAAGTAAAAATGTTATTTTATATGTTTATTTAAATGTTTGTATTTATTTATTAATAACTGTACTATGTATAATTGTTGTGTGTATGTAAAACTATAATTAATCTCATTAAAATGTATTTTTTGTTAATATTTTTGGGTTTCTGGAATGGATTAATTGTATTTACATTATTTCTTATGGGAAATATTGCTTCGAGTTTCAAACATTTCGAGTTTAGAACTAGCTCCTGGAATGGATTAAGTTCAAAACTCGGGGTTCCACTGTATATGTATATATGTCGTGCCGATTAGGTAAAACTTGCGATTTTGGCTTAAATAGCAACGCTCACCTTGCCATATAAGACAAGTGAAAATTTGTGTATGCAATAATTTCGCCAAAATCATTCTGAACATAACGAAAAAAATATATTTCATTGTGTTTGTTTATTATTAAATTAATGTTAACGTATCTAAAATATATTTAGTTGGGTTAGGTTAAAATAAATTGCGCTTGTTGTAATAAGGTTAGGTAGGTTTTCAAAGTTTCTCTTATTACAAAATTATAAATTCTTACAGTAACATAAATGAAAAAAATATATCTTTAAATGTATAAGAGAAAATTTTAGAAAGGACTTAATTTTAGATGAGTTCTTGCTAATTGACCAGTTTTACCTAATCGGCACGACATATATATATATATATATATATATATATATATATATATATACAGTGGTACCTCGAGTTACGATATTTTTTCGTTCGAGAATGCTGTTCAAGTGCCATTACCAAACGAATTTTTCCCCATAAGGAATAATGTAAAATAGACTAGTCCTTTTACACCCCCAAAAATATACTTACAGAAGCATTTAAAAAAATAAACTTACATAAAAGGGCGATTTTAGGGACCATCGTAACTCGAGGTACCACTGTATATAGTATAGTGGACCCTCGGTTTTCATACAGCTCCCAACTCGAACAATTATGTAAGTGTATTTTTGTAAGTGTTTTTGTAAGTGTATTTTTGGGGGTCTGAAACAACTAATCTAATTTTCATTCGTCCTTATGGGAACAAATTCGTTCGGTAACGGCACTCAAACAGCATTCTGGAAAGAATTATCAACGAAAACCGAGGGTCCACTGTATACTATATATATACATACTATGTATATATATTTTTTTCAACAAGTCGGCCGTCTCCCACCAAGGCAGGGTGACCCAAAAAGAAAAAAAATCCCCAAAAAGAAAATACTTTCATCATCATTCAACACTTTCACCTCACTCATACATAAGCAATGTCTTTGCAGAAGCGTTCAGATACGACAGTTTCAAATAGTCCCTCCAAACTGTCACTATCCCAGACCCTTCCTTTAAAGTGCAGGCATTGTACTTCCCATTTCCAGGACTCGAGTCCGGCTAAATCTAATATAACCGGTTTCCCTGAATCCCTTTACTAAATATTACCATGCTCACACTCCAACAGCTCGTCAGGTCCTAAAAACCATTCGTCTCCATTCACTCCTATCAAGCCCCTCGCCCACAAACCCTCCTTTACCCCCTCCCTCCAAACTACAGATTTATACGCTCTCCAAGTCATTCTACTTTGATCCATTCTCTAAATAACTCCGCGCTGTATAACCCCTGTGGTTTAGCGCTTCTTTTGATTATAATAATAATAATCTCTAAATGACCAATACTTTTAGTAACTCCACACCTCCTAATTTCCACACTCCGAATTCTCTGCATTATATATATATATATGCATTGAGGTATCTGTGGAGACAAAAAACGTTATCCATGGAGGCAAAGAAGGGAATGTACGAAAGTATAGTGGTACCAACACTCTTATATGGGTGTGAAGCATGGGTTGCAAATGCTGCAGCGAGGAGGAGGCTGGAGGCAGTGGAGATGTCCTGTCTAAGGGCAATGTGTGGTGTAAATATTATGCAGAAAATTCGGAATGTGGAAATTAGGAGAAGGTGTGGAGTTACTAAAAGTATTTGTCAGAGGGCTGAAGAGGGGTTGTTGAGGTGGTTTGGTCATTTAGAGAGAATGGATCAAAGTAGAATGACTTGGAGAGCGTATAAATCTGTAGGGGAAGGAAGGCGGGGTAGGGGTCGTCCTAGAAAAGGTTGGAGGGAAGGGGTAAAGGAGGTTTTGTGGGCGAGGGGCTTGGACTTCCAGCAAGCATGTGTGAGCGTGTTAGATAGGAGTGAATGGAGACGAATGGTTTTGGGACATGACGATCTGTTGGAGTGTGAGCAGGGTAACATTGTGTGAAGGGATTCAGGGAAACCAGTTAATTGATTTAGTTGGACTTGAGTCCTGGAAATGGGAAGTACAATGCCTGCACTTTAAAGGAGGGGTCTGAGATAGTGACAGCTGGGAGGGACTTTTCTCAGCTGTCGTATCTGAGCTCCTCTGCAAAGACAGTGATTATGTATGAGTGTGGTGAAAGTGTTGAATGATGATGAAAGTTTTTTCTTTTTGGGGATTTTCTTTCTTTTGGGTCACCCTGCCTCGGTGGGAGACGGCCGACTTGCTGAAAAAAAAAAAAAAAAAAAAATATATATATATATATATATATATATATATATATATATATATATATATATATATATATATATATATATATATATATCGCTTAAACAGAAAAAAATATACTATGTAGATTTTATATTAAGTTCGCTTAAAGTGTAAGCCAAAATTACATACTAAGAAATTTAGTTACCCCTTGCGTGTGGGTGGCCTGGTGGTGGGTGGTATTATTGGGTGGGTTGGATAGGCATCCGAGGGTGGTGGTGGAGGAAGAGGGAAGGGAGGGTCGAGGGGATTTTTACTTGGTGGGAGGGGTTAGGGAAGGGAGAGTTGAGGTGGGGATTATTGGGTGGGAACGGTAGGGAAAGTGAATTTTTTTTTTTTTTTTTTTTTATATATGCGCATTGTGCTGTTATCCTATATGATAATTATTCAATGGGAAGAGTTATGTTTCCCTCTCGTATTCCATCATACAAGGTGTTGAAATCTGTCAGCCTAAGCTGGAAAACTTCAGTAGGTCAATGAGGATATCGTCGAGTATTTTGCAAGGTTCATCAGCTACGGCACCTTCAAATTCTTTCCCCTTCCCTTTCAAGGGAGGTTCCTTGACTTTGGTGAAGGGCTCTTGATCTAGGGAATTGGATCTTTGCTCCAGTTCCCTAAATTTAACTGAATACCTTCCATTCCCCCCCCCATGCGCTATATAATCCTACGGGTTTAGCGCTCCCCCTTATTATTATATTCAAAGGTTCCCTTCCAGTATAGCCTGGAGTTACTATCACTGGGAAATGTCATCTCTCAGGATAGCCTGAGAGAAATAAAACTGAAGAAATCTCCATCATTCCAGAGTGAGGGCAAGAGAAATTATACATTGGAGACGGAGGAATGAGACGGGTGGGAGAGGACTATGGATGCCATAAATTCATAATACATCAGCAGATAAGGGTGGTGGTGGAGTTATTGGGTGGGGGGGTAGGGAAGAGGGTTGTGGTGGGAATTATTGGGTGAGAGGGAATGGGAAGGGTGTTGTGGTGGGGATGGAGGTGGTGCCTGAGGCTGCTGCTGCTGCTGCAGCAGACATAGCCAGCGTTGGTTTAGTAATGTAGTGAAGGTGAGAAGACAGTGTGAGCACAGCCGTGGTCGGGTGCGTGTGTGCTCCTCTCCTCTCCAACTCTGCTTGATAGAAACCTTGTTTGTTATAGTAACATTGTTAATTTAGCTGTAAACGGTGCAGAAGTGAGAAGCAGCGTTTTTAAAGGTGATTGACATTCCTTTTCTACTGAATAAACGCGTGAAATATCAGATAGAAAAGGACATACTCAGAAGTTATTGAATATATATGTCACCTAAGTCCCGCACACTTTACGTGGAATTTTATAGTGTATGTAGTGTAAAAAATCCCGTGTAGGTTAGGTGCCAGCATCAAGGAACTATCCTCATAAAGCGGCTATATGATCAATTACCACCTGCATTTACCTAAGAAGATGGGTGTTAAACTATTCTATCCTCGAAGGCGTAGTTTCATCTTCAAAGTGCTAGCGTTTTGTACTTTCATTGGATTTGTTGGTCTTTGGTTTAAGAATGAAGACGTTGCAATTGAGAATGAGGACATAGCATTACGAAAGATCCACAAAGAAGGACCCAATGACATTCAAGAGCTTGATAAGTCTAAGCCCAACAAGCTCTTAGCCGAGGTAGGTGAACCAGACAATCAAATTATAGATATTAAAGTGGAGAACCACGCGCCCGTCCGAGAAATACGCCTCCCACCTCCTAAACTTCCTCATAATTTAGAGAACTTGAAGAAACCAGAAAGTAAACCTCACATTGTCAGCAAGGAAGAAAAGCTGGAAAAACTGAAGGCTGATCGTTGGTTTGCAGAAGACGAATTGAAAGTAGTTAAAGGCTTGGGAGAGATGGGAAAGGCTGTCAAACTCTCGGGTGAGGAAGGCAGATTAGCGGAGGAAGTCATGAAGAAGGAAGCGTTTAATCTTATCGCCAGTGATAAGATCTCACTGAATCGCTCTGTGCCGGACTCCAGAGATTCACTGTAAGTATTCACCTTGTGTTTTATGGTAATATTGTCTTTATTACACCATATACCCTTCACGCCGACTGAAATGTTACGGGTCGTATTTTATTTCCAATATAATAACTTATGGTATATCTCATTGGAATAAACGCATGAACAAAGTTATATATGCTGCTGTATGACCCTAGTAGGTTTAGCTCTTTGTTTTGATTATAATATTAGTTACAATATGCAGTACAATAAAATATTCAATTTACTGGAAATAACGCACTTATTTTGGTTTAGCGCATAGTTATGATTATAATAATAACGCACTTATTTACTGTTAGTGACGACCATCCATAGCTAGGCTATGTTAGATGGACGACAATCCTTAGCTGGATTAAGTTAAATGAACATCCATTCATAGCTAGGTTGTTACGTGGACGTCCACCCATAACCAGGTTAGATAGACGACCATCCATAGCTAGGCTATGTTACGTGGACGACCGCCCATAACCAGGTTAGATAGACGACCATCCATAGCTAGGCCATGTTACGTGGACGACCGCCCATAACCAGGTTAGATAGACGACCATCCATAGCTTGGCCATGTTACGTGGACGACCGCCCATAACCAGGTTAGATAGACGACCATCCATAGCCAGGCCATGTTACGTGGACGACCGCCCATAACCAGGTTAGATAGACGACCATCCATAGCCAGGCCATGTTACGTGGACGACCGCCCATAACCAGGTTAGACGACCATCCATAGCTAGGCCATGTTACGTGGACGACCGCCCATAACCAGGTTAGACGACCATCCATAGCTAGGCCATGTTACGTGGACGACCGCCCATAACCAGGTTAGATAGACGACCCTCCATAGCTAGGCCTTGTTACGTGAACGACCACCATCCACATAGCTAGGTCATGTTACGTAGACGATAGCCCATAACCAGGTTGTTAGGTGGACCCCAATGGAAATAAATCACGAGTTTTCTTGGGGGGTTATCCTAGGTAATTTACACATGATTACGTAAGACAAGTGTAATCTCCCAAATCTTTGGTAACCGTACTTGTTAAGTGGATAATCATCCATAACTTGGCAGTATTAGATAGCCAAGCATTCATATTAAAGTTATGTTAGATGAACGACCATCCATAGGCTAGGCAACGTGAGTGGACGATCATCCGTAGTTAGACCAAGTTAGGTGAATGACCATTCATAGCTAGCCGTAAACCTTTGATCTTAAAATTACTTCTCATAGTACTATCTATTATGTTTTCCAAATTAAACCTAAAATGGATTGAAGTGTATTTAGGTACAGGTACACATAAGTACAGTTACACAAATTTAGGTGATTGCAATTATCATATATAGTAACGTGTAAATTACCTACGATAACCCCCAAAAATGTTAGCCGAAGTGACTTATTTCCACTGGGGTTCTTATAATATCGTATTATTTAAAACCTAGCTGTCAGATACAGTAGAAATCAGACATGATTATACGTAACCTTAAAAATTTAAACAGCTAAGTAACTCAGCTGTGTGAAAATCGTTAGTTATGTAGAGGACTTCTGTACTAAATCAAAGGCTATTTGTCCAACAAAAATTTAGTGTTATTCCAGGGGCATTGAAGTATAGCTAAAGACTCTGACGTAGTTAATAGGCGTCCGTATCCTTAGTGCAACGCTCTCGCACCAGTGTCCGTGATTCAGTCCCCGGTATGGGTGGAAACGTTGGGCACGTTTCCTTACACCTGTTGTTCCTGTTCACCTAGCAGTAAATAGGTACTTGGGTTTTAATCGACTGGTGTGGATTGCATCCTGGGGGACAAGATTGAAGAACCTCAGTGGAAATAAGACGGTCCCCAATGACACAGGCTTTTTTGGGTTAACCCTACGGGTTAAAATCCGAACAAATCTTAACTTACCTTCCTGAATTATCTTAGTGCATTGTTGTGTGGTGATTCCGGTTTTTTTTTAATCTGACGTAAAAACCTAGCTGTGGTGGGCCAGCGGATGTTAACCACTTATCAGATATTTATCAGAACACACTTGGCGCTTAGTTCTGATTGTAATAGTAATAATAATATCAAAAACACACTTGTCCACTGTAACTCTTGACATTAAAATACCACAACCACCATTACTAAATTTTGTGTCCATGTGACACGATCACATTACTAATTTTGATGATATACTAATTCACACCACTGTATATGCCCGTACTAGAAACGTTCTTCGCAAGATACTGAGGGGCGGACCCTAAAAAATCCCCTCAGCCCAACAATGAAATAATAACGTTGCTTCAAAGCAAGTCTCCTAGTCCTCCTTCCAACCAGATAGCCCCACCCAAGCATCCCTACTAAGGAAATCCTGGCTATATACTAGATTAGCGTCAAAACCGAAGAAGCTCATTAGTCACGATGGATCTCTGCTTATTTAACAAGATGTAAATATCATGGGCTTAAATTGTTTTAACCACACTTTGTTGCTGTTATAGAGGCTAAGATCACTTAGCAGGGTTGAACCCCACTTGTGGTGCAGAATGTCATCATTATAAAGATGATGTACCTTTTATGTATTAATTATCTAGCTGCCTGCGCTACACTCCCACTTGGTCTGTGTCACACAATGCTTGTAGGCCTTGATGTTATTATTATTATTATTATCATGGGGGAGTGCTAAACCCGTAGATTGCACAGATCCAATTCCCTAGATCAAGAGCCCCTCACCAGCGTCAAGGAACCTCCATTGAGGGGGTAGGGCTTGATAAAATGCAGAACGAAGTAATGAGGACCATCCATAAAAATCTGTTTACCTCCAAAACACGTAGCATGCTCAAATAACTATATTTCTAACTTAAAAAAAACATACAGTTCAAAGAAATATCCTCAGTGAAATTATGCGTAAGCAAACCTATCCTAACCCTTGCACAGAAATCCTCCAAATGTTTTTTTCAGGACTGGTGAGTACTTCACCAGATGGAACATAATCACTGCAAATTATCTATTACCATTGTACCTTGTTCAGCTATCAAAACTTTGGGGCCCAGTTTCTGGACCCTATATATACCTCTGTAATCTGCAAATACCTTTGTAACTTGTCATGATTGTGACCATCTGAGTTCATTACCTTTGTAACTTGCTCAGCTATCAAACTTTGAGGTCCAGTCCCTGGACCCATTATGTACCTCTGTAATCTTTTGACTACCGCCCACAGGATGGGTATGGGGTGCATAATAAAGATATCAAACTAGAAAACAAAAAAAAAATTATCTAATGAATTACACCATAATCTATACCACGTAAGACAACAGCGGCATTTCCATGTACCATGAAAACTTACATATAATGAAATCAGTACCTCATTTTTCCTTTCCTCCAAAGAACCTTATTAACAGTCCAAGCCTCGTCCTGAAGGCATGATGCCTTAAGGTAAACACATTAAGAACATAAGAACATAAGAATGGAGGAACACTGCAGAAGGCCTACTGGCCCATACAAGGCAGGTCCTTATCAAAACCACCACTACCTAAAAATTTATTCCCGTACTCACGACACAAATCAAACCCAGCCCCTCCCACTCATATATTTGTCCAATCTCTTTTTAAAGCCACCCAAGGTCCTAGCCTCTATCACAGTACTCGGAAGATTGTTCCACGCATCTACAACTCTGTTCGAAAACCAGTACTTGCCTATGTCCTTTCTAAATCTAAATTTATCCAATTTAAATCCGTTATTTCTCGTTCTTACTTGGTTCGATATCCTCAGTATTTTATTAATATCTCCTTTGTTTATGCCCATCATCCACTTGTACACCTCGATGATATCTCCCCTCATTCTACGTCTCTCCAGAGAGTGGAGATTCAACGCTCTAAGTCTATCTTCATACGGGAGATTTCTTATAGTGTAAATCATTTTAGTCATTCTTCTTTGTATGTTCTCCAATGAATCTATATCCATCCTGTAGTAAGGAGACCAAAACTGAGCTGCATAATCCAAATGAGGTCTCACTAGTGATGTATAGAGCTGTAAAATAACTTTTGGACTTCTGTTGCTTATACTTCTTGAAATAAATCCTAGTAATCTGTTAGCCTTATTGCACACTTAGGCACTGTTGTCTTGGCTTTAGATTTCTGCTTACCATGACTCCCAAGTCTTTTCACATTCTGTATGATCAAGCTCAACTTCACCTAGTTTATAAATTCGAGGGATATTTTCATTACCAACGACAAGCACCTTACACTTGTCCACATTGAACTTCATCTGCCACTTTTCAGACCAAGACATTAATTTATCCAAATCCTCCTGGAGTTCACTGTTATCCTCCTCAGAATGAATTATACGGCCTATTTTTGTATCATCAGCAAATTTACTCATGTCACTTGCAATTCCTTCATCAAGGTCATTAATGTAAATTATGAACAACAATGGGCCCAAAACTGATCCTTGTGGAACGCCACTAGTGACAAATCCCCATTCAGATTTGACCCCATTAATGGAAACTCTCTGCTTTCTATTGGTAAGCCATGCCTCTATCCATGCTAGAACTTTACCTCCTATACCATGAGCTGCCACCTTTCTTAAGAGTCTCTTGTGAGGTACTCTATCGAAGGCCTTACTGAAATCCAAGTAAACTATATCATATTCTTTATCACTCTACTGCCTCAAATGTTTTATTGAAAAACGTCAGTAAATTTGTCAGGCAGGAACGCCTCTCGTAAACCCATGCTGAGATTCATTAATCAAATTATGTTCTTCAAGGTGACTTCTGATAATATCAGCTATAATTGATTCTAATAATTTGCCTACTATAGACGTGAGGCTTATTGGACGGTAATTTGATGGAATGGACTTATCCCCTGATTTGAATATAGGAACTACATTAGCTATCTTCCACATCTCTGGCACAACACCAGTTAGGATGGACGTATTAAACACATTCGTTAATGGCTGACTAAGTTCCATTTTGCATTCTTTAAGTACCCTGGAAAACAACTCGTCGGGTCCCGGGGACTTATTTTGCTTCAGTTTATCTATCTGTTTGATAACCATGTCCCTCGTGACAGTAATATTAGTTAATTTGAATTCTTCAGGAACTGAATAATTGTTAATTTCTGGAATCTCATTTACGTCTTCTTGTGTAAAGACTGACAAAAAAAAGTCATTAAATAGAGAACACATTTCCAGTTCGTTATCCGTCAGCTGTCCATTCCCAATTTTCAGAGGTCCTACCTTTTCCCTCACCTTCGTCTTGTACACTTGAAAGAACCCTTTTGGATTAGTCTTTGATTCATTAGCAACCTTAATCTCATAGTCACGTTTAGCCTTTCTAATCCCTTTTTACTTCTCTTTTCAACTGAACATATTGGTCAATAAGGTTAACATCTCCTCTTTTGATGCGCCTATAAATTCCTCTTTTCTCCCTAATAAATGTTTTAGCCTCCTGTTAATCCATTTGGGATCGTTATTATTTGACCTAAATTTCTCTGGGAATAAACATACTCTGTGCACGTTGTACATTATTAAGAAACAAATCATAAACGCAGATCCCATCGTAATCGTTAGCTAGATTACCCCAGTCGAGATTAGACAGGTGTTCCCTAAGTCCAATATAATCGGCAGAACGAAAATCAGGAACTTTACCGTATTATCCCTATTCTCGTACTCCCATGTAATATTAAAAGTAATGGATTTGTGATCACTAGCTCCAAGCTCTTCAGTGATCTCCAGATTATTTACAAGAGTTTCTTTATTTGACAAGACTAGGTCGAGCAAATTATTACCTCTGGTAGGCTCCGTCACACACTGCTTCAGAAAACAGTCCTGAACTACTTCCATAAAGTCACTGGACTCCAGATTACCGGTCAAAGAAGTCCAGTCAATTTGACTAAAGTTAAAATCCCCTACTAACACTACGTTATTGTGCCTAGAAGCCCTAACAATTTCGTCCCAAAGAAGTCTCCTCTATCGTGATCCAAGCCTGGAGGTCGGTATATTACACCTAGAATCAGTTTTTCTTGACCTTCTAGAAACTCTACCCAAACAGATTCTGTTAATGATCCATCTATTTTTATGCCTGTTTTTATGCAGCAATTTATATTTAAGAACATAAGAATGAACATAAGAATGGAGGAACACTGCAGAAGGCCTACTGGCCCATACAAGGCAGATCCTTATGAAAACCACCACTACCTAAGTAAAAACCACCACTACCTAAGAAAACCACCACTACAATGCAACTCCACCCCCTTTCCCATTATATCTATCTACATGGAACAACTTAAACCCCTGAATATGACACTCAGCAATCATATCCCGACTCTTGGTATTATACCATGTTTCAGTTATTGCAATGACATCAAAGTTCCCAGCACATGCTACCAAACGTAATTCGTTAATTTTATTTCTGGCGCTTCGACAGTTAGTATAAAATACATTGATATGTATCTTCTTGTGAACCTTTTTCAGCTTTTGTTTTACACAATTTCTGTTACTATCATTACCCTGTGTCACTCGATTACTGTTATTGTTATGATTTATGATATCAAAGCCTGAATCAATATTTTGGCCCTCATTATTTACCATTCCTAAACCCATACCTCTAACTAATCCTAGTTTAAAGCCCTAACAACATCCTCAACTGAGCTAGAGAGAAATTCTACACCTGCCCTGGATAAGTGAACCCCATCCCTGGCATACATGTCATTTCGGCCATAGAAGTGGTCCCAGTTGTTAATGAATGGGACTGCATTATCCTTACAGTGTTTGTCCAGCCAGCAATTTATACCAATCGCTCTGGACAGCCATTCATTTCCAACACCCCTTCTTGGCAAAATGCCACATATAACAGGGCCCCCTCCTTCTTCCTAATGATGTCTATTGCTGCCTTATACCTACTAACTAAATCCTCACTTCTACGCTTGGATACATCATTGCCTCCAGCACTGAGGCAGATAATAGGATTGATCCCATTACCATGCATGATGTTGTCAAGTCGGCTAACAATGTCTTCCATCCCAGCCCCAGGAAAGCAAACCTCTGTCTCCTACTCCTATCTTTCAAGCAGAAGGCCCTATCCATATATCTAACTTGGCTATCCCCAACAACAACAATGTTTTACCTTCCTTGGTACAGTTCGTCGTGACGTTCCCAGTAGTCGACTCACATTCGTCTGGAAGCACAGAAAAGGAGTTCGAAGTTTCCACAGCAGTCTCTTTCTTCTTCGTCGTTACTACCTCTCCATTCGTCTTCTTGATCTTCAACTTCGTCCCATGCTGTCCGGCCACTGCCCAGGTTACCTTCTTGACCTGAGGACTCACAACAGGAGGACTACTACGAATCCTCTTGTTTTCCTCCGTCAATCGCCGTATCTCAAGCTTCTGCACCCTCATCCTCCTTAAGCTGCTGGTAAAGTTGCTCAATAGGGGGCATCTTGATTCAGTCCACAGGGAGTACACTAGACACGTCTTCACTGAGCTAAGAACAGGTCACCACTGAGCTAAGAACAGGTCACCACTGGCTAAGAACAGGTCACCACTCAAGCCTAAAGACAGATCTACGAAGGGAAGTCGTAGTTACTAACGGGTGATTCAAGGTTTCTAGGTCTGTAGTCAATTATAGTAACAAGATTCGTCCACATCAGCTCCGGACCTCCCAAATAATAATAATATTATATATATTAGGCAGAGCATTCTCTTTCCCAGACTATACAGTAAGCTGCTGGATCATTTTCTCTCGGATTATACAGTAAGCTGCAGGAGTATTCTCTCCCAGACTATACAGTAAGCTGCTGGAGTATTCTCTCCCAGGCTATATATAAGCTGCTAGAGAGTTCTCTCCCAGACTATACAGTAACCTGCTGGCTCTTTCCACCAACCTGACAGTTGCAGCTGGGAGTACCGTTACGAAACATAGCGATGGAGTCCACCTAGAGATTGGGACTCACGGAAATAACTGGGCTTCCACCCTCCATGCTGAACTGTTACCTGTACTCGTTGTACGAAAGTGTTCAAGCGTGCAACCTTAATTTGTAAGTGAATATCATCCTAAGGTTAATGGGGTTTAAAGCCTATCGACTACACTAGGGTCATGAAGGCTGCACGGTAACCTTTATACCACTTTGACAGGAATACTTTTATCTCTAAAATAGAAATTAAAGTAAACTCTCAGCATATATACGCTGAAAGAAATACACCCTCAGTTGTGTGTGGGGCATGGTTGTAGCATTATTGTGTCCATGACCAGGCACAGCTTTAGTAAAGTTTTATTATTATTATTATTATTATTATTATTATTATTATTATTTAGTTTACACCTGGAAAATTGCACGGGATTTGTCCCAAACCTGCACACAGAAATCACTCCTTCGAAAGCAAGAGGCTCGGCAGACAGTGTGAAATACCCACACTCAAAAGCAAGTTGCCGCGAATACAATTAAAAGATAATGCAATAAGTGTAAGAGGACCAAGACTTTCAAACTCTAACATAATGAAAAAGAGGAATTACCAACCTGGCTGTCTTCAGGAAGGAACTTTATAAGATCCTTGACTTTCAGGGAGTTTCGAGGGTCAACAACCTCCGCTGCTTAGCTTACTTCCAGACCATGTCTCCTAGTGAATGGCCCGATCTACCAGGCTGTTAGACTACTGCCACCTGCACTAAGTCCAGCATACGCACCATAGCCCTGCTAATCAAGAACTGACTTGAAGAAATTATTGTTCCCTTTGAAGACAGCTAGGACTCTTTTGGTAATTCCACTTATGTATGAAGGAGTGTTAAAAGTCTTGGTTCTTTAATTTTGTTTAGCCCTTAAACTCGGAGTATTCATGGCACCTCTTCTTCTCTTTAGGGTATTTTTCACCGTCTTTAGAACTTCTCGTCGTAGGAAGTGATTTCAGTGTTTGGGTTTGGGACTAATCCTGATGTGGGATGGGTTCGAGGATATAAATGGAGAAAATGGAATAATAAACGATTGCTCCGCTTGGGTTTATTTATTGAGAAGAAAATGGTGTGAAGTCTGCCAGCGTATCCTGCCTCACTGATGCCTGCATCGTAACTGCCCCATGCCCACGGACGGTGCCAGGATACGAACTCATGCAGGTCGCGTCGTTGACTTATAGTGACTCAGATTAAGCCTTTACATTCCTGTTACGTGACACTAGGTAATGACATCATACCTAACATACTGATATGGCATACCACTGACAAAGCCTCCAGAGTTTTCTAGGTATAAATTATGATGCATCCTTCTCGTCTACATGTCAAGGAGTGCAGCTCGAGAGACTTCAAACATTCATAGTAATTTAGGTGTTTGACTGAATTTATTCGGGGAGTGAAGTTGTCTACAGATTCTGCAGGTGTGCGATATCGCCTGTCTTGTTGTATACTAGAGAACAAGTGACTTGAAAAGTATCAACATCAGCTTGTCATCTCTTGTTTTAAAGGTTGTTATCCAGCTTATCATTTTCCTTGCAGTTGTGATAATGACACTGTTGTGATCCTGTAATATTATTACTCCTAAAGGCCGACATGTTCGTCTTTCACTATTGAATGCTTAATTTTATACTTTGTTCCAGTTTCTATATTCCTCAGTTTTTCCATATCTGACTGAAATTTTTCATTGAACACCATAGTCTTGTCAGTGACCCACTGGAAGACTCGGTATGTATAAGCCTGGACAGTCACTGTATCCTTAATGCATGCCACTCTCCTACAAATTCTAGTTATCATTTGTAAAGTATAATACGGTGCTATGAAATATGTCTCTGTGTTAGATATGAGAAGAATCTTAGACTAAATGGTTATAACTGTGACCATAGTTTTTAAAGGGGTGGACCGGTAAGCCAGCGGAAGGCCTCGGTCAGATGCCCAAAAAGCTCCAACGGCGGGTCATCATCTGACTAAGACCCGCGTCAGGAAACACTTGTCCTCTTTCGTGACGAATTTTACCTAACCTAACCAGTTAGATATGGGAATGAAAAAGAGAACGGAACAGAGTTTTTCACTATGGCAGCCTCTGATAAAACTTTGTTCTCTTTGTATTCTGTCCATTAGAAAGTTAAAAATCCATCTGCCCCACTTTTACATTAATTAATTTGCATGCATTTTGTACGCCATTACACCATTATCGCACTTCAAGGCTTTTACACACACATCTGCATTTTGTCAGTCAGTGCATCTTTGTGGAGTGAGGCTATATCTGTTGTTTTTAATAACTTTTGTCCAGACTCCATTTCTATAGAAATAGTCTGAACCAGGCTGCAGAGACGTTCACCCCTGAAACTATATCTAGGTAAACGTAAGGTAATTCATGTATTATTATTATTATTATTATTATTATTGGAGAGAACCCCTCAAGGAGGTTCCTCGACGCTGGCTAGGGGCTCTGATCCGAAAAATTGAACCTGACCTCCCTTCCTTGGGGCGAACCTGACTGCCTGCTCCCCAGATGCTGTATAATTCGCCACTCAAAGTAGAAACGACACTAGCAAAACATGTGTTTATTTTGTCAAAGCTCACTCATAGCTGAACTCGTCAAGTCTACCAAGCAATGGAGATAAATGGTATAAAATACCGACACGATAGAAAAAAATAGACACAAATGCGGTATAATGTGATCCTTTGTTGACTACGTCTGGCCCACACATTGGGCTTTATCAAGTCACAACAGATCTACCTTGGTCAAGTATATTTAGTGTGGAGAATCAGGTGGAGAATGTTGGGTGGGTTGTGAGAGACGGACCTTCAGGACCGTCTCTAATACAACCTTTACCCAGGTAGATCTGTTTGTAACAATAAAGCCCACTGTGTGGGCGAAACGTAGTCAATAAAGGATTGCATTGTACTACATTTGTGTCTTATTTTCTATCTACCAATTTATCTTACCCATTGGCTGATGTATTTTATTTTATTTTGCCCTTTCAGATTAATTCACAACTAACTGTGTCATTTTAAAGCGTGAATTAAAATGCAGGTCAGTCCCTTTTCTTTTCTGATGAGCGATTTAATTAAAGTGTCTGCTCCAAAAATAGCAGTCAGGGAAATTTTAGAGAAATAAATGGATGTGTTTCTGTGGCTGCTCGCTCCTAAGGGTGTGTGTGTGTGTGTGTGTGTGAACTCACCTAATTGTGGTTGCAGAGGTCGATTCATAGCTCCTGGCCCCTCCTCTTCACTGGTCGCCACTAGGTTCTCTCCCCGCTCCATGAGCTTTAATGAAACCTCGTCTTAAAACTATGTATGGTTCCTGCCTCCGCTACATCACTTTCCAGATCATTCCACTTACTGACGACTCTGTGACTGAAGAAATACTTCCTAACATCCCTTTGACTTATCTGAGTCTTCAGCTTCCAATTGTGACCCCTTATTGCTGTGTCCCATCTCTGAAACATCCTGTCCCTATCCACCTTGTCGATTCCTCTCAGTATTTTATATGTCGTTATCATGTTCCTCCTATCTCTTCTGTCTTCCAGAGTCGTCAGGTCGATTTCCCTTAACCTCTCCTCGTAGAACATACCCCTTAGCTCCGGGACTAGTCTTGTTGCAAACCTTTGCAATTTCCCTAATTTCTTGACGTGCTTGACCAGGTGTGGGTTCCAAACTGGTGCTGCATACTCCAATATAGGCCTGAGGTACACGGTGTACAGTGTCTTGAACGATTCCCTTACTGAGGTGTCGGAACGCTATTCTTGGGTTTTCTAATCGCCCATAAGCTGCAGCAGTTATTTGGTTGATGTGTGCCTCAGTAGATGTGCTTGGTATTATGCTCATCCCAAGGTCCTTTTCCTTGAGTGAGGTGTGCAGTGTTTCGCCCCCTAGACTGTATTCTGTCAGCGGTTTTCTTTGCCCTTCCCCGATCTTCATGACTTTGCACTTGGTGGGGTTAAACTCTAGGAGCCAGTTTCTGGACAAGGCTTGCAGCCTGTCCAGATCCCTTTGTAGTCCTGCCTGATTCTCATCCGGTTGAATTTTCTTCATTAACTTCACATCGTCTGCAAACAGGGAAACTTCTGAATCTATCCTTCCATCATGTCATTCACATATACCAGAAACAGCACCGGTCCTAGGACTGACCCCTGTGGAACCCTGCTCTCACAGGCGCCAACTCTAAACACCTCGTCACGTACCATGACTCGTTGCCGTCCTGTCAAGTATTCTCCAGTCCATTGCAGTGCCTTTCCTGTTATACCTGCCTAATCTTCTAGCTTTTGCACTAAAGTCTTTTGAGGAAATGTTTCGAAAGCCTTCTTACAGTCCAAAAAATGCAATTTTTCTCTCTCTCTCTTCTCTCTCTCTCTCTCTCTCTCTCTCTCTCTCTCTCGTTTTACTTCCGTCACCATGTCGTAAAACTCCAGTAGGTTTGTGACACAGTGTGTGTGCGCGCGCCTCAGCAACCCAACCTCGCAGGTTGTACCTGGAGGGAGTCTGCATGGAGGTTGTTCTGGGGTCAACGCCCCCGCGGCCAGTAGGCCTTCAGAAGTGCTCCTTATGTTCTTGTGATAAGTTTAAATTATGTTGATAACTCGTGGTTACTTTAGAGTGGCCAAACTTCCCAACTGGATAACTTACCGACATCGATGAGTCTGAAAGACATGGTTTTGGGACTCACCTTTGTAGTTGTAGGGGTAGTCACAACTCTTGTTAGCCACCCAGGATAACCTAAGTCAGTGCGTTATCGAATAGCTTAGGCCAATATGTGACCTTGACCTTCATAGCATGGGCCAGTAGGCCTGCGTCAGTTCTTCTTATGTTCTTATATGAAAAATTAAACAGTCAATGAAAGCTCACGAGGTGGGACCCGGTAGATGAAGCTCAACTCTACAAGCACATATACTATATGAATACACACTCCATTTCAGGATTTATACGGTACAAGCAGGTCGTAGCCCTAAACTCAACAACAACAACAACAACCTGTCTCTAGAAATCACATACCGGGTGGGGCTTGAACCATGGCAATCATGTTACTACAATTTCGTGACACCTATCTCCAGATGTTCCCATTTCACCCTCTTCTACTTCTGGGGATGTGCTTGTAGCCTCCTCACCCCCATGCACCGGATGCTGGCTTGCCTGGTGATGGGGCCTGGCTTGTGACCACCACTGTCCTCGTTGTTGATATAGTCCACATGTAAACAGCCCCTCACATGTTGCCTCTGCCTATCTCAGTGTGATCATGTCCCCGCTGCACTTCCTGGGACCTTCCTCCCACAATACTTGTGGCTCGGTTGTATTATTCTATTGCTTAAATATTCACTCCATACAACCGGAGCTCAATACTAAATACCTATCAAGGCTCAGGCACTGAAAATCTAAAAAAAAATTCCACTTCTTCAACTGTCTCCATTAAATTAGCCGCATTTGTATTAGTTGAAGATGAAGAATCGTCAGTCTTCAAGACTACTGTCCTCTTCACCAACTCCAAGGAGGATGAGGGACTGATTACCTCATCTTTTATATTCGTTCTACTGTCTTCAAGTTTTGTCCTAGAATCTGTATTGATAAAGCCACTGGATGGCGAAATGTCTGCAATAAAGATACCCAGATGTTGCACGTGTCTAATTCTTCATCTTGTCGGTATTATATACCATTTGTACAGAACTTGACTTGTTGTCAGGCTAACACAGTGCTTTACAAGAAGTACATGCAGTACCTAAAGTTACTACACGATCAGCCAGGCTGTGGTTCGTACGTTGGACTACATGCGACCAGCAGTAACAGCCTGGTTGATCAGGCCCTGACCCACCGGGAGGCCTGGTCAAGGACTGGGCCGCGGAGGCGTTGATTCCCGGAACACCCTCCAGGAAGGTAGTATAACGCAGTTTCTCTCAAGGTTGATGGATTGATCACATCATCTTTACATCTCTACTGCTTCTGCTGTCTCCCAATTCGCAACTCTCTTTTTTTCGACTGAAGAAGCCTACTGCATAGGCGAAACGTTTCGGAATATAGAAATCTTAATGTTACATATGTATCTTACTTATCTTCTTATAGGTGTAGAGCTGTATAACCCATACCGCTTTAGCTCTCTCTGTGCGAGTATAATCTCAATATTCTTGTCAGGGAAGTTGTATGTTTGCGAGAAGTATAATAGAATGTTATCCTGTCTCATTCTTTATTAAACATCTGTTTTGTGGAGTATATACCAGCTGTGTCGTCCCTGACATTCTTGTCGTGTCGTCCCTCAAGAGGAGTGTGTGTCGTCCCTGACATTCTTGATGTGTCGTCCCTCAAGAGGAGTGTGTGTCGTCCCTGACATTCTTGACGTGTCGTCCCTCAAGATGTATATACTCTGTCTTCTGAACAGTTGTTGCCGTTTTTTCCCATTGGCTATGCGGAAATGCATGACAGTTTTTTGCCTTTTGTTGTGTCGTATTCAATTAAAAAAACGGAAGGGAAGACACTATGCCCAGCCCTTCTAGGGCAGGGTAGGTGCCTGAGTCAGAGCTTGCTACCGCCTGCAGCTCACAAGACTGTCATTCCCATTAGCCCCCTGGGGCGGAAGATGGCAGACCAGAGAGGCCTAGCTTCCCTACGAGCCCCGTGAGGGCGGGGAATGGGGCTAGGCCTGGGGACAGTTGGTCCCAACGATGAGGAGGTCCTTGTACCTCCTCTCATGGCAGACATTAGTCTGAGATACTCCGAGAAAGGGAGCCAAGGCCGGGCCACCACTTGGAACAGGCCGGGCCACCACTTGAACAGGCCCGGGCCGGGAGTGTACCGGTGAATCAAGAAGAAGAATAAAAATGTACACCCATCATCTATAATAATGGTGTAAGAGACAGTAGTTTATCATTACATTTCTACCGTAATATGTACAATTATTTAGTATTAAGTAAATAAGTAAGTTTATTTAGGTACAGGTACACATAAATCCAGTTACACAAATTATCATACATAGTTACATATATGTAAATTACTAAGGATAACCCCAAGTAAGACACAATGACCTAGTTCCATTGGGGTCATTGTAATATCTTAAAAAAGCTAACTTATTTGTATCAAAATCAACATAGATCAGCTCATACCCATGCTGAGGGTGTGAGGAAACGTTTCGCCACTGGGTGGAAATCCAATGGTGAAACGTTTCTATGATAATTGTCCCAAACTGTTCATAAATGTCGTTTTTTCCACATCTTGTCTGTAGTATCACCAGAGTATTTTTTCAATTACAACAGTAGTACACAATGGGTCCAGGAGCTATGTCTTATTGTCACAGCAACAAGAAGTTATACACAACCCGCACGTCACTCTGACTTTTTTGAGTTACCGGGAATTACCTGGAGAGAATTCCAGGGTCAACGCCCTCGGGCCCGGTCTGTGACCAGGTCTCATGTTGGACCAGAGCCGATCAACCAGGCTGTTACTGCTGGCCGCACGCAGTCCAACGTACGAACCACAGCCGGCTGGTCAGGTACCGACTTGAGGTGCCTGTCCAGTGCCTGCTTGAAGACAGCCAGGGGTTTGTTGGTAATCCCCTTATGTATGCTGGGAGGCAGTTGAACAATTTTGGGCCCCCTGACACTTATTGTGTTGTCCCTCAACGTGCTAGTGGCACCCTGCTTTTCATTGGGGGATGTTACATCGTCTGCCGAGTCTTTTGCTTTCGTAGGGAGTGATTTTGTGTAATTTTGGGTACTAATCCCTCGAGAATTTTCCACGTGTATATAACAATGTATCTCCCCCGCCTGCGTTCTAGGGAGTACAGGTTTAGGAACTCAAGCGTTCCCAGTAATGAGGTGGTTTATCGCACTTATGCGTGCGTGAAGGTTCTCTGCACATTTTCAAGGTCAGCAATTTCACCTGCCTTGAAAGGTGCAGTTAGTGTGCAGCAATATTCCAGCCTAGATAGAACAAGCGATTTGTAAAGTGTCAACATGGGCTTTGCATCCCTGGTTTTGAAGGTTCTCATTATCCATCCTGTCATTTTTCTAGCAGATGCGATTGCTACGGTGTTATGGTCCTTGAAGGTGAGATCTTCTGACATGATCACTCCCAGGTCTTTGACATTAGTTTTTCGCTCTATTGTATGGTTGGAATTAGTTTTGTACTCCGATGAGATTTTAATTTCTCACGTTTTCCGTATCTGAGTAATTGAAATTTCTCATCATTGAACTTCATATTGTTTTATGCAGCCCATTTAAAGATTTGGTTTATGTCTGCTTGAGTCTTGTAGTCTTGTAGTTATCTTAGATTCTCTACACATATGTTGCTATGTATGATAATCTATTAACTGTATTTGTGTATACCTGAATAAACTTATTTACTTACTTGGGAGAGAAGCTTATGGCGATGTTTCGGTACGACTTGAAACATTAATAAGTCACAAGCAGAGGGTCACTTGTTAATGGTCCAGAAGAAATACCTCACAGTGTATATACACGAGAGGTGTATATACACTGAGAGGTGTATATACACTGAGAGGTGTATATACTTGAGAGGTGTATATACACTGAGAGGTGTATGTCTCTCGGTGTATATACACTGAGACGTTACTTTTAATCCTTAAAATAGGGGTTCAAGTATTTTTGACTATTGGTGAAAGGTGACATCCCCTTAATGACCTCGTGGAATCGATAGCTTATATAAACTTTAGTCAATCTTGGCGGTATTTACAGTACCTTGACACGATCTTACAGTTCCTTGACACCATCTTAAAGTTCCTTGACACCATCTTAAAGTTCCTTGACACCATCTTAAAGTTCCTTGACACGACCTTAAAGTTCCTTGACATCATCTTTAAGGTTCTTGACATGATCTTAAAGGTCCTTGACCACTCACGGTACGTCAACCTCACTGACACAAACTGAACTCACTGACACATCAACTTACTCACTGACGTGTACATTCCCCATGATATTGCCAGTATTAATACCAACAATTACACCAGTAATTGCCCCAATAATTACCCAATAATTGCCCCAGTAATTCAATACACCAGCAGATTGGAGCACTTTATCAACGTCTGTGTATTACAACAAACATATAATAAACTGGAAGAGCACATTACCAGATGTCGAGGAGGATGAGGGAAACCCGAGAAGAAGAGTCCTTGAGTTTGCATTCATTAACATCTTGAGGCACAACAGTGGCATTTACAGCTAAACCTTCTTATTAGAAGCTTCAGGATGTTTGAAAGTGACGGACGCACTGTTCAGGTGATCATCTCACCGCTCTCAGTAATATGTGTTCGAAAATAGTATGGTGGTTCCGACGAGATGGTCTACCTGACACGAAATCGTAATGACACGATTGCAAACAAACGATCTGGAGTTTTATGACTGATCGCGGGTTCTATCCCCACCCGTGGTATGGGTTTGTGGTCTACCTACCAGAGTCTTCCTGGGGGGTATTCCGGGGGTCAACGCCCCCGCGGCTCAGTCCACGATCAGGCCTCCCGGTGGACCCGGGCCTGATCAACCAGGCTGTTACTGCTGACCGCACGTAGTCCGACGTACGAACCACAGCCCTGCTGATCCGGCACCGACTTTAAGTATCTGTCTAGTTCCTCTTGAAGGGAGCCAGGGCCTATTGGTAATTCCCTTTATGCATGGTGGGAGGCTGTTGAACAGTCTTGGGCCCCGACACTTATGGTGTTTTTCTTAGTGTACCAATGGCGCACACTTCGAGGACAGTTATGTACAGTTCAGGACATTTATTAGAGAAAGAAGTCACTCGTGGTGAAACCTTCCTGTAATAAATGTGAATTGTGCATAAGTGTATTTTTCTACACTATGTTCACCCTCCCTGTTTATGAGCTGATAAACCTCACTATATGGATTATATACATCGGCATTTGTCTACCACAAATATAGACAAAGGTGCAGGAGAGTACTCCGGGACGAAGGCACAACGCCGTGTCTACACAACGCTATCATTTTTATTTACAGATCAGTTTTCCAAGTAGAGCTGCATCCTACCTCAGCTCACTCTGTAGCCCAGCTCTATCTTAGTATACACCCCTCCCTGGGATGCCACCCACAACAGTCTTCTAGCACCCAGCTCATCTTAGTACATACTACCACCCCCCTGGGATGCCACCCACGACAGTCCTGGGAAACTAGCACCCAGCTCTATCTTAGTGTACTACCTTCCCCTCAGTATGCCACCCACGACAGTCCTGAAGCTAGCACCCAGCTCTATCTTAGTGTACTACCGTCCCCCTCAGTATGCCACCCACGACAGTCCTGAAGCTAGCACCCAGCTCTATCTTAGTGTACTACCGTCCCCCTCAGTATGCCACCCACGACAGTCCTGAAGCTAGCACCCAGCTCTATCTTAGTGTACTACCCCCTCAGTATGCCACCCACGACAGTCCTGAAGCTAGCACCCAGCTCTATCTTAGTGTACTACCGTCCCCCTCAGGATGCCACCCACGACAGTCCTGAAGCTAGCACCCAGCTCTATCTTAGTGTACTACCGTCCCCCTCAGGATGCCACCCACGACAGTCCTGAAGCTAGCACCCAGCTCTATCTTAGTGTACTACGTCCCTCAGGATGCCACCACGACAGTCCTGAAGCTAGCACCCAGCTCTATCTTAGGTACTACCACCCCCCAGGATGCCACCCACGACAGTCCTGAAGCTAGCACCCAGCTCTATCTTAGTGTACTACCACCCCTCAGATGCCACCCACGACAGTCCTGAAGCTAGCACCCAGCTCTATCTTAGTGTACTACCACCCCTCAGGATGCCACCCACGCAGTCCTGAAGCTAGCACCCAGCTCTATCTTAGTGTACTAACCCCTCAGGATGCCACC